>VWZK01019936.1:128471-247985 GCA_013396935.1 Baryphthengus martii
TTTTTATAAAAGTAAAATTCATTGAAAAGTCACATAGATTCTTTGAGGAGGTGCAGAACAGAAGAAGAATTTAAGAATGCTTCTATTGGATCAGACTGAGTATTCATATTCCTCAATATCCTGTCTAAGCATGGAAAGAAAAGAGCAAGGGAAGAATATAGTGATGCTTCCTCATGTTCTTGAATTTCCTGAGCCTGAACCAGCCTGTGATGAATTAATAGTCTTTCCTGCATTCATGATTTCAGTTGCTTTTAGAACTCACTGGTATTTTGACATCTGCTACATTTTATGGCAATTAATTTTAGCAAAGAAACGAACATCTTCGGTTCCTTTTAATGACTGCAAACCTAGAGAAAAAGCAAACTTTTCTGCACTGGGTCCTTGAGCTTCCTGTGATTTTGTCTTCCTCTTCTTCAAAATTTGGATATTGATAATAACTCATCTTTCTCACTTGCATGAGTCATTTTGCTGGTTATTTTACTAACATTTGTTAGTGAGGCTCATCATTGATTCAGTATCACATGTTAATCTGCACTGAAGACATTTAGGCAAGGTGTTACTCATTTCTTAGTTTTCTTTTTAATTAAAGCTTGTTCATGACAGCTAAAGTTGTGCAAACTTCTAATACATGTAACAGCGCACAAAATATTTCTTTGTTCTGGCCAACTTCCAAACTTTAATTCAATTGATGAGTCCTAGATATTAGTGGAGAGAGAGTTAGTGGAAGATGATTTCTTTAATTTATTACATAAACTACATTTTGTTATTAGAAATCAAGCTTGTTGAAACACTATTCCACTACCTATACTTTTTCTGACTTTCTGATATCTTTGTTCAACATACTTTTAATATTAGAGACTTGCAGGAGTATTATATTCATTATACCTCTCATGTAAATTTTATAGCTGTACGTGTTTCATACAGCTTAGTCAAAGATTCCACTGTAATCAAAAATACAATCATGAAAAATATTCTGAATGATGGACTGACAAATAATGAAAGGAAATAAGGGGATTACAAGAACACACAGAGAAAGAGAAAATTATAGTTAATTTCTCCCCAAGAAACTGCTGATAACAGCACTAAACCGGGAAGGATACTTCCTACTTCTTCATCTCTCCCCATGATTATGTACGATCTGAAGATTAGATTGGATTGTGCTAACTGCAGAGTTTCTTCTTTGAGTTTAGCAGAAGATAAAAAGAAGGGATTTTCCTTCTACAGTCCCATAGCAATATCCCCTGATACAGACAACAGTGGGATGGAGTGGAGTCAGGATTAAGTACTGAGAAGAGTTATTTTTTTCCGCAGAGCTACTGGAGTCAGTCAGTAGGAAAATGCTGAAAGCAATACAGGGCAGAATTTGACTTGTACTAGGTAGCATCATAGGTAAAAAAAATAGCTGAAATGGTGATGGTGGACAGGCAACACATACATTTGTGTGAGTGAATGCCCAAAGCTGAACTTAAGAACTCCAAAGCAGAAGCCTGCTACTTGTTAGCTACAGCTAGAAAGGACTAGCTGTACATTCTAGTAACACCTGGACTAAAAATGTGTGGTATGTCTTGAATACACCTATTCATAAAGATAGCTCCTGTGTAGCCCTGCTCCTGTATTCCTACAGATATTCCCTGTCTGTAAGGAACGTCTCTGGAGTCCTTACAAAACTTCTCCTCATGCAAAGTGAAAAGACTTCAGAATGTGAGAGCAAGATAGAGATATAACTCAAGATAACTAAGACATGCTATGTGTCAGTCAGTCTTGGGCTCTGGTCCTTAGTCTGTTCTGCTTGTTCATTTTTTCTAGTGGTTGGAGTAGGATCATAGTTTGTACTTCCCACTTCTTAAGTAACCAAAAGGCCTTCTCATGGTGCAGATATCCTGACTTTCTGACTCTGGGATTTTTGCACTCTGCCTAATGACGGGATAGCTTCATGGAGAGAGTATGAATATACATTTTACATAATCCACATTAGGTTGTTGATAAGCATTTAGGTAGTCCCTCAGAAACTAAACAAGAAATGACAGCAGTGAGTCCTTAGATGGACAATGGCACAGCTGACTCTCTCCTCTCCATTACTGAGATAAAACCTGATCATGGTTTAAAAAGCATGACTGTACTCTCCCACATGAGAAGACCTTTAGAAAGAAAAGGATGCTGCCTTTTCATTTTTTCTTGTACCTAACCTGGGGAAAGGATGTGGGCAGACAGTAAGCATTTTTATGATTTACCTGTTCGATGCTTTCAGGCAACAGGATGGTGGATGCCATATTCTGAGTACTGCTTTGACCTGCGCCTGTCCTGGGACACCTGAGAAGACAGGTTTTTGGGGTAGTCATGTGAGAAAATCAAGGAGATCTTGAATTCAAGAATTGTCACAGTTACCAAGATACCTCTCACTCTTTAAATCTGCCTCTCATATTTTGTTCATAACTTCATATTTGTTGTGTTGCACCTTAATTTGTTTTGGGGAGTCAATCTGATCTTTATGTTAGTCTACATTTTGTCAGTGGTGGTATCTTTATTTACTTCTATGCCATTGAATACCATGAGAGTCTTTAAAACACCTGAGGAAACACCTACATTTACAATTACTGGTGCCAGGTTTCACAGATCTGTCTATTAGCCTGTCTATAATCCTTTTTAATACATAGTTCTCTGATGCTGTGTGGTGGAATTAATTGTGCCTGGCAGTAATAAGGCAACCTACAAAAACATGTTTCACCAGGATATATCAACCAAACCAATAATTTCCACATATGTAATTGAGATTATTATGTAATTATATTTGTTGTCATAATTAACAGGACCCCATCTTGGTTTAGTACTATTTTGTCTGGGACTGATTGCCTAGAGACTATTTGTGCTAGAGACACCTAAATAACCTCACAATTCTTTAAGATCAGCTTGCTTTCAGCCTCCCAGGATTTTGCTGGTGCTCCAGGCAGAAATCTCTTCAAGTAATTCTTCAGAATTTTAAGGTATATGTTATCCAGGCCTGCTGATTTGAAACAATTTATCCCCTGTACAAGGGTTGGAGTTTTTTAATATCTTTTTCAGCTCTTAACTGAGTACTTCATCATTTTCATGTGAAAGAAGTACTTCCTCTAGTTTCATTTTGAAAACAGAACAGGGATTTATTTATTGTACACTCCTGCATTTCCTGTCTTATTATTAATAGCATTATCATCTCTAGTAATGGGCTTGTATTATTGCTGGTTTGTATTATTGCTAATATATTTTTTTAAAGCTCTTTATTTTATGTTACCCAGAGACAAATCCATAATTTTATTAGACTCTCTTATCAATTATGTTCACTTCACATATTATACTGATTATTATCTCTTCCTTTCTTTTCTCTTGTGTTTCATTTTGTTGGATTTCCCCTATTTGTGACAGCTTCTTTCACTTTACTCCTACACTAGAAGATTCTAGGGCCAAAGTTGCCTCTCTTTTGATTGTGTACTCACAGCTTTCATGTCACATGATAAATCTTCTTGAAGAAATCTGACTTGCATTTTACAGTAATGTTTTTTCTTCCAGTTAGTTCTGCTCTCTTTGACTCCTTCAAAAACATCCAATATGTATGTTCTAGATTGGATCTGCCCTTTTTGGGAAACTTACTTTTGTAATCATCTCAGTTTTGGTCTTTATACAAGCACAATCTTCTGGTCCAGTGATCAATTCACCCTCGTTTTCCACAATAAAGCTGAAAATAAATTCACTTCACAATGTCTTCTGAATGAAAAGATTCTCAATTTTCAATTTTTAAGGAACTTTAATGGTCTTGTACTGCTGGCTGAAGGAAGCCCTTAGAGCACAGGTATCCTCACTAGAAGTCACTACCATCTACCAGACTTCTTTATTTTTTTGCCTTAGTTTAATGCTCTCCTGGCTGTGCCATCTAGTTTTTATTAAAAAAATAAATAATAAAATTATTCCCCTATAGGTGTAAGATCCAGATTGTAACATTAATATTGGACAGTGGTGGCAAACCTGTGGTGTATATGGAGGAATGAGCGGTGTCACTGCAGCAGTAATGCAGTGCCCTTTCCTCTGCCCTCTTCCCTACCCTGCGCTGCTCCTGAGAGGGGAGTAGGATGCAGAGCTGCCTCTGAGGGATGTCAGGGAAGGGAGAGAGAAGATCTTTGTTATTTCCGATGAGGTTGTGTGCACACAGAATGATGACCTCTGTGAATATCAAGCACTCCTAATTAGTAAATAATGCAATTAGCCTAAAAGCATTTAAAAAATAAGAGGCCTTATCTCTTGCAAGACCTGTGAACTCAATTATCCGTGGTGGGTTCGCATCTAGCTGAGGTCACTTTGTGTAGCTTCACAAGAAAGATTTAGAAGACTTCCTAATGTTGAAGATAATATGAAGTTTCCTTTTATACAGCTGAGGGTTTATTTGTTGCATATAATCAGGAAACAAATGCCAGTCTGGCATATTTATTTGTTTTATACCAGATCTTTGAGCAAAAGCTATTAGTGACTTGGAACAAAATGTCTTTGTCTTTGGCCTGAAGCAGGGGAACATGATGATCTCTAAGTCCAAAATTACATTACTGTCATCTAGATCAGAATTTGGATGATGGTGAGTAAACAAATTATAACATGTAAGTTAAGATCAGCACATGACAGTATTGGCAGTGGCGTGGGAACATAGCCCATCCACTTTTCCCAATAGTCCCATTGCTTAAAAAAATATTCCACACTGAGATTCAGCTGGCTATAGTATTGGATTTAATACTGCCCTGCATTTTAAGTACTGCCTGTTGAGATCAAGATCACATTCCTGTAGGAGCAGGAAAACATAAACCGTTCAGCCTTTATTGTTTTAGCAGCTGTTCGTGGATACTGGACCCCGATTATAACAAGCAGAGAGCAGGCATGGTTTCTATCTGCCTTGAACTAGCTGCTCATCCAAATACTACAGTATTAATGAAAATATTTCTGTAAATCTCAGTAGCTTTAGGTCAATCATACGGTCAAACTGTTTGAGTCAAACCTTTCATCTCTTTTCTACCTGTGGCAAAATGTCAGAAGATTATTGTCTTAAACTGAGCAATAGTCTATAATTGTTAACCCAGCTAAATCCATCACACATAATGATATTATAGGAAATCAAACAAAAAATGGTATTTTGTGGTAGCCGTGAGCAAAGAAAGGAGAAATCCAGGTCTCTAATTTTGATTCTAGCAGGATTTTTTGTGCTCTCTCTTCACATTGTAACCTCAAAAATCCTCTCATCTCTATCAGTGGTGTTCGCCCTTGTGATCTTTAGGTATTGCATTAATTACCATGCTGTATTAATTATCACTTTAAGTGTGAGCCTTCTCCTATATCCACATATGGATAACATTTAATTGTCTGCAGGCTTCTGGAAATAGCCAGCACTGAATAAAACTGATCCATTAACTCATCATAATTTCAGTCCCCAAACCAGGCTTGTGCGATGCAGATTAGTTCAAGAGATATTCGCTAACACTGAAAGATGCGTGTACAATTAAGTGTCCTTTTTTTATTCAACGGCTGTCTTCTTTTGTGTGGAATATAGCCCATTATCATTTATATGGATATTTTATGTAGCTATACAGTTAGATGGAAGTGTAAGTATCCCCCTTCTTGCCCAGACTGACTGTGACATCCCTTGTTTAAAGCATTTTTGAATGCTAATTAGATTTTCACTGCCCCTGACTTACTGTCTGCTAGAAGGCAGCTCCCATCCAGCACCCACCTTGAAGTTACCATAGATCTTGCTAATTATGTTTCCCCATAATTCCAGTGGATAAGACCCTGTGCAGTCTGTGACAAACGGGGCCTAAATTATGCAGTAAGTGTCCCTGGATTCTCTGGCTTTCTAACAAAGCAAACCGGTAATATTGCAGCTTCAGGTAAATTTTAAAAAATGAGATTATTATTGCATTCAATATAAAATGAATAATCCATGAAAGAAATTCCTTGCATTATTTGTCACAGTAAATTCAGCTTGTTTTACACGAAACCTGTATTCCTCCTCTGCTTCTGAAATGAACAGGAAATGAAGAACTGAAGGGCAAAAAAATGTCAGGGGCAACCGAGAGCAGTTACACTGGCTACAATATAATTTGGGATTTGGGGCAGTAAGGAAGCCTTGGGAAATGATTTGAGACTCAAGATTCAGAACTCGGTGTGAATGTTTCTGCTTAAAAGACAGGCTTGTAAAAAGCCTATCTGGTTAACATGTTAAATGGCTTGAAAGAAGTGTAATTTCAGTCTGTCTGCACATGGGAAAACGGTGCTGAGCTGCTCATAGCTCTGCTAAATATTTGGCAGAGTATCACTATCCAGAGAGCAGGTTTTGTGGCTGGATCCACACAAGGACCTTAAATGTAGTACCACCTAAATTTGAGGATGGAAAGGTATGTCTCAAGTAGTCAAGAAGAAAAACTGAAGAGAGAGTATGTCTTAAACCAGACCCTTCTCCTTACAGTGGCAAAAGAACAAAAATGAACCAAGACGCCTCTTGACTCTTGGGGCAGGCTGGAGTTTTTTCTTGGGGGACTTTGATTCTCGTCTCAACTGCTCTGTCAAAGTCACTGCTCCTATTGCCAGGCTGGTGGCATTCCCGGAACACAAGGGAGAAAGAAATACTGTGCCTTGCATGGTATAGCAGCACTCAGTGGCCAAAGGAGACACGCTTCCATCTCCCATCATGAAATTAGGGTGTCCTCTGTTTTCAATCCACATCGGTTAATTCTGTAGCTCATTACAGAATTACATTAACTGTTCTGTAGCTCAAACTGGCAGCCCAATGTCCTTGCTGCCAGATGATATGAAGTATCTCTCGTGCTTCAGCTCTTCTCTTCCAACCATAAATATTCATCTAAGAGAGGGCTAAGGTTGGGCACATGCCCGATCCACCAGCCCCAGCAGCACAGAAGGCTGTGTACCTTCACCACTAAAACTCTCTTCGAACCATGTGAGAATCGTGGCTCCACGGTCTGCTTGAAAATAGGGACAGCGGTGCCCAGAGATCATGTCTACTACAGAGCTCTTAATCCAAGTCAATGCTGCTTCACTTTCTGCTTGGTTTTGAGGATCCTGTCTAATTCGTGAGCTCATGAGCCCACTGGCTCAGACTACAGGCATGAGACATCCTGTCTTCCACATGTACTTATTTTGTGGATCCAGATTGGCAAGGGGCATAGGATGAGTCCCTTCAGGATGAGTCCCCTCCAGGCGGTTTGCTGCCTTATTGAGCAAAATTTCCACTAGGTGTCAGATCACCTGAGATTTTTGAAGACTGAAACTTTAAAAGCCTTCAAGGCATCCCTCTTTGAGTCTGTCTGTTAGACCTTGACTGTAATCCTAACCTGTGCCTTTACAGAGTAATTGTTAGCAATATCTGAATCCAGTTTTAACTGGAGTAGAGGGAGTGCATTAATTTCTTTCTTGAATTAAAACAAATTTCACTACTAGAGTATGATTCTACAGTGCAGACTGCCAGGGATACTATTGATGTGTTATGTGAAGGGCAGGTTATTCTGGTACAGATGGTAAAAGGTTTTGTTACGAGAACTGAAGCTTTGATATTGCCTCTGTGATTCACTGGTGTCTACAGGGTGAGCTGTTCCAAACCACTTCTCATGTTTGCCCTTCACTTCAGGGCCTCTCTCTGGGTGGGACCAGAATGCACACAGCAGATTTCATTGGGGTTTTTTGTGCAGCTATCGAAATCCAGAGCAATGCCAAGGTTGAAAATTGAAGTTTTATAGACCTGTTAGTACAACTGTTTGGCAGGCAGCCCTCAAGTGATGTGTCAGACATATCACTCACAGGTGAGAAGAGCATTTCACAACTTCCAGACATGACGATGGTTCGGCTTTCTAAACGCATGTATCACTTTACAATTTAAAGCAGGTTGATGTTTTTCCTTGTGCTGGGAGAATTTCAAGGGCACTGAATTTTACTCAAACCGGTGTGTCACTTCCCCATCTTCTCAGCTGAACGACATACCAGTATAGGAGTCCATAGGCATTTCCAACCTTCTGCCCCTCAACAAGTGTTTTGGCAGGCTGCTCTGAAAACGTGTTGCAGACCCTCCAGGTCTCTAAAGCTTTCCAGGGAGGATGATGGACTCCCATATTCCTGGGACATTGTGTTACCCAGCAAAAAGCCTGGTGGGCAATAAGAATCTCTGGGAAACCTCATGGCTGATGTCTCATGATAGGCTACTCCTAGCTGGCTATCACCCCTGTTTCTCAGACAGCTGGCTCCTTGCTGGCCCCCATCCTGGCAGCAAGATGGCCCCATGGACAGCTTGGCTGTGTGTCCGTCTGCCTGGCAGATTGCAGAAGAGTATGTTGCATTTTGGATATACTGCAAAGTCCCTGCTTGAAAAATATTCCTCTGTTTCCAAAATTAAAAAAAAAATCAAAGCACTAAAGATTTTTTTTACTTGCACTAAGGTTCTTCAATATTTGTTTTGTTTTTGGTGTTTTGTTGGGTTTTTTTTTTGGACTTGGTTTCATGTAGAATACTCCAAACATTTCCATTCTGTTTTTTGGCCTGCCATCCGGGACCTACTGGGGAGATGTCTGGAGCACAGATACCTCTGTAGCTCAATTACATTCCACTAGCATCAACTACATCAATAGAAAAAGGGATTGTTTTGCTTCAGACTGTCTTCTAGCAATCTTACGCTGTTGGAGTATTAGCTGATACAGGAAAAGATGTATAAATCACCTGGGCTGTGTACCCATCTGCTGGGGGCTTTTCCAAAGGGATGTATTATGATCTGGCTACACTCACAGTTGGTGAGGATTAACACTCCAAATGCCTTTTGTTCTTCTCCTCAGTTCTACCTAGCATTAAATATTAGAATTGAGAATGACTTACTCCTCTGCTTAAATGATAGCTAAAATGGAGGACTGCAGCTCTTTTCCAAGGGAATAAGGAGAGACAGTGTCTGAAGTAAAACTGATGGTGAGAAGATTCACTTTTGCCATTCTAACAGTTCGCAGTGTTACTGGCTTGTTCCTTTGTATTAAATCTTTTCCCACTTCTTCTGCTATAGGAATGTAATTTGCATCATGACTTTTTCCCAGGAGGGAGGTGCTAGAAACTCCTCAGGACTGATTAAGATTTTTCTCAGAGTTCACATTTGTCTTGTAATGATTTGTGAGTAGTCTGACTGTTTGAAATACTAATGCTAGAAGTTTGATTTAATTGACTAAGTCCTGGATCTTCTATAAACTTTGCAAATTCTTTCTTAATTTCTTTCATTACAATAGCCTGTGCAGGAATTTATCGTCAATCATCATTAAAATTACATTTATATTGTGCATGATTTCATTCTCCAAACCTCCTGTATTTTCTTACCTGCAAGATGGAATTTTTGTGGTAATTTCTGCAAAAAAGTGTCAGGACCTTTGCAAAAACAAAGTATATGCTGAAGATAAAAAGAGCTGTGGTTGACATTGACTCCAGCCAAAGGGGTTTTATAATAGAATGGTACCTATTGATCTAACACTTGTGATGTTTTCCCATTATCCATGCAATCCAGGACTCTGCTCCAAATCACTTAATTCAGCTATTTTTAAGACTTCCTTTGCATCAGAGGACAATGGCATATCTTTCATACACTTATACATCTTCATATATTATCTGCTAATTAATGCCCTGGAAAACAGTTTGTCTAGTCTGCACTAACTAATCAGGCAGCAGAGAGTCCAACCTATTAGCCAGTGTATTGGTGAATCTCTCAACGTCAATACAGAACAAGTAGACAGGCCTATGAGAGGCAAAATCAAATTTGTCTTGGTTAGGTTTCAGGTCAATTAAAGATGGGCTTCTATTGATTTTGAAATTTGCTGGGATTCCAGGAAACTAACAAAACAGGGTTGTGAGCCAAACCCTTGCTCTATTTAATGCTTCAGTAAGGTTTTTCTTCCTGCTTCTTTTAGCCTTCTACAGTTTCATCACATATTCCTCCACATTTATTTCTGTTAAGCTTTCCAAGTTGTTTTTTCACCCAGGATCTGAATTATCGCGATGTCAGCTGTTAATGTTGGTGTATAGTCTGAGCTCTTAAAACTTCTTTATCCATCCAATCAGTTTTGCCTAAATGGGAAATGCAGATGAAACACATTTAACACACCTCTAAATACCCCTCTAAATGTAAGAAATAATGATTCCTTCTGTTTTGCTGAAGACAAATGGTGGTAATAGAACCATTAAGATCAAGGAAGGATTTTAAGCTCCTAAAATAGTATTTATCCTTGATTTAGGAATAACTTATTCAAAACAATGCAAAGCTGCAATTCTAGTAATCTTTGTGTAAGCATTCCTTGGGTGAACTAATTTTTTTTCTTGTTTACATTAATGTTCAACATCCTTCTTTACAGGACTAACTAGCTGGCCTATAAACCAAGTGTTCCAGCCCCTCAGATGCATGTCTTGGTAGATATTCCTAGACCATGCCTAACATAGAGTGACAAAATTACATGTTTCACAAAACAGATGTTCCAAACTTCCTTTGCTATCTGCAATGGCAATATGAAATGTTTGTGTGTATTGACCTGATAACTGGCACATGCCCGCAGCAAAAGGGAAACCTGCCCAACTTCTCCTGCCTGAGCAGATTCATATCTCCTGCAAATTTCTGTATTCATTGAGCTAGAGAATGGGAGAAAGAAGGAATGCACCTGTATCGTGAGAGTACCAGCATTTCTTCTGGAGTGAAGGAGCCAGAATTATAATCACTGCTCTTGGGACCATGACTTTTGAATAGAAAATTGAAAAGCAGTGTTGGGAACAATGCTTCTGGGTTGAGGAAAGTGGGATTGGAATGCCTTAAGTCTCTTCATTTTGTGGGCATATGTGATTGGATGTGATCACTTCCTCTTCCTCTTCTCTCAGCTGTCGTACTTTTTCAGGGAGAAATGAGCCATGTTTGGTGCTATTGAAAAAATGTGTGGGTATCTGGCATGAAGAGCTGACTACAGTTATGTCCCATTGTGGCAGCATGGCAGTCAGCTCCCTTACCTTCTGCAGAAAGCTTCTAGCTCGGTGTCTTAGCTCTTTGGACTTGCCATTTTGTGGCACATACGTCACCACTTTCTGAATGATAAGCTTATTTAGGGGACTTCCTTCATTTCACCTGTCATATTCTGCTGAACTCAATGCTCATTTCTCATATTCACTAAGTGAAATAATATCATTTTTCACATTTTAGTAATTCCTGTTAAGTGCTTGTTTTCTTTTCAGTGATACAGTGTGGCACATAGCACAATGCAAAAGCCATAGGTTCCAGAGTGAAAGCCCATGTCCCACCTAGATATATCCAGCAAATTCTCTCTCAGGAGTTCCTTTTGAGGGAATTTAATATTTTTTTGAAGAGTTCCTCCTTTATTTCAGTTTGATCTGGGACTTCTTTCAATCCAGTGTTATTTCTTCTCTCTCAGTTCTCAAAAATATCTATTTTTTAGGTCCTTGCTTTCAAGCTCCTGAAGTCTCTTATCTGTATCAGTAACTGTATCTGAATGCTTGTTTAAGCCTGCCTCAACTTCAGTCACTCTACCTTTTATTGCAATTCCCTGAAAGAAGCTTGCATCAAAGCTCCCATTGATGTTAGCTCAGACAGTAATTCTCTAATGTCTGCCAATCTTTCCCTATTGTACTTTGTTTGCAGAACAACGTTAGGCCTCTGGGACCTCCTGGGGTCTCAGTGCTTCTCTCTGGCCATTTGCAAAGGCATCGCTAAAATCAGAAGAGCACCTCTGTACAAGCGTGCTGGCAGTAAGGAACACCAAATGGGATTAGGTAGGGCCTTGGGTTATTTTGCATTCTCTAAAAATCATTGAAAATGGCATACTGATGGCTACTTTGGATAACTACTACAGCCTTCAAGACATTGTCTTTAACGGTCTTCCTTATGCATTTTTTCTTTTAGATATCTGAACTTCTCAGGCTTTCCTAGTGTGTAACTTCAGCCCCTCTCATCCAGTTTGGGACATAATCACTCATGACTGCACCCTCATGGCAGTTCTGCATGCAGATAATATAGAATTACTGAGGAAAATGTATCGCCAGTCCCAATCCCACTTATCATGTAAAGGTGGTCATCCAGCCCCAGGTCTACAGGCTCAAACTTCTCCTTTTGCCAAGAAGCAAGTTCCTATGATTAAGCTTATTTCTCATTTATGACTTTCCTGATGTATGAATATAGAAAAATGCCTAGCTGTGCATTTTGCGTTTCTTTGAACAAACTCTGTCTTCATCCTTCCACCTAGTTCTCATGCTTCTAATACAGAGTAGAAGAAATGCCTTCTTTTTTTCTGTCCTGTACTTTCTTCACTTTCTTCTAACTACCACTGCAAAAGTTATTTGTTAGCTCCTTAAAGCAGTTGTACTCAGTCTGAAATTGTTCTCTCCTTTTTTTACAGCCAGTACCTGCCCAGATTGAAGGCAAATGCCCCATCCAGTCATGAGACTGTCCTGAAGTGCCTTCCCTGGCTAAGGTGAAAAAGTATATATGTAGGTATCCTATATTGCAGTGAAAACATGATGTAAAATGTATAATTCTGAGGAGATAGGTGAATTTTAAATCCCATCTTCTTCTGGATTTTGCTTGTCTCTGTGTGAACTACACGAAGCTCACAGAGGATTGATTGTCCATAACGCTTATTTGGAGATCGATATCCACAGTCTTCAAGAGCCCACCAGCGAGTCTGCTGTTAAAACTGTGCTGAAAAAAATCATAGTTGTTATTGGCTATAAAATTGCTCTTTGACAAATATTGCTGCTTCCACCAAACAACTCTGACACCAAAGGCAAAAAGCCCAGGAGGTCCCTCCCATGTAGGGTAGAGAAGTTCATAACATGAGGAGCACTGCACACTGTGCTTTCAGTGAGAGCCCAAACTCAGACACAAGTCCCAGCTCACATTGCTTTTTTCATGGTTTGGTATCTTAGCTGTGCACTTCAGAAACACAGAAGACCCGACATCTAAGTAGTACCTACTGTAGCAGCCCATTTTCATCTGGTGGAAATACCATATATTTCATACCAGCCCCGATGTTTATTGCTGCAAAGGCCCTTGCTTTCCCCTGAGCTTGGGTTTATAACAGTACTGCAATGAATCCTACAGCTCCCACACTCCCAGTCACAGGAACTGTAGAGATGCCTAAAAGCGAGAATTCTGCACAGGTGATATTATTCCTCTCTAAATTAGAATGTTGAAACCCCTGTCACTTTCTCTGGAGATGAAGAAATCAATCAGCAATCATTGCCCTCCAAGAACAGAATTGTATGGAACTGTTTCCTTTGCTCTAATCTACAGGGATATCTGTACATCCTGCTCCTGCTTTTTTTTTTTATGCAGTTCTGTCCTTGCCCAAGATCTCATAACCCTGATTTAGGTGCCAATACACTGCAGTGAGTTCCCATCCCCAGGCAGCTTCATCATCTCCAAGCTGTGCAACCTTAAACTCTTAACCTGTCATAATACCATGATTAAGACTCATCATACATTTGAACAGTTCGAAAGCCCCTCTCTGTTTCACCACCAGACACTCTCCTTTGCTCAGTGAAAGGCCAAATCAATTGCCCCCCACATGAAACTGTGAGAAGCTAAGTGGGCAGTTTCCATGGCATTTTACAGCACTATAGCCCAGCTCCCTGTCCATGCTTACACTATACTTCTGTTTCTGCTGTTTGCAGCCTTGTTGGTCTTTGTGGATGAAACACAATGATTTCCTTTTTTCTCTTTCGTGCTGCTGATTGATAATTTGAAGTGACTTTAAATGACCGTAAAGCTACATCGTAGGATTACGCAGGTCCTTATGGCTTTTAGATCACAATGCAGCACTTTGTATTACTCTTGTTAAAATCCGTGAGTTATAGGTCTTCCCAATACATTATTTGTCATTTGGGTAAGATAGCCCAATTTTTAGCAGTGTTCTGGTTTGAGTTAGAGCAGAACAGTTCTGTTCTGTGATTTTACTTTTCAGCTCAGTTCCTTTAAGTAAATGCACTTTCTGAAATTAGCAACATGTTTTCGCCGGCAGTGCCTGCTTCTGGCAGCGATAACGCTCAATGTTTAGAGTTAGTACCAGGGACTGGTGTGTAGACCAAGGCCACTGCTAGATCCTGTGTACCACGTTGGAGGGTGCGGAAAGTAAAAGCCGCAGCTGCAGGGAAAAGCAGTCAGATCAATGCCTTTAAACTGACCTGTGGGGTATTCGATCCCATAGGCGCCATATTCACTGCTGGGGGCCCTTGCTAGGTTGCTTCCAGCTCGAGGCCCTTGCTCAGATTCTTCCTTGTTTCTTCAACAGCTGGGATTCAGAGAGGACTCTGTCCATTCCACCTTCAATCCTGGTCTGAGTGTTCCTGTATCCAGTACCAGAATCCAGATCCTGAACACAGTTCCCTTCTGCTGCTGGGCCCTGTCTGCGTCGTTCCCAGTGACTGCTTCACAACATCGATGGTGACAGTGACGTAATTGTCACCAAGGGGGTTTGGGTTCGGTACTGGTCTTGTATAAATTTGTATATATTCCATTTTACTCTTCTTATTGTTCTCCTTTTCATTAAAGCTGTTCTAGTTTCCTTTTCAGATTGGTAACGCTCTCTGCCTTATTCCTTTTCTCTTCCCCTTTGAGGAGGAAGAGGGGTTAACAGAGAGCATCTGTTATAGGTTTAGTGGGCTGCCCTGACCCTACATTGTGACAAACAGTAGTCATAAAGATTGAATAAATGTATGCTGAATGATTTTAAAAGGTAAATGACAGTAAGTTATGAAACCATGAAAGCTTACTAGGAATGTTACAGGTAGCACAGAACCTGCTCACAGAAAGGATTTCTTGCTTTATACCGGGCAGTCTCAGAGGATGTATGCATGTGCGTGCTAGTTATCTCCTACTTCCCTGTACAGTAGAATAATAGCAGTTGAACAGTAGTAAGCCTGGATGATCACTGCCAGATGAAAGCTTAAATCAAAACAGAGGAGGAAAGCTGTGGTTCTGCACCAAGCACAAGCGATAGATATGCTAAACCAGAGTATTTACAGGAGCCAAACAAAAATAACTGCATATGTAAAAAAACCTCTTCTTTTTTTGCCGTTCGTATCAGTCCGATTTCTATCTTGCCTTCCAGTGATCAGTAAGAAAAGAGCTCCTATTGTTTAGTGACATTTCCGAATATTTATAGTTCTCTAGTAGTAACCTTTTGTTTGGTAGATAGTGGAGTTTGCACAGCATGCTGAGTATGTCATTAAACATTTGCCTGAAGATCTGAGTGTTAGCATCAATGACAGAATTTCCTAAACATGTCACATTTTCTCTGGCTGTCATGAAAAATTATAGCTACTGTGACTCACACTTTAATAGCAGCTATTTGTGATATTTTAACCTAATGTACAGCCCCAGAGAAGAAACAACAGACACAATAAAACATCTGCCAGTGACTCGCTCAAACAAAGGGACTCCAAGCATTATTAGGATGTGAAATTAAAAAGAAAAGGCTCATGTCAAATGCCAAAGGGTCTTGATGTTTGTTAAATTCACTGTAATTTATGTCTTATCTCTGAAAGCATATAAAGAGAAAGAAAAGAAATATTCATTTCCTGTCTATTGTCTCTCTCTGTGCTTGGCTGCATAGCTCTTGTTTTAGGAAGAGTTAAATACTTTTTAAAAAAACACGTGATGAATCATTGGACTTTTTATTGTTAACAATTAAAGTACTTGATGGGAAAGGATGCCTTCTAGTGTATCTTAGCAATGATTGGGTTTGGTTTTTTTCAATGTAAATTTTAAAAAGTAACATAATAATTGAATGATATGGGTATTTTGCATGCCATATGGAAAAAAAGACATTTGTGTTACATTTCTCCATCTTTTCTCTTAATCACCTGGCTTTTTTTTCTGTTGGAGAAAGCCGGAAAAAAAAAAGAATATTCCAGGTGTCTGTAACAGGAAAACTGATCTTTTCCTGTTCACCTGGATTCTTTCCCTGATTTTGCCAAAACTTCCTGTGCCATTATTACATACATCAGCAAACTTATCCATACGCTAATTTGTCCATCTATTAAATGAGAATAGAAACACTTTCCTCCTTCCCAGTTCAACCTTGTCTGGAAGTGTTTTAAGAACTTGAAGGGAAGATGAAATAGTTGCACAAATGATATGTTCTTGATTTATATAAATTCAGAGATCTATCCCATATGATTAGGATGGCAATGCCAGAAGCTAAGCTCCAAAGAAAACACAAATAACTGCCACTGATAGCAGCCAGTTAACAGATTTTCCTCTGATGGAGCTCTTGAAGTCTATTTTAAAAACACAGATGAATACATCATTCTGGAGTAATATCATCTGCCACCTAGAGCTCTTTGCTTTGGAATAAAGGAACCACTGTAGGATTTATAACAAAGAGTCAAACTCTGTAGTCCCATGTGTGGCTGCACTGTATATCATTTCCTTTAAAGTATTTGTTTCCCCACAGGAAAAAAAATAACAAAAACCAAACCCAAACCAAACATGAAATGTGATGTTGTTTTTCGCTTGTCTTCATGGACATTCAGTAAATCAGGCCACATTACAGCAGCTATGTTCACACTTCAACATGAAACTGTGATATCACCTAAGCAGCTTTGTGAAAAATGTTCTCAATAAACAGGACTGAAACGTAAAGCTGCTATCTGAGTTAAAGAACAAAACAACCTTAAGGAAACTTAGATTTCTTTTCTGACCTTATTGTCCAATATATTGTATCTGTTAGCTTGACACCTGCAAATTTATAAGATTTGATTGGAGATTTGTTGATTACTCTTTAAGGAAAGCAGCTAAGTAAGATTTGCAGGCAAAGAAAAGTCTAGCTGAGTTCATCTTCCTAATTATCCACGGACTGCATTTTCTATTTTCACTGACCTCATTCACTCCTCTGAAACAAATCTGATGTTTCTATCAGATATGTTAGCACAAGTAAATCCACCACTATGTACCTTACCTCTGCATTGTAATGCAACCCTTGAGCCTTCCTCTCAGAAACACCAACATGCGTTTCTGCCTGATAATGGTATATCTGGCTGAGCGCTATCGTACACTACTTGTAAGAGGATTATGAATACTGAGCTGAAGTTTTTTATTATAGTTTGATCACAAGGAACATGTGTGAATGTTACATTTCGCTCCTCAAAATTTAAAAGGAATTAGTTACTAGAACTGAAGGATTGCAGCTGTCACATGTTGTTATAAGATCATTCAGAGACAGAAATAAGACTTGGAATCGTACTAAGATTAATCTTTCCATTTGAGATTGTAAAAAAAGGAAAGAGTACAATCTCAGTGGCAGGTCTCTTCAAAACAGGTGCTTCAACACCTCATAAAAGATAAAGAACAGGAATTTGGTATCCAAAGGTATTGGATACAAAAATAAACATACAGCTGAGAAAAACAGAAGACCACTTTCTGTCTTAATTCCATGACAAGTCATATCAGCAGTTACATCAGCAATGCAATCTCTCACTGATTATGGCTTAGGCTAGGATAATGTCTGTTGTAGTCCTTGTCAAGGACCATGAATGTTCTTCAGAAGACACCTTCAGGGTGGCCTTGCACCCATGTAGCAGTACAGACTCCCTGGGATTCAGGCAGTTTAGAAACAAAATTCAGTTACTTCTAGTCCATAGCTCAGCACAAAGTATAAATTCAATGTGAGTTGTTATTGATACAATACTTCTTGTGAGTTGGACATCCCCCTGTCTAGAATGAAAAGAGAGCTAATACAAGACCCAGGCCATTTTATAAACTGTGCTTTTACTTTTATAACACATTCAAATGTCGTGAGAATGTATATATAGAGGTAAGCTGAGTTGCTAGTGAAGGACAGGGGAAGGGGGAGAAGGAGGGAGGGAGGTTACAGAAGGAAAAGTAATCTACAACAAGGTGGAAGAAAGCATAAACCATCCTGATTTATACTTTTTCTCCACCCCTTCTGTTGATTACTTTTCCTTCTAGAGACATATCTTTTCTCTTCTTCTACAAGGTGTGATGTGAACTGATTTACACTGCCTTTCCAACAGATCATTAACCCACCCTCCTACTCAAGAAAAAAATAAATTAAAAAATTCATAAACTTTACCTTGCTTTATTTGTCTTCACTGGCTGTTTTTTATTTCATGCCAATCAGCTATATTGGTAATATATAAAACACCACTGAATTTGTTGTTATAACTAGTAGCAATAATAAGTATGCTGTGTTGGCTTAAAGAAACTGCACAGCAGTAGATACTTGGAAAATGTCAGACATAAACAAGCCTTGGATTATTCTGTGCTTAGCATTATTGTACAATACCGTGTATCAGCTATGCAATGGGTAGAGTTGTATAACACTGAGCTCAATTTTTTAACAATTCTTTCTGCAGGAGCTGCTTAAGGGGTAGAGGAGTCAAGAAGAGGCTAAAAGGTCTCACAAAGCTGCCCCAGCCTTGGCCCCGTCCCACCCCCAACATTAGGGCAAAAGCATGAAAGGGGATAGGTGGGCAGAACCATATCCTTGCACGCAACAGCGCCAAGTCCCCTCCTGAAAGAACTGAAGCCAGCCCTGTGATCCACAATGTATCCAGGTGGACGGAGGAAGTGTCCAGGTGGCCATGGCCTGGGTCTAGAATGAATCAAACTCTGTAGGAGCTCATTTTTGCAGTCATGAGATTCACTTGCACACCTGAAACACCATTTTGCTGTGTAACAGGAAGTTTAAATAATGTTCCATATAAACACTTCAAAGATATAAGGACCAGTGACTACTTATGACACATGAGAAGGACATTTCCAAACTTAAAGACAAAATATTGCATTTATTGGTAGAAAATTTCACAAGGATCATATCTGGAAAATACTGCAAAGTAGGACAAAAAACATTCTTATATTTTCAACCAAACTTTTCTGAGAAATTCCTCTGTTTTATAGTAACGTTTTAATAAAACATCAATGTTTGAGAAGCCTGGATGTTACAAAAAGCAAACCACTGTGAATCACTGTTTCTAGTACTGAGTTCCAATCAGGATTAGTTTCTACCAGAAAATGGTGGTCTTTTAGCTTGCTGCCTATGCTTATAGGCCCAGTGGGGTTCTTATTTCCCTTCACTTCAGCTTCCCTGTACAAGCAACCATCTCCCAGTCTTTACCAGCCCCTCTGAAATTTCAGATCTGACAGTAGAAGGGAAGGACAGGTCATCAACCTGCAGCTCCTGTTTTTAGGACAAATGAAACAGCAGTTTCCCACTTGTGCTGATGCGGTTTCCAGGCTGAGCCACCCTCCTGCTCCAGGCATCGATGAGGTAGTTTTCCTGACTCTTTGCAGTCATATTGATGACTGCAAACATATTGATGACTGCAACATTTTTCCACCTCGGGTCTTGTGTCCTGTTCGTCTTTTAAAATGTGAGGTCCTTTGGGACAGTGACTGTGTTACAGAGATTTAATAGAGCACCCAGTTGACAGAGCTGCACTGTCTGCTTGGAGTCTCCAGGAATACTAAGAGCTTAAGAGCAAGAATAGGATTTCATGTCTGATGCTTACGTGGAAACAAAGACAGCTTTTCAAAGGTCTCTCCCTCTACAGCCTGCACCAAAGTGACCTGTCAGGGTTTCATCTCAACTTGACATTTTGGCAGTGCTCTTCAGGTAAGAACAGAGAAAGCTGGATTTTGTCAGAACTTGACTTGAAAGGATTTTCAACAGTTCTGCTTCTTATTCCCTTCTGGCAAGGAAAAAAGAAAGGGTTTACATGTGGGAATGTCATGAGGCAGAAAATCTAGCCCTTACACTGAATTCCCTCCTGGCAACAAAGGGTGCAAGACTGACTCAGTCCATATCATGACCTCAGCACCATTCAAGTTTGAAAAAGGGACAGCAAGAATTCTGTGTCTTTTCTCAGACTATTGCTATCTACATGCTGTATTAAAAAATGTTCAATTCTGAGTCTGCCTAAAACTTCTACCCCTACCTTCTAACACAAATGACGTATTTTTAATGCAAAAGAGGCCTTTCATCTTTGCCCTTCAGTAAGTGATAGAATATGAAGTAAATAGGTAAAACAACATTTATTTTGTATTCTATATTGTAGCATAAAGTATCAGAAACAATACTCTGGCACAATAGTACTGACACCTTTGAAAATGGTTTTGTGCTGGCTCATCCACCATATTTTCCTTCCATGGAAGAAAAATACTGTGAAGCTACTTAGGAGGAAATGAGTTCTAGGGGTAGTTAATCATTTGTGCAAGTGCAAGGTGTGGGACGGGAGATAGGATTCACAGGCAGCAAACAGCAGCAAGGCACTAAGAGAATGTGTATTCCGAGTGCCATTAATTTGCATTGAGTACACGGGGCTAGGAGAAGTGGTCTAGTTAATTAAACCATCTCACTGAAATGGATTCAAAAGAGGTTTAGTTTAGCATTAAAATCAGCTTTAGCTTACATTCCACATGGGTTACATTGCGATAATTTATTCTATATCTGAAGAAGTTCAGATATAGATTATGCGGTACTGCTGGTTTTATAGAGTAGAGCTCCTTGTGTAAATGGTCCTCAATATCTGCATGCTGTTCCACTCATTTCACTCATTTGAAAATGTACAGACAAAAAATTAAACAATGAGATTCATAGAAGCCTGATTGTTGTAAGAGACGAAGGTGAAGCGACCCACTGGAAGCATACGGTGGCTTTTCATCTCCATATATCTGCAACAAAAATCTCTAGAGTTTGATAACGTGTATTTATTCCTTTCTGTTCTCCCAGGAAATCACAATGGAAGCCAGTAGGGTTAGCTCAGACTCAGAATATTGGGAGTGGTGTACGTCTATATTGAAAAGTACTGATAAGCCAGGTAGAAGAAGTCAGACTAAAATAACATCTGTTTGATCAACACCTGTCTCTATTCACTTTTATCATCTTCACCACATTCCCCATCTAATAAAATGGGCGTTATCTGCGTAGATAATACATAAGGGACAGGAGTCCACTATGTACACAGATGGTAGGCCTTCATCTCAAATTAAAATTATCATCTTTTGGTAGCCCAAAATTTGTTTAAATGAAAACAATAAAGCCCACAGGAATGCAAGGAACAACCTTATTGTTGTATGGGTACCCTGGTTTCTTAGACAATGAAAGATAATCTTTAATTTAAATATATTTTTAATTTTAATTTTGTCTGAGGTTTTACCATCTGTGTGTGTATTAAACTCCTCCCTGTGCTCTTAGCAAAGCTCTTAGTCTCTCAACCTGGGATCTAGAAATAAGACAGGCTGGAGAGATATTCAGCAGAACTGATCAAAATAGACTTTAAAAGAAAATTTTAATAACTGGAAAGTTAAAGAGCTATTCAATGCGAAGTTGTATACACATCACTTTTGTATTTTCTGAAATATTCCACTGAAGAAGAATGAATACCAGAAATACACTCAAATAACTTGTCAGTAATTCCATGAGTTGCTACATATTTTTAAAGAAGAATATGGCTCACTGAAAGCATTTCTAAGTAAAAGCTTGAGCTCACAGTTAGATTTATGGCCAAGGAAATTATCATTTTTACAGTCCCCAGAACTGTTCTGCTACTGTGACCTGGGAGCATTTGGGAGAATAAGATAAATCTTGCAAGGGTTTGTAGGACTGGCTCCTGAGAAACCATAGTCATAGGAGAACCGAAGATGTCCAAACCATGCAATGAAAACGGTTGGTTTTGTACTCATGGAAAGTCCCTGTATGAAAGTGTTTTCTCACCTCTGTTTTCAGTGTGTGAGGCAGTACAGGGACTAACAGGGATTGGGTTACTGATGTTAAAATGTGTGTTACAAAGGATTTGCATTATGTCCTGTTCCTAAGCATAACAGCTGCAAGCACAGGGAGGATTGGACACTAACAACTCATAGGAAATTGAAGTCTGACACTTTTTAGTAAGTATATAAAATATTTAGCACATCTTCCACACTCTGTAGTCATCCTACTGCCTAGTATTTCAGTTTACTTCATTTTCACCAGTTGTATTGCTGTAACATACTTTTTTATAATCAACATGATGTGTAAATTACAAAAATTAGCACAAACATGGTATCAACACATCAAACAAGGTTCCTAAATGGGACATGACAAACCAATGTGTAAAAATGGGATATTGTGAAAGAAATTCACAATATAATAATTCAGAGCACTGGAACAGGCTGCCCAGGGGGGTTGTGGAGTCTCCTTCTCTGGAGACATTCAAGACCCGCTTGGACACCTTCCTGTGTGATGTTATTTAGGTTCCTTCTCTGGCAGGGGGATTGGACTTGATGATCCTTTGAGGTCCCTTCCAATCCCTAACATTCTGTGATTCTGTGATTCTGTGAAATTGTCATTCAGATCAAAGAGGCTGAAAAGAGCTGATCTATAAAACAATGATTTAAAATACATATTTTAAATTTCCATCTACCAGTCTCTCCCAAAAAGCATTTGCATTGCTTTTCAATAGACAGGATCAGTATGCCATTTCAGTGCACATAAAATTCCTAATGAGAAGCTATATACTAATAGGATACAAGTAAATTCAGATGCATGTTAGCTGATAGGCCACAAAACGCAAAACAACCAGAAAATAAGCATCTAGTCTGTCTCTCTCTGTCATGTTTCCTCCACATGTAGTAACTGGTTTTAGTATCCTGAAACAGGGAGTAAAAGTTCTTTACCACGAGGATGATGAGACACTGGAACAGGTTGCCCAGAGAGGTGGTGGAAGCCCCATCCCTGGAAGTTTTTAAGACCAGGTTGGATGGAGTTCTGGGCAACCTGGTCTAGCGGGAGGTGTCCCTGCCTCAGGCAGGGGCGTTGGAACTCCATGATCTTCAAGATCCCTTCCAACCCTGATGATTCTATGATTCCATGAAAATGGATACCTACAAACTGATTGCAGATAGGTGAAGTGTCATTAATTAAGCAATAATACCCTTTGAAATCAGCCATTACCAGAAATATTTGGTTATGAGCCATTAATATTTTAACTAGCAAGTCATTAATAGTGATAATAACCAATTATATGGAGATTATTGCTTGAATAAGCTATTAATTATTTTAAACCTTCTGAAAAGCTTGGTCTGTTTTAAATTTAAATTTTGCTCATCCGTGATGTCTCTGCATGAAGAGCTGTGTTTATTCACAGAGAAATACAAGCATTATTACAAGTCCACAACAGAATCTTGCACAGAATTTGTTCAGAAGGCATATGGCAAAAGGTCTCCCCTGCCTGTGTTATTATATCTGTGATGTTGATTCTCAGTCGTGGCTTCTCTCATCTGCCTTCTTTCTTGTCTGATGACTGCTCTGTAACTTGCCTTGATCAGGGAGACCTAAGATATCTCTCTGAGACCTGAGATAGCCTCTAATCCCATCTCTTGCATCAAGCCGTCGCTCTCTTTTGATTTAGCTAGGTATGTACAATTACTCTCAGATGAGCTTCTGAGGGGCAAAGAGATTTAGTTTAGTCCAGACAACATTATTTTTGTGCCTGTACACAGACTAAGCCTAATATTTAGACTCTGTCCCTCTAAATCTATTAAAATCCTGGAATTTATTTTACGGATATCTCCCCAACAAGGTTAAATCATAAAACTCAGGAGAATTAAGTTGACACAAAAATGTATATTTCATGAGAATAGTCCCAGGTCTATATCATGTTCATATGAATATAGCTAGAGATAGGAAAGACAGATAAGAAAGATAAGGCATAAAGAGCCTCTTACCCCTCTGGAAAGCAGAGATCACTTTCCCTCAGGAGACACAGTATTTCCTGACTTTGATCCTATCAGGCTAACCAGGAAATAGATGATATCTGTTTCATGACACTCCAGAATTCCCATCTCTTAGCCCCTACTGGAAATCTGACTTTTTAAGCAGTCAACCTTTCCCTTGACTCAACAAGTATATCAACAGACCAAATCCTGGCCTCAATACTTGTGTTGTAGGCTAGAGAAACCAGGTCCAACACTGCCCAGAAAGCAGAACCAGGAATAGGCAGATAACATCATGGCAAAGTATATCAGATTTTCTTATATTTTCACACTTTCATTTCCTCACCCTCACTAAATTATAGTCTGTCTTTATAAATTTTCATTTTTCCCAATATATTTGCAGGAATTAAGTCTCTGTCATCCATTTCCAGAGGTGTAGAACAATGCCACCTTTCATATTTAACAAGTATTTTGAATTGTCAAGTACAATAAGTCTTCTGGTAGGGAAGCTTTCTATTGAGGCTCCATCCCACAATAGTTTAATACTCTTGTACTGGGCTTGACAATTTTTGAGGGTAGAATCACTGCCAAACACAACCCAATAGCACTGTGGGTGGGACACTGAATTACAGAATGTCTTTGGTTGGAAGAGACCTTCGAGATCATCTAGTCTAACCTTCAATCAAATACTGCAAGCTCACCACTAAACCATGTCCCTAAGCACCAAGTCCACACACCGTTTAAATACCCCCAGGGATGGTGAGTCTACCACTGCCCTGGGGAAACTATTCCAATGTTTAATAATCCTTTCAGTGAAGAAATGTTTTCTAATGTCCAGTCTAAACCTCCCGTGGCACAGCTTGCTCCATTGCTTCTAGTCCTGAGGAGTCAGTGGAGTAATCTCAGTCACTTCAGCATCTAATAGTGGGTAATTTCAAACAAAAATGTAAGAATAATGAACATACAATAAATTGACATGATGTGCCTCCAAAATCACTGTTTGTGCATGTTACGAATGCCCTTTCCACAAGAAAAAGAATAAACAAAGCAAACAAACAAAAAAAACCCCGCATGAATTAACTGGTATATTGGATCTTTTTAGATTGAACATCAATTCATTGTTTGAACACAAACAATGTAAATGTCTCTACTGGTCCTTTTCATGAATGCTAAGGAGTCCCGGTGATACTAACGTCTATCACGGAATCCACAGCTTTATTTATTTTGTTCAGCCTTTGATGCTTCATGTCCTTCTAAAGACGGAGCGGTCACCCAGAACTTAGAGCAGAGATCTGTTCCCAGCTTCTCCCCACTTGCTCCTTATTCCCAATGATCGCAGTGTTATTTCTGATTCCTTCTCCAGCTGTCCTTTTTAGGCAAGATTTTTTTTTTTTTTGCGAAGATACAGCTGCATTCTCATGCAGAAACAAATCAGCACATTCAGAGATAACGGATGACGTATGAGAGGTTTGTAAATTAACAGATAATAGTATAACTATCCAGTGATTATTACAATGAGGGGAAAGGGTGATTTAAGAGACTGGTAATGTGTCAAGGAATCTCACTTCTAGACCGTTAGTCACAATTCTGCCAAGTCAATAGCGACCAAAGGATATTACCTCGTCCCTTTTGGACAAGCTGTTTGGTGGCTTGTGCTGAAGTGTTGACAGATAAAGTCTGTGACAGACATACACATTTAAAAGTGAAAAAAAATGCAGAATAATTCCTTCATTCTTTGCTTTTCTGCTAGGAAATACCAAAGCTCATGTCATTCCTGTGAATATGGTTTTTGCCTTCATAAAAGGAATTGCTTTATGAAAAAATAACCCTTTGTTTTCAGGCCTAGAAACTTAATCACTAAGAAGGAGATATAGGTTCCGGGTGAGTAAGTCTGTTCTTGGCATTTTCCATAGGACTGGCCATGGTTTCACCCCATGGTTCCATGCATGTCTCATTGATATGCTAATCCAAGACTGTGAGAGTCATCATCATAAAGAGTAAATACAGGTGGCAAGACAGCAAACATAAAAAAATACAGGCTGGAGAAGCCTCATTGCTGAAGTTCATTCCTCTACACTGGGAGTTGGTGGAGTTGGGAACACACAAAGGAAAATGTATGAGGCTCCAAAAGTGATTCTACTAAACCTAAACATGTTGCAGAGGAGGGGACAGAAACCAGCAAAGACAGGCCAAGGTAACGATGAAGTTTGGCTTCTCCTTTCTTTTTTTTCTGGTTAGAAGAGGGTCTTAGTTGCTATGGCTGCCAAGAATCAGTGATGTAACTCACCAAAAATAACTCTCACTGCTCAGAAAGATACAGATCTTATAGACTGGGGAAAAAATAAGATAACTCTTTCTATTGCTTATCCTTTCTCTACCCTTCTCTTCCAGAAATACTCCCAAAACAGAAACAGGACTTTAAATCAGCAGCTTTATCATGATGATTTACATCTGTGCTCCATCAGACACAGATTTGATGCCTTCCATACATAGATCTCTGGAAAAAGGACATAGTTCTGTGACAGATATTCACAGAATCATGGACTCATATCATCACAGAATAGTTTGGGTTGGAAGGGACCTTTGAAGGTCATTTAGTCCAACTCCTCTGCAATGAACAGGGACATCTTCAAATACATCACGTTCCTTCTCCCCCATTCAACCTGACCTTGAATATTTCCAGGGATCACAATATCACAATAAGCCCCGCTAACATGCTCGTCTCCATCTTTTTATAACCCTCCTTTACGTACTGAACGCTCTACCCAGAGCTTTCTCTTCTCCAGGCTGAACAGCCTCAACTGTCTCAGCCTGTTCTCATAGGAGAGCTGCCCTCTGATCATCTTCATGGACTTCCTCTGAACTTACTCCAACAGGTTCCTGTTATTCTTATGTCATTATTATGATGGCTGCAGTATTCCATGTGGGCTCTTGCCAGAGTGGAGTAGAGGGGCAGAATCTCCTCCCTCAGCCTGCTGGCCATGCATCTTTTCATGTAGCCCAGGATACAATCAACATTCTGGGCTGCAAATACACATTGTCAGCTCATGTTCAGCTGGGTAAGCCATCAGTATCCATAAGTCCTTCTCCACATGGTTTCTTTCAAGCCCATGATTCCCCAGCCTGTATTAATACCAAGGATTGCCCCTACCCAGAGACAGGACATTGCACTTGGCCTTGTTGAACCTCATGAGGTTCACATGGGCCCACTTCTAAGCTTGTTCTGGTGCTTCTGGATAGCATCCCATTCCTCTGGCATGTCAACTGCACCACTCACCAGGGTGTTGTTTGCAAACTTGATGAGGGTGCGCTTGATTCCACTGTGTCATTGATGAAGATATTAAGAAGTACTGGTCCAAATATGGTCCCCTGAAGGACACCACTTGTCACCAATCTCCATCTGGATATTGAGCCATTGGCTTCTACCCTCTGGATGTGACCATCCAACCAATTCCTCATCCTCCAAACACTCCACCCATCAAATTCCTATCTCTCCAATTTAGAAAGAAGAGTGTTGTGGGGGACCGTGTCAAAGGCTTTACAGTAGTCCAGACAGATGACATCTATCCCTTGTCCACTGATGTAGTCACTTCATCACAGAAGGCCATTAGGTTGGTCAGGAGGATCTGTTCCTTGATCTTCCAAGGTACAGAGGTGTGACTGACACGTTGATAGTTCCCAGGGTACTTCTTTCTACCCTTTTTAAAAATGCTTGCAATATTCCCCTTTTTCCATTCATCAGGGACTTCACCTGACTGATGTGACTTTTCAAACATTGTGAAGAGGAGCGGCTTGGCAGCTTACACCAGCTACCTCCCTCAAGACTCTGGGATGCACCTCATTAGGTCCCATAGAGTTATATATGTTTAGACTCCTCAGGTCATTACAAACCTGATCTTCTCTTACAGTGGGAGGGACTTTGCTCCTCCAGTCCTTGTCTTGCGATCCATCCACTTGCGAGGTGTGAAAAGAAAGACTGTCAGTGAAATCTCAGGCAAAAAAGTTGTTGAGTACCACAGACTTCTCCATGTCTGTTGTTAACAGCTTGCCAGTCTTGCACTGATCTTTTGATCGTCCTTTCCTGGCTGACATGCCTATAGAAGCCTTTCTTATTATTTTTTTCAGCCCTTGCTAGGTTCAGCTCCAGCTGCACTGTAGCTTTCCTGAGTCTATCCCTACACAACCAGGCAGTGTACCTACACTCTTCCCAGGACACCTGCCCCTGCTACCACTGCCTGTGCATTTCCTTCTTGCTCTTTAGTTTGATCAGTTGGTCTCAAATCAGCCATGCCAGTCTCTTGCCTTCCTTGACTGATTTCTTACACATGGGAACCGAGAACTTAGCATCTTTAAAGATCTGTCTGCTCTATTGTTCTGGACAGCCATTTCCCAGGGAGTCCTATTGACTAACCTCTTGAAGAGCTGGAATTTTGCTTTCCTAAAGTTTAGGGTCTTGATTTTACTTTTCACCTGAACCATATTCCTCAGGACTGTGAACTCCACCAGCATGTGATCACTACAGTCCCAGATGCCTCCAATCTTGACATCACCAATTAGCTCACTTGTATGGATGACCCTCAGGTCCAGTATCACATCCCCTCTGATGGAACTGTCTATCACCTGGCTTAAGAAGTTATCCTCCACGCATTCCAGTAGTCTCCTTGATTGCTTACAGGTCACTGTACTACTTTTCCAGCATATGTCGAGGTGATTGAAGTCCCCCAGCAGGACAAGAGCCTGTAAGTGCAATGCCCCCTGGAGATGAAGTAAGAAGGCTTCATTAACAGGCTCCCCTTGATAGGGTGGCCTGTGGTAGACACCAACCACAAGGTTCCCTTTGTTGTCTTAGTCTCTGATTTTTACCCATAAACTTTCAATCTACTCGTGGCTATTTTTCAGAGACAGCTCTTCACACTCTATCAATTTTTTGATGTAGAGGGCATTGCCTCCACCCCTCCCTCCTAGCCTGGGCCTTCTGAACAGTCTATAGCTATCAATAGCAGCACTCCAGTTGTGGGATTCATCCCGCCAGGTTTCAGTAACAGCAACTAAGTCATAGCTTTCTAGCAGTGTGGTGGCTTTTGACTCCTCTTGTTTATTGTCTATGCTATGTGCATTGGAGTAGAGACACTTCAGCTGGGCTGTCAGCTCTTTCACCTTCTTAGAGGAACACCGTTTTATTTAGCCTCAGAAGCCTCGAGCTCATCTCCATAAGACTTCAAGTGTGCTGCAGTGTCCCCAACATGTCTCAGAGCAAGAGGCTGAGGGCCCTCACTAGCACCCCAACCCTCTCACCTTCACGTGTCATCACACAGCTTGTCACAGGCAAGTCTGATATTATCCCCCTCCCTGTTCAAGTCTAGTTTAAAGCTCTGTCTATGAGCCTCACTAGCTTATATTTGCAACCTGCTCTGAAATGTAGCCTAAGGAAGTATTTTTCACCTCACCATATGCATTAAGTTTAGTCAGAAAAACCATTACACATTTGATGGTAAGGGATCAGGATTTACCTCAAGAATAAAAAGGGTTATAAGTAGGGATAAATAAGAAATAAGATTTGAGATGCATATGTGATAGAGTAGCACCGATGAATCTTGTCCTATATCAATCTGCTAAAGGCCACCTTTGCACAGCAACACAACAGCGATACTAAACATTAACCACCCCTGCAAGATACGTTGAGATTTGCAGAGAAAAGACATGCCTGTTGGTGCAGCATATTCTCATTATGAGCTTCTCTGTTAGACTGCATAGGTGGGGCATTCGGTGCATAGTGGTGAAGTAAACAGAATTTCCAATTTTCTTTTTAGTTCACCTTTCCAATGATGCTGTCAACTGGAAATGAAAAAGGAAGGAGGCAATGAAGCAAGAATATTCAACCACAGCTGAGAGAGAAAAAAGTAAGGGTAAATGCCAGCTGCAGGTACAGAGGAAAAAAGAAGCTTACTTATAAATATATCAATGTGAAAAAAAAAAAAAAAAGGAAGAAAATAAGCAAAAAAAAGATGTTTTAAACACAACCAGGCACAAAAATGCCTGAGACTGAAATATGCGGTTGAATTTTAATCTATTTTTCACAATAGAATAACAAATAGGAAAGCTGAAGAGCTACACAGGCATATGACTATGAGGTTTGTTATGCTTTTCACCAGTCATGAGTATTTGGTTGATGTAACAATCTGCACCATAGTTGGAGGGTGTCTGTGGGACTGAATATTTTGGAGACAATACCTAGAAGCTTATCTGTTTGTACATGATTTGAATGTAAACTCTAAGCAAATTGTCTTTGTAAAAACTTCACTTACTAGAAATGTGAAGAGATTACTTACTGAAAGTTTGAGCTATGTTTACTTTGCAAGAGCTAGCAGACAGCCTCAAATTAAAATTACTGCCTGGCCATGCTACTAGCAAATTATTTCATATATTTTATGTCATAGACCAAATTTTTTTAGGGATATTATCTAATTTGCTGAGGGCATGTGGGTAGGCTGGGGCTTAACGGAAAACTGGATGCATTTTGCTGAAGATGTAAACTAATGATCCATCTAAGGTTACCCGTCCTTTTTTCCTGCTTCCATCCCATTTCTTCTTTCTTTTGTGGTTTCCACAGCTTTAAAACTGTCTGATCCTAATACTGGTAACCAGAGCAGAAGCAGCTTTCACTGCTGCCTAGTACTTATGTGACTTTATTATTTATCATCCCTTTTCCACCTATCAGTTACTGGCCTAAATACGTGGTGGTACATTTGTTGAAAAAAAAAGTTGCTAAGTACCTATTAACCTCGCATAAAGCCTTCTCAGAAAGAAACATCCTACGTAAAAAAAAAAAAAAAATTAGAGAAAAAAAACCACTACATTTTTTTTTGCCATAACCTATTGGAACTCTCTGAAGACAGTATTTGTGAAAAAAAAAAAAAGCTTATTCTGCCAGTAAAGATCCATGTATGCTTGGATTCTGTGCTGCTTAGTGAAATGGCTCTTCAGCCACGTGTTGCCATGCTAGCAAACTTGTAAATGTAAGCAAAGTCACGCACAAACAAGGAATTTCTACCACCGTGTTCACCTCCTGCCGTGGAGCAACATCCAGATGCTTTTTCTGGAAGTATAAATGTACAGAGGGTGTAAGGTAACCTCAACACACTCTAACTGAATCCACACTAGAAACTATCCTCTATAAATAAAGGGGGGGGGTGGGGCTCACATGCTTATCAAAACCAATGAGGAAAGAAAACCTGTTAAATTGTCACAGATTTCACAACCAGAACTGTGGTACTGTGATCTAACACAAACACTACATCAGAGCTGGGTAACAGACCTATGAGATTTACCTTTTTTGATACTTCCTAAACTTCTGAGTGTTTGAGGTACAGCCTGTATCATAGATGTGGATTTTGGTAAACCAGTTATACAGCAAATTAATATGCAAACTAGTTTTATGTAGAAGTACACGAAGGATGGAACTGGAGCTGCTGAAAGGAGAGAGTAGCACCAGATAGTGCAGTATAGAGAGCTTGAGATGCAGGGGAATGGGATATGGATGTGAGTCATGGAATCACAGAACTGTCACAGTTGGAAAAGACCTCTAAGATTATTGCATCCAACTGTCAACCCAGGAAAAAAAACAACCAAACAAATAAAAAAAATCACAAAGACGGATGTGCAGAATCACAGAGCCCTGTAGTAGGACCAATATATACTTATTGCTTTCATTAATACTCATGAAGATGGCAGAATAAAACCACATTCATTAAATTTGCAGATGATGCTAAATTAGGAGATATTATACAAGTCAAGATCAAGGAATGTAATATAAAGCAGCTCAGAGAAATACAGGCTGAGAATAGCAAAATGAGATTCAGCTTGTAAAAATGCAAGCTAATGCATGCCACAGGGGAAGAATAACTTGGGCTGGGGGAAGCCACAAATTCAATAGAAGGCAAAAACCTTAAGGCGACAGTGGCCAACAAATTACACAGGAACATTCCCAACAGGATGGGTGCAAAAGGGTAACAAGATCATGGGCTGCATACGCAGAGGCACTGGCTCAAGGACAGAGATGTTCATGCCATTGGATTTTATTCAGGATACCAATTTAACTTCAAGATAAATATATGTGACATTCCCTTAACTCAGATGTATTTTTGAGGGAATATTTCTATAGATAACTTCTGGGGTGTAAATTGTTACTGGTGTTTGGGATACAGAATCTGGAGGCTGATAAGGTAGAATGAGCTCAGAAAATGGTGATCCAGGATGGTAGAAAGTGACAAACAAGACACTTAATACGAGCTAACAGAGTATGACACAGTCAAGGGAAGTCCTACAAATGCCTGGAAAAGGGTCAATCACATCCTGCAAAATGAATCACAAGTATTCCTACTGTTGTCTTGATTAAGATGCAAAACCAAAAAAAATTATCATTTACTAGAGTAGAATGGTTGTAGTCTCTGAAAGAGTAGAAGATTTTACTTGTGGGATGTTTTTTGAGTAGGGGTGGCTAGCAAAATTACCCAGGAGAAGCAGTTCTGCACTGGCAGACAGTTGATGATGGAAAAAGCCTTTTCCTCCTTTGATATCTGTTATACTGTTTAGAAGATCTGTGTTACAACTGTGTATTCTGATATTTATTTCTGTGAAGCAAACAGGGATTTAGGGAAATAAAACCAAAAAGCAGCAAAAAAAAGAAACTTCTAAAGGATCAGTATCCAAGCACAGGAATAGTGTTTAAAAAAATAAAACAAATTTTAAAAAGCAACAAACCAAACCACCACCAACAAAAAAATCTTATCTAAAACTAAAATGAACTGACCACAATAAGAAGAAAAAAAAAAAAGATATTGAATGACTTCAGAGTTTATTTTGGAGGAAAACCAGAAAATTGTGGGGAAGGATACACAGGGGAATGAAAACAAAGATGGATTAATATTCTACATGCCCAAAGGTTACATATGCCATCTCACAATAGATATGGCAAGAGTGAAAATGGCCACCAGGGATGAAAGGAAAATTACCGAATCAGGAGAGCATTTAGAAGCATAATTTACCTTATATGAAGAACTACATGACAAAATCTGGAGGATACCTAATAAATGTTCAGGTCAAGCATGTGGGTTAATACAGAATGCTGAATACAAAAATAGACAAGTGTGTTTATGAACATCCCTTGGTTTCTAACCAAGCTAATCAGGTACATGACAGAGTAGCAAAATATTTTTCCTGGATTTTCAGGTTTACTTAGGTCAAGAGTGTCAGTGAAGCTGGACAAACAGTGTGACAAAAATTGTGTCCATGAGTTCTTGATTTGTCTGACACTATTTATACCTTGCCTAACAATTTCTGCATTCAAAAGTCCATGGAAACACAGCCCATGTTATAGAAAAATATCTCCAAGCAAATCTCAGCTGGAATAAAGTTTGCCATAAGCATGTTGTCCCAAATATTCTTTTATAGTAGATTTGAAATTTTAATTGAAAAATCCAAACCATTAGTATTTCTGGACTCAGTGGAATAAATATGAGAATCTTGTAGGTTGATTCTGTATTATGTACGTGCTTAACTTGATACCCAGCAAGTGATCCCGTTGCCTTCAGCTGCAAGGGCAATTCACTGGAGTTCCTGGAGGTATGTGAAACTGAGCTGAGGAATGCATCTCTGTGGGATCAGCGTAGGTGCCAGCCTGGCAGCGAGACCGTGCTGGGTCTCTCTGTCCTCGGGCAGATTTCACTGTAGGCAATCAAAAGCCAAGCCTGGAGGAAAATAAATTACGCTTTTATGTATTTTTCAGATAGTCAGAACCAGTTTAGGCCTGTTAACAATTGAAAGAATTTCTGTAGAATTCATCAAATATGAATACAACAGATGACAATGAAGATATAACTGATTTCTAGACCTTACTTCTTTTTCCCTACTTCTCTACAAAGTAAAGCAGCAAAGCGCTGTAAGCTACAGGATCTGACATGTTTTGTACATCTGCAGTGAAATATTCACTAAGTTCAGTTGGCTTTATCTGTGGAAAACCACTGACATGAAGGGGCTTCAGGGGTGTCAATGAGAGCACAATTTGAAGCCAGTGTGTTACACAGTCATCTCAAGGGGGCTAATTTGTCCGGCAGGTCTTTATTGCTGTTGATGATAGGTGAAATGGAGGGAAGCTAAGGCTGATAGTAGAAGCCCACAGTGATTTTGCAGGAATGGCAGATACAATATCCATCTTTTTATTTGTAAGCTAGGTCTGTGTGATAAGAAGACAATAAACATGGAGCTGTTTTTACAAAGTAATTTTTTTTCAGAGAAGAGTTGAATGTAACTGTGCCTCATACAAAACTCCTGCTAAAATCTTCTCACAGTTTTCAGCTCCTGCAGAGGATCCATCTGAAGCCAGGTTGTAACTCTCATCCTTCTGGCTATAGTGATGAGTCAGGGTCAGTTACAACTGCGTGAGCTTTAGAGAACTCCTGTGCTGGGATGGAAATGGAAATGGTTTATGGAGAAAAGATAACTGGGAATTATGATTTAATAGTTTGACTAGACAGCCATCCAAAACTTTAGCATAGAGGTACATGACAATGCGCTGAGGCAGGGTGGAAAGCATGTAGGAGAAGGCATTGCTAGAGGTTGTTGCAGCAGGGCAGGGAAGAAGGCATAGAGGCAAGCTAATGTTCTTCACACAAGTAGCACAGGTTCATGCACATATCCTTAATAGATAAATATTACCACCCTACTACCTAGATTTTTCATCTAGGTGTTTATGTTATAGGGACTTGAATCTCAAAACCTACAGTATTGAAGCCTATAGAGTTCCCATACTCAGCTGTGCGCAAACCTGGACTCAGGCTCGGCATAGACCTCCTGCACATCTTCCTTACTCTGCTCAGGACTCCTCTAGGAAGGACACTGAGCTATTTACTTTGCCTGACATCAGCCACAAATCCTTTAGCAGAAGGGCTGATACAGTATTTTGAAGTGGGGAGGAGAAATGCACAGGTTCCTAGGAGTAGTCCACTCGGCAAGTAGGTGTGACTTTGAGTGTCCTATGAAGTGTGACATTTAGATGCTTCTAGGCATTTCAGTAAAGTAGCTGTAGAGTTAGTTCTAGAGGTATGTCAGCTGGAAAGTCATAAGGTTTGAAATTTGTCCTTGGAATTCTCAGCATATACATGTAAAAAACCTAAGTGCTAGTCCAAAGCTATGTCTTGGCTCAGAAGGTTACAATTCCCCTGACCTCCCTTTAAAAAGTGGATGACCTGGAAGTTATAACTTGGCATACTTCCTAACTAGCCCGATCTTTCCCATAGTAAGGAATGGGACAAAGAATCCCACAGGCAAACACAGTTCAGCATGTACCACAGCAGAAAGACAGGTTCCCATTAGCTTCAAGAGGATAAAGTGCTTTGAGACTGAGATTACCAAGAGTTCTCTTTATCATTCTAATCTTATGGGTAAATCTACGCACAATGCTTCAATTCAAGTGCAATTATGGATGCCGTGTAAATATGACCTCTACACAATAACACGATTCAGCAAGGGGCAAGTTCTAAGAAAGGAGGATGTAATATTGTTTTTTTTCCCAGTTATTACAATTGCTATTGCTTTTGCTTTCCTTGTTACAATTATGATGATGAATATTCCTTTTTTTATTATTATTGATACTCCTTATTGTGTACATTTGGAAATAGGGAAAAAATTGCTGCCATGCTCTTCATGTAAAAGCATCAGGGAAGCTGTTGGAAATAGTCATGAAAATGTATTTCTGTCTCTTGGGTGGGTTTTTTCCTATTTCCTAGAACGTTTTGGATGGGATTTGGACCTATAAAAGTAGCTTATGACTTATGTAATCAGATAATCTACTAAACTAGAGACAGTGTGAGGGAGAGGGTGAGAGAGAAAATCTCTTTTATTCAATTATGAAAGTTACTTCTTTCTTTTTACAATACAACACACTAGTATGAATATTTATCACAGACTTCTTTTTTTCCCAGGCAGTTTTCTGCCTTAATGAAGCAGGTTCATCATGACTTGCTATGACAATACCTCATTTTTACCCACTGTTCTACTGCTTTTTTTGACTCCTTTGATTAAAAGGATCATGCTGCAGTGTCCCACGTGATAACTATATTAGTTGGGGTAAGTAACTGATCTATTACCACACGATAATATAGTTTGAAGGCATTTTAATAGGGGCTGGCAGATTTCAATATTATTTGAGGGTCATAGAGTGTCTGACATTTCAATTTGTTATCAGGCCACTCATATCACTAGGGCAATCATTAAACATAGACTCTAATAAGGCTTCTGCTATGCAGGGTCATTCATTATTGACAAGGAGGAGAGAAATAAATACCTTCCCAGGGGCAGTCTCAGCATGTAATACAGTAAAAATCATAGAGTCTGGAACCATATTTTCTAGATTTGCTGGCAAATCAAGCATTACATTTTCAAATTAAACCAAATGAAAGACTACAGATAAAAACATGACTACTTAAATTCTATCTTTACATACAGTCAGAACACTCACTGTAATCACATACATATATAAAAAATGATAATTAGATCACAAGTTGACTTATTTTACCACTATGATAGGAGCTAATAACCCACTTGTGTCATCTTTGGCTTTATGAGGTCTGTACGCCTGGGACAGACTTTGCATATTACAATTAATCATCATATATAATCTAGCTCCAATAGCTATTTAACAGATAAGCCATCTTCACCTTTCAACTAGGTAAATCTGTGATTTAGCATGGAAACAAAAGGACTAAATTCTTCATAAAGGTTTAGTCATGTTTTTGCCCTTAGATTAATGTCTAGTTTATTTGGGATATGCTTTAAAGTTCCTTTTTTAATTCCAGATTTCCCTTGAATAACCTTAAATGCATACATATTTCACACATCTTTTAAAAATTGCCTGTTTTATGCTTTAAAGCCGAATTGAGATATAGAAAAAGGAAAAAAAAAAGTTTGGAAGAAAGCAAAGCATATTGTTAAAACCACAACTAAAAGGATTTTGATAGAGTTATTTACTTCTGGAAATTTAGTTTGGGGAATAATAAAATTTTATGGAAATTTTTTCTCAGTTTCAAGGGAATAAAAATAAATTACATAGAAAATGCAGGCATTAGGATGTATTTCAGCATTTGCTGAAGAAACAGCAGTGTTGCACTTATGGGCATGAACCAGAAATGGCCTAATCCCACAACTACATACTGTCTCAAGTAGTCCCAAAGGCCTGATTCGGATTCTATTCAGAATAATAGACCTACTACCCTGATTTCTGTATACTGATTGGGTACAAAAAAGCAGTTCAAAAGAGAATCAATCTCAAGAAAAAAATGACTTCTTTTCATTTACTGTTAAAGCTGATGAACTGCAGCATACGTAGTAATAGTGAATTAGCTTACAAAATTTCTTCCAAGTTTAATAAGATATTATTAATAACTCAGGTAAAACAGGATGTCTCCCAAAATTCAATAAGGTGATTCTGTCTTTTTAATTCATGAGAAGAGCTTTAACTGGATCAAAAGAGCAAGCAGCAGACAAATAATTTGACAACATAATTTAATTCGGTTAGCGTAGTGAGAAGGAATCTTTACTGACGGTTACTTATTCAACTTTACTTCGTTCCTGGGGACCAACTTAGTCAACTCCAACACAACAGCTTTCCCTCTCATCTTTGGGAGTCCCCCACAAATAATCATTGAAATCTTAATGGTGCAGTAACTTGATTCGGTGGAGCAAGTTGTTCTCATCAGGTTTCTGAGCTCCCTGATCAGGGAGAGTAACCTTTACTAAGTCAAGCAAGCAATGCCAAACTAAGTTCTCCTACCAAATTGTCACAGGATGTTCCAGGAGAGGCAGTAAAGGATGACTGCAGGCAAGATGGCTTGGACACATGTAGAAGGTCTCCATGTGGAGACAAAAGGATGATAAAGCAGGCATGAGTAACAGAAACTCCTTGGACTGGATGGAGTAAATCTTCAGGAAGAAATTATACAGTGAGAAGCTGAAAGACAAATCAACAACTGAGATTGTCCAACTTGAAAACTGAGAATGCTGACAACATTCAGATATGTGGAGGTACTTAAAATGGAACGGTACTGGTAAATACACTGCTGTCTTCTACAGCCAGCCTATGACAAGTATAGCTAATATTCAGCTCACATTTCTGTATAGTATTTTGCATTCTATCAGAGACTCATGCAATACTAGAAAATGAAATTTTATGGTGTTATCATGATGTAAATTAGGTATTTGGTACCATGGTTCATACATTCATTTAGTCACTGTTTTCTTCAAAATAATTAACCATATGTCTAATGACTAGGCAACGATGGTTATATTGTTGTCAGGAAAAAAACCCACAACTGTTTTGTAGTATGATTATCATTGGCAATTTAGAATTATCAGACGCGGACATCACAAAAATCTATATTACAGGAAATTCACTTCCCTCAACCTGTTGACCACATTCCTCCTAATATAGCCCAGGATACCCTTATACTTCTTTTATGACTTATATATTGCTGTATATTGCTATATATATTGCTGACTTATGCTCAATTTTGTGGCCACCAGGCTCCCTAGGTGCTTTTTGGCCAAGCTATTTTCCAGCCAATCCGCCACCAGTCTATACTGGTAACTAAGGTTATTCCTCCCCAGATGCAGGAGTTTGTGTTTCTCTTTTCTGAACTTCAGGAGATTCCCGTTGGCCCAATTCTCCAGCCTGTCCACGTCTGTCTGAATGAGAGCACAACCACCTGCTCTATGAAACACTCCTGTCAGTGTTGAAATATGCTGAAGGTGCACTCTGCTCCACCATCCAGGTCATTAATGAAGATGTTAAACAGTGCTGGTTTTAATACCTGTCCTAGGTTTTCACAAATAGTGACTGGCCTCTAACTGGACACATGGGACTGACCACAACAGTTTGAGCATGGCAGTTCAGTCAGTTTTCAACCTACCTCACTGTCCACTTAATCTGTCTATACTTCTTCAATTTGTCTGTGAGGATGTTATGGCAGACAGTGCTGAAAACTTTACTGGAGTCAAGATAAACAACATCCATTATTCCCTCCTCATCAACCAAGCCAGTCAGCTCATCACAAAAAGCTATTGTGTTGGTCAGGCACGATTTCCCCTTCATAAACTCATTCTGATTATTCCAAATCACCTTCTTGTCCTTCACACATTTGGAGACGATTGCCAGGATTATTTGCTCCATTACATTAGTACAAGAAACTGTAAGAGAGAAAACATACACACTCATTTGAAAATTACTTGAAAAATGGGACAATGATGTGTTTACAAAGACAGAGAAACATAAGAATGATATTGTTAATAGTTTTCTTGTCCTTGTCTTTTTGGTGGTTGAAAGTCTCATGAGCAAGTTCAAGAGGGAAGCCTGAAAAGTGTGTTTTGGATCCTCTCTGACAGGACTCAGCCTGAGGGGAGCTATTGCAGACACAGGAGGTTTGAAAGTCTGAGAATGTCTCTTTTCAGTCAGAAGAGGTAGCATAGTCAAGTGAGTTCCTGTATCTCAGTGTGACACAGAGAAAGGATAAATGAGACAAAGATTGAGAGTTGGAATCAATTTACATTCAAAATCACGAGGAAGTCTCCATTGATTTTTCTGAAGGCAAGATCACACCCATGATGTTTAATCTTCTTGTGTTCCTTTAAGGGAATGTTGTATGAAATGTGCCACTGTTTTTGCAGTCATTAGATTATCTCCCATTTACTATTTGGTTAGTTGAGAAATGATGATAATCCAGAACACTCTCTGTGGAAGTGTGAATGCAGTTCCTATTAACATATACAATCTAATGGTAGCACCCCAGACTCGTTAGAGAAAATATATGTATCTCCAAGAAACATTAATTCAAAGGCACCATGCAAGGGGTAGCTGTCAGATCTCAGCAATAAAAATGAGCACAGCCCCTGTATTTTAGAAAGAGAAAAGAATTCTGCAGAAATATTAATATAAATCTATGTGCCTAATTTAATTTACACAAATCAGAAGGAGATGGAACAAGTGGTTAACATCTTGGCATTAGCTGTCATCTGCAGTGTAATTATTGTTACAAAACATGAAAAGAATCAGAGCCTGTAAGAATTTTTACATTAGCGGTTACTAATTTAGCCGTAAAAGCAACTTCAGAGCTGTTAGTTTCAGTAGCGAATACACCATCTCTTCATGCTTGTTGGCGCTGGATTTATTTTGCTCAGATATTTCAGAAAGATAAATTAGGTACTTTTATTCATATGGTTGCAGATCATTTCCATACTAGTAGCTGTTCTAAATCTCTAGAATCCCAATACCCGAACTAATGAACATCAATACTAATGCTGTATCAATCAAAACTGTTTGTTTCATGACCCATCCCACATTATTTTCTGTAATCTAACTCACCATAGTTCACTTCTCTTGGCCTTCCTTTACTCACACCTTTGCTTGTATTCTACCCCAGAATCTCTTTTAATAGCAGGGATGCTGCTTCTTACACATTTCTGCACTTCATCAATGGGGAAAGGAAGGGACTGAAGGTAGATTGTGCCTAATTTCCTGGGGTTACTTCCTCCAGCCAAGGGAACTCTTTTTTCCTTTCCAAGAACATGAAGGAGAAGAACAGCACTGCCACCCAGATGCAATCCATGTCTAAGAAAAATGGATGAGAAAAATCAGTGCTGGGACAAGTGATGATCCCAGGAGGGGTGGTCTGAATGTCCTGACAGCAACCTCCACAATGAGCTGAGCTGTCTCACAGTAACATGTTTGTAAAGGGATAGAAATACCCCACAGCAGTCCAAAATGGCTTAACAGAGTCAAGACATTTGAAGGCTTCATGGTCCTTCTTGATGTCTCTCTCTGCTTCTGAAATTCTGCCAGAATCATCTGCTTGTTTCTTATTCATTTAAGTATAAATATCTATAAGAATATTATAATCCCCTTATAATAATCAAGTAAATATTTACTGTATGTATCCATTAGCAATGTTGTGTAGCTCACGAGACCTTGAGGTAAAACACAGTCTGTAAGAGAAATAACATGGTCACAGCAGTTCAACAGTTAATCTCTTCTGATGTAAACAGGCAACCATCAAAGTCATTCTCAAGTTAAATCCCAGTAGACATGCCAGCTATAGGAATGGCCCAAGCTGATCTAAGGGATATTCAGCCTGGGACATGTATTTAGATCTGTGCAGGTATGGTCTAAGAGGCCTGCACAGGCTCAGTGCCTGAATTCAGCAGGGTCTGGGCACTTAACCAATGCAAGTCAGTTTTCTCTACTTCACTGCCAAAATGAATTAAACTGAATTGAATTAGGGCTGTTTTAATGCTGAATAAGGATGTCTATAATGGGGATCGATGCAGTTTAACAAACCTATTTTAACCAGTACTATTAGTTCATTCAGAGGTACTTTTCTAGATCTTTTCACACAGCAGAGCTCTCAGGAAACACTACATCATGAAAATACCATTTAAAGTCAATACCCTCAGTGCAGGGTTATGGAGGGTGGTCAAGTACAACATTCTTCCAGATGAGTGGTGCACATTAAGGACTGTCGCCCCAGTGTTACATGTCTATAGCGCACATTTCATCAGATCTCCAAAGCAGTCTTCTTATATTTGAGCAGGACAAATGAGTGCAGGATGTTGCTGTGCATTAAAAGCTGCCATCACACTCATTGCAGTGCCACAACTAGCTGGAGTTGCTGCAGCTGGGATGAAAAGCAGTGACATCTACTCTTCAGGGTTTTTTACATTTTTTTATTCCTTCCCAAAAGGCAATTTCTGGTTGTAAAAAGTCCATCGCTTCCAAGAGGATGTGCAATTTGTTGCTGTAAGCAGTATAGTATCTATTGATGAGGACATGAACCTGGCTCATGAATCATGCCTCTCATCCACTTTCAAAGCCTTACCTTGTGTCTAAGTTGCTAGTTCTCGGCTCAAAATGTGAAGAGCGATAACTCAGAAGTGTGGGAGAACTTGGAAAGATCTCATAATGACTTCTAATACTGAAAGAAAAAAAATCAAACCCAAAACAACAAAAATCCTCACAGAAAAGGAGCTGTGTATGGAAGTCAGTAGACATTTCTTATTCATAAAAGGGAGAGTCATTTTCAAAGATAACGATACCCAAATAACATGAAGTTGGTTTTGTTTTCTTTCCCTGAACAGCACTGACACTTCTTGATTCTTCACATTATCTCAAAATTTAAATATCTCAAGGAAATATGATCAAATCAAGCCTCTTACAGCAAGTTTCTGTGAAGGTCAAGTGGACGATTTTAATTCTGTTGGACATGCATGGAAAGAAAGATATTAAGTGGCATGGAGAAACCACTCTGACAAGAGAAAAGACCTTTCAATGAACTACAACTATTCAGTATGCTCTAATAAAAGGATAGCTCCCTTTGACATGGCATTCACCTGTGCCACCCCATCCACTGGGAACTCTCACAGCACCACTTATTTACTGGTCTTCTGCTGGTCAAAATGAATGTGTTTCTTCACTCATTTAATCACCAACCACTTTTTCCATAACTAACTCTTTACTTATGAGCATGCTAACTAGGGCTGATCAGAGTCGTGAGTGGGAAATGTAATTTTGTTCTCCAATTGCCCTATTCATTATCCTTCTCAGCATTTACATTCTGCACAACATTAGGATGCTGCATATAATGTGATCATTTACTATATGGCTGTGACTGCCAAATACAATGAATAAAATACAGTCTTCTGAGAGAGTTATTCTACATAGAGGAAAAACACAGCTTGTTTTAATGGGGTCCAAAAGTGATCAAGTGTAGTTCAATGTTTGCATAATACACAGTCTTTGTCATCAGTCTTCTTTTATATATAGAATAAAGTTGCCTAATATTTACATAATTCAAATGATTTATGAAGCGACATATCACTTCTCAGACCAATGTGGGTAAGAATGTAATACTGTTCCGAAGTGCTTTGCTGTCAATAGATCCAGGGACTGGCGAAAAGAAGAAGAGGATGTTTTTCCTCTCTTATTCACCTATTTTTAGATATAAAAGTATTATCAGCTTCCAGGGACTGGAGAAACACAAAATAGTTGTGGTTTTGTGGGTTTTCTTTTCCAAAAAAAAACCAGCTGCTTTGATCCAGTCCAGGCAGATGAGTGAAGGAAATGTTCGTTTGAAGCAGGAAACAAGGTTTCAGAGGATCTCCAGCTTTCCAGAAGGTTCCTTCCCTTCTCTTCCCTTCCTTCTCTCCTTCTCTCTTCCTCCCTCCCTTCTTGCATATGTTGGTGTCAAGCTTTATAAACTTTAAAACCCGAGACTGATGCAATATATTTTTGAAAAAAAATGTGTTTTTTTCTGAAGAGAACCTTTCACGCTTTGAGTATGTACAATTGGACACAGACATGAGACCATAGAGATAAAACTCAGATCAAAAACAGATATTTGCAAAAGAGTCTGCAATATTTTCCTAAACAGCTACATTTTTTTCTGCAGTGCTCTTCTGCATAACTGAAAATATAAAGAGGAATGAATTCTTTTATTGGGGAAAAAGCACAATTAAGTTGCTTTTTATGTAAGTGATTTTCCTGCTGAGAAATAGTAATTAAATTATCAATGTCATATGAATGAAGACTTATGAAAAATGTAGTTTTCAGAGTCTAGTCAGAAGTACTCAATCCTGTACATCATGTACGCCTGAATTATTCATCCATTACCTGGCCTTTCATCAGAGTCTTTTTGTGCTTTGAAAGCAGTTGCTGTACAGATTGCCTCTACAATTCCCCTACATGTAGGAAAGGTTACACCCAGTGCCCACAGTTCAAAAACAAGCAGAGGCTGCTCTGGCACAGGCACTGCTCTTCTACATTGCAGCTCCTGCTCCTTAATGAATACAAAAAACATGTAGGAATTTTTTAAATGTACATATTTTAATTACAAGTACTCAGCTTTTTTTTTTTTTTTGGAAAAGACTGAATGTACTCTGAGAGACTAAACTGGTAATCTTTGTCTCAAATATTTTTTTCAATTCCTTTTGCTTTCTGTGGATTACTGAAAAGCATATATTGTTGGATGGCCTATGTAGTCACTGCATTGGTGATATGACCATTTTGAAGCACTTTGGATTATCGTGGGTATGAAATGTGCTTTGTAGCAAACACAATTTGCAAATCCTATGCTGTTCCAGAACACCAAGCGCTAAACAGGTCACAGTTTAGTCAGTATTATTCAACACAAAATCATTGACATTATACTGATACTGCTAGCCAAGTTTCTGGGCACTATTGTAAAATATTTCTTTCATGGAAAACAGAAATAGTAACGAATAACACTTCCTTCTGGATCTTCTTTCTATATGGAGAAAAGGCTAGTCCTGAGAAAGGGAAACTCTGGTTTCTGTAGAGATATACAGTGGAGTATTCTATAAAATTGTGCTGTGACAGGTCAGTAACCAAGGTCTTGTCTATGTGGAGTATGTTTTTTCCATATGGCTTAAGACATGGACCTAATGTGATATTGTGTCAATAAAACTCTCACCTCACTCCTCTGGGCATGTTGGCAGTCTCACCCTGCTATGAGTTTCTTTTGACACGTCTGTTACTTGGGAAAGGGCTGAATCTCTTGCTGTTATGTAATGGTAAGAGAAGATGAATTAAGAAAGCTTTGTTTGTATAATTATGAAATGAAAACCAATGCCACAGACCTTTTCCAGATCTGGATGAGGTGGTAAAAAAGAGTTCCACCAACAGATCTCCTCACTGCCCACCAGAAAGACACCACTGCCTCTCCATGTACATACATCTGGTATCAGCACAGAGCATTTCTCTATCTGCTTATGAGCAGTCAGAATCATTAGCTCAAACCACAAGTGAACCACATGAACCCTGCAATCTTTGAAGTGGATGAGGAAGCCTCACCTGAGCCGTGTGAGCTGTGGAAACACCAAGATGAGTGGTTATAAGAAGGGAGGGATATTGTTGTCTCTAACTGGCATAACAGTTCGCAAAGGGAACACCAGTTATCCCAAGATTGAAAAGGATGTGTGGAAATAAAGTTATCTCAGTGTGAATTCTTTCAGTACTATGTTTCCCTACAGAGACTCCTCGTTTATGAATTTGAAGTACTAATATAGCATATCATCATATGCTGGCTGATTTTGAACATACTGGGATGAGCAGTAATGTTCCCCTGTACACTGGAAGCTCTTGGAAAATATGCTATATATAAAGCTATAGTTGCTTCAGAAAAAGGTTGGACTTAAATTGCTGTTGATGTTCTATCTCTGACTCTAGCATTTAGTTAGACACTGCATAGGAGTAGGGAGGAGATGAAGAACTAAGAGATTTATTCTTTTTCCCCATGTGTTTCTGGCTGCAATGCTTCTGTCACACTCCAGCTTTCCAGAACAATAATTTAATTCACAGAAAGCCTGGAACAATACTGGATAATTAAACTTGAAGAGCCACCATAATCATTCACCCTGACATGCATGAAGTTGGGAGAGAAAGTGACAGCAGCTCCAGAACTGGTGTATCTTCCAAAGTTTAATTCCAAATGTACTCAGGTTTGGAGGAGAAAAACATAACACATGACTTTAAGGCACAGCAAACGGCACACCTGTGTTGCTCTCTAGTTCCACCCCCTGGAAATGCTTTTAAACTCTGACTGTTCCTCCAGAGGGTCTGGAGAGGAGCTCCTGCGGTGGGGAACGCGTGCCATCTGGGGTTGCTGCTGCCAGCAAACACTCGCTCTGTGGCTGGTGGCACAGCGAAGGCAAAGGCTGCCTTGCCAGAAGCAAAAGCCTGTCTCAGAGGCAGACACCGTATCACATGCATTTCTGTTTCCGTGCGGTGGTGTTGACACACGTGAAAAAATCATTTGCAGTGACGGTATCCTGGCTTCGTTAACCCTGCCGGTGATAGCAGATGACTATTTGCTTCTCCAAAGAGAGTTGGGAGTAGGGCTGTGTTGCTCCTTCCTAAAAATGAACTTGTGTTTGCAGTGGGGTGGGTTACTCCACTGACCCTGCAAAAGCCTGTTCATCCTATTACTCATCCTCTGTGTAGGTTCAATAAATCTGTGCCTGCCTTTCGCTAATACGTCAGCCTGAGGTGCTCGCTACTTTGACAGTAGGGAGGTTTGCTTCCCACCTCAGCAAATAGTTATTGCACCTGACACATGTCACTCCAAGGGCAAAGGGCTTCAGTTTGAAGCTCCTAATCCTCACATCCCCACAGTTTGCTCCACAGTATTAATGAATACAGTTCTGGATAATCACTCCCTATCACCCTCTTTAACAAGAAAGAAATTTTCAGAATTTACTTTACTGAGTATTCTATAGATTTCAGGACTGCAATCATGTAGCCATAAGTACCCCAGTTACTCCCAAATTGGTTTTGGTATGAACTCCCCTGACTATGATTTTTTTTTAGACCCCCACATCTGTCCTCCATAGAAAGCAAGGATATTTCTGCAAAGCAGTTTGTCAGCTTATATTGTCTGGAATAATAAATATCTGTGATGTTTGGCTTCAGATACATGAATCTAAACAGATGGACAATTCTTAGTTAAACTATAAGAAACTATCAGTCCTTATATAGTGGCAGAGTGGTAACTCAGCCAATCAGTACCTGAGAGAAAGAATAAGTAAAATGGGTACCCACTGTGAAAATAAGCCTCCCTTGCACAGACATCCAAACTTAAGCTGGATATATCACCAGGTAATATGTTGTAATTCTAGACAGACAGATCATCTAGTATCAGAAATCTTTTTATCATATATTATTCTGACTCCATGGCAAAATCAGCAAGGGGTCACTCAACTCACCCCATTGCTTTGACTTGACAGTCAGGAAAGTGGAATTAAGTAGGAAGTCACTTTAATGAATTTGTGGCAGTATCAGTGGGATCAGTGGAATAAGAAGGTAGGAGTGGTGCAGGGAATCATAACTAGGGGAGTTAGGGATGGGAGAGGAAGGCAAAGCAATTAATCTGTCTGTCATGAAAGGAAACGAGTCTAATGAGTTCCATACTTGTGCCATACTCAGAAGCGAACTGAGCCCTGGGTTAAGGAAGCCTTAGTGACTGCAGGAACCTCCACCAGGTGCTGAGAGAGGTGAATGGAAAATGTTCTACCTCACAGGCAATCAAAAGCAGATCCTGCTTTTATCATTTCTTCTTCACATCTGCTGGCAAGTCTCTTTTTGTTATTTTGCTTACAAGCAGAGTTAATCTCATAAAGATACAGACATATATGATAGAGATATAGACACAGATATATATCAATATCGGTATAGGTATATGTATAGGAATAAGTATAGATAGACACAGACACAGATATTGATACAGACACAGCCCTTCCCTGGCCCCCGATGCAGCACCTTGATGCGCTAGCAGCAATAACACCTAAACTAACACCCAATAGGGTAATCTTCTGGGAGCAATAAAGGGAAAAATAAAGGAAAAAGTGATTAAGCACCATAGGTAAGCTAGGCTTAGGCCTGCTTGGGGAGTTGGATGAGCAGAAAACAGCAGATCAGAGAATCAGGGTAAGAGTGAAGCTAGTGTTCTCTCGGTTCACCCCTTCTGTGTTTTCTTCCCAAGTTTTCACCTTCCCTTTTCTCTTTTGCTCTGTGATGACAGGATTTCATGTCTGCAGTGAAATGTGCGATTTCAGAGGTGCCTTGGGAGAAGCCACACAGACTTCTTTTCTGAAATGACAAAGAACCGATGAAGATCTTGTGAACAAATGGCACTCCTGCATTTTTTAGTGTGTAAATACACAAGTTTGACTGCAGATCTTTCTGTTATCGACCTCGTAATCTTTCTCCAATGCCTTTATCTCTCCTTTTCTCTCCTGTACCTTCTGCCTCTTGCAAAAGATTTATTGGCAGCTGAAACTTTCATTATAAATATGTTTGAAAAATGAAATGATTGTTGGTATCAAAGGTTAAGAGTTCTTTAAATATTACATGAATTCAGGGCTAGTTAGAATTAGATAAAGAGATAACAGGACTCTTTAACATTACATGCAAGTAGTACCTTAGCCCATTCTAAATTGATTTCTTTTATCGTGCTCATTCTGATTATTCTCCAAACACGTACACACAGAACACGGAACAGATTGCAAAGTCTGCTTTTGGGGAGAAAACAGTCTAGTTAGAGGCCCCCTGGCCTTGAGAGGGATTTAGGGACTTACACTCAGGGCCACACAAGCACCTCAGCCCATTGCATCTAGTGACAGAAGCATCACGAGTGCTCTCCAGAGTCCAACATGTGGCATCTCTTCAGGCCCGCCTGTTCACAGTGGTCCCCATGGTCTCACTTTTCCACCGTCTCGCTGCTCAGGACAGCTTGCCAGCATCATTCTCCTGCCTCCCTCGGTGCAGGCAGACTGCTCAGGGCTAGTACAACTAATTCAGAATCAGATGTAACTGCTCTCCTTCAAACAGTGAGGTTTAGCAGTTTTTTCTCTTATGTGGAAATAAATGTAAAGTTTCCAGATCCTCGCCTGAATCCAATCTCACATTAGGGACCCATTTCACATATTGATTGTGGAAAACTGACTTTAACTTAAGACATGATAATAGATGATGTGTAATTTCCCAAATAATGATGGAGCATCAAGTTCCCAATTGCCTTTTGGTAATTTCACCTAAAACTGAGGAAAGCACGTAGGTAAGACTTACCTCAAAGAGGGCACAAGGTTGGCTGCAGCATCAAGTAACAGTACAATGGAAAATAATACAAATGGCCAGGCCCCTTCCCCAAGAATACAGGATGTGCCTTCTCATGTTTGTAAAACTTTTCAAGTCCCAAATGTTGATAGACAGTCAGTGCTGGGTAGTTATGGAGAGACCAGTTTGAGCCAATGTCCTCCAAAACCACAGACAAAAGCTCTGAGCTCATTACGTACAATCAAGTTCCTATGGCTTAGCCAGATGCTACATGTCCACCGAGCAATGATATATGACTAGATGCACACTCTTAGGCCACTTTACTTGTAAAGTAAAATGGATGAACTTAATATCACCACAAAACAAAATGGAAAAGTCAAACTTCATCATTTCAAAATTTTCCCTCAAAAAAAAAAAAAAAAAAAAAAGAAATACTAGAAATGGATGGGTTGTCACAGACTGTTTCAGTGGAAATGAAATTGGTCTCTGAAAGAAGACTGTTCATCAACATGTTTTTGGCCAGGTCTGTCAAAACAGGCTTTGACAGAAAATGTTCTGCGTTTTTTTCACCCAAAGGCAAATGAAAGAGATAAATCTATGGAGCTCTGACACTGGTGTCTGCCAGATAACTTCTAATGATTTGTTTGCTCCATCTGGCAAGAACTTAAAAGCCTTATTGTGTGATCGCAAATAATATCTAGTGGTATTTGTAAGTTGTCATTTAATATTAGGCCACTATAGCAGAACCTACTGCTATATGACCAAATACAAAGAAAAATACCAGATACGGAATAAGCAGCCTGAAAAAATAACCAGGTGGCAAGAAAATTACAACTTTGATAACACGGAACAGGAAGAAAGCTCTGAATACTTAGTCAGTTATTTAATTATAACTTCAAAATTTCCTAAACTTAAAAAAATTGCGTCTGTGCTTACTTTTTACCTTTACCTTTCGAAGAATAAGAACATGTTGGTTTAGAAGAAGAAAACATTTTCCAATACAATGTAACTTTCATTTTTCAATATTGGTAATAATAACAATGTGTTTATTTTTCTAAAGAACACAAACCAATGAAATTTCTGTGCTGAACAAAAAAGCACTATATCCAGGAAAGTCTCAAAGGGCAACTTGGTTTCATAATCAAATACCAAAATGATTTTGAAAAATCTAATAATCTACCATCTCCCAGCAATAAATAATACATCCAGCAAACACAAACTTAGAAGGAAAAAAAGTCTTCAATCACAGTAATAGTTCTCCTGCTGCCCAGTATATCAAATTACCTTTTCCTTTTCAAAACAATATATTTTCCCAATCCCATTTGTTCCTATAGCCTCTGGGCCAGGTTCTGATCTCAGATACACTGTTCAAATCCAGAGTAACTAAACTGAAATCATTCCTTTCAAGTGGGACATTTTCTCTGGGTTAAATAGGAACTATTGACCAATGGAGCTGCACAAATAGATTACACAGAGGTAATTTTTGTGTTTCAAAGCATGAACTCTCTATACTGAACGCATCGCATAACATTGACTTAACTGAGAATTTGCCTAGCCAGACCAATTGCAATACTGTTTTAAATGCTACCTTTCTCCATGTAGCATACATTTATTTTTTTCTTTGTTTTCAATGTTAGTTAAATACAGACAAGTGAGAGTGAAAGGAAGATTCCTGTGAAAAACTAAGCTCTGTGCAAGTGATCCAGTTGTTCCCAGACAGATAAATCTCTGAATCATCCAATAGCCTTCAAAATCCCATCTGATCTGAATGATCACTGTAAGTTCACCACTACCATTTTTACCAGCAACCACACTGTCCTGGCATGGTAACATGCCTCCAGCTGGCCTAGCAGGTGTTGGTGGTATCCTTCTGCCTACTGTGCCGGGTGCTAAGGTACTGGATCATGCTTCTGCTCTTACAGTATTAAGAGGCAAGCTGCAGAAGTTTCACAACCTCTCTGGGTAACGTGTTCAGCACTGCAATGACCTTCTGATGTTTTTTCTAATGTCCAGACTGAACCTCACGAGCTGTGATTTGTGGCCCCTGCCCTGCATTCTATCATTAGCTATTTCATGAGGGAAGTTTGCATTCATCATCTCTGAAACCGGCTTCAAGTAGTTGCAGGCAGCTGTTGGGTTGCCCCAAGGCCTCTTCTCACCAGACTTAATCAGTCCAGCAAAACCTCCCCAGGGCAGAGCTAAGAAGGCACAGTGAGATGGCAGTAGCTGAAAAGATGGAATAAGTGTCTCGCAGTGTTTGGAGATGGGAAGCTCTGAGGAGGGGAAAATATGCATTGTTTACTACAGCACAAGTACATTAAATATATTAAATCAGAGCGCTTTTGGTACAAAAGAAAATAAGCGGTGTTTAGTCTAACAATGCATCTCTAGACTGCCAGGCTTCTTCCTCAGGCACCTCCAAACAAGTTCTCCTCTCCTTGAAACATTCAGCCTTAAAAATGAACCAAAGAGGGAGAAAGGAGCACAGTGGGGCTGGGGCAGGGAGGGGGGAAGGGTGTTTGTTGAATGAATTGAAGACAGCATCCAAATCTAGTTCTGATTACAAGTGTCAAGCCTTTTCTGAAATATCTCAGAAGAGTGGAAGTCTGGACAGATTTATGGGTGTGCATACTCCACCGGTTTTTATTTTGGAGGTATATATATATGAGCAAAGATTCAAAGCCAAAACAAATGTCTAAATCATTGTATATTGGTGGTACAGTGGGATAAATACAGCACAGACCTCAGGATTCTAGGTAATGTTGATTGTAAAAGATAATTTCATCCTTGCATTCACCTCACTGAGACTCGGGAAAAAAATGCCTTAAGAATTATGAGAATAATTTCATCTGTACTATTACCTTCTCTCAGTTCTTAAAGAGCTCATTTTCTATTTTGATGTGGATCACATTATAAAGAGAATGCATTATAGGTTTAAAAGGGTTTTTATTTAATACAAGATACCAACAGATGGTGGTTATATTACATGTCAAAAATCAGAACTTTCTGAAGTGGTAATACCACCCCCTTAAAAAACATTACCAGTAGTAAAAATACTGCCTTCTATTATTAGAGTTCCTCCCACCTGACAGGTCTCAAACTGGTACATGTACAGGAATCATTTCACCATTATTAAAATGTAGGTCTTATTACTGTACTTCTGTATTTGCAAAATACTGCCATGGAATCTTTTTAACGAGAATGTTGGGAAATAATTAAGGAAACTGTGAATATGAAAGGTAATGTTAAGGCAGGCCACTTGTAAAGTCAAGGAGAATCTTACATCAGTAGATTTACAAAAAGTGGTCTTTTAGTGCCCACAATGGTGGAGGTCATACTTTACATTTTCTCCAATTGATACAGATTGGATTCATGTGTATGCAGAATATCCAAAGTCTGAGGCATCCCCTGTGCGAATCATAGAGATAAATAAAATCAGTCAATAACATCCTTCTATCCAGAGAATTAACCCTATAAAATCTTACTTTTTTAATCTATTGCTTGCAGACAAACCAAGATTTTGTGTGCCCATGTGCATTTTAATCAACTTGATTGGTCACCCAACACATACACCAACATATGCAGGGAGTACAAGCCCAAGTTTGGCCGGATTTTATGCAGTTTCATCATATAACAAAAGCACAAAAAAAACCATGATTCTGCAGCTAATCGGTGCCTGAAGGGGATATTAGCGGTTGTATTTGCAATTGCACTGGGATCTCAACAAACATTCCTGAACTTTTCCCAATCCCAGAGGAAATGCCAAGCATTGGTAATATCCATTTTATGACTTTAGCAATTACCATCAGTGTTTGTTTCCTGAAATCTGGCAGGAATAGTACAAATAACAGTTGTATCTGACTAATCGCCACATGACTGTGCTGAAGTAGTTCTGACCTGATCACATGCCTGTCCATGCATAACTGAAATAGTCAAACCAAAGGCATTTCTTGTAGACTATGATGCCTGTATAGTAAGACCTGGCAGAATCTTTAGAACTTTGCATGTCCTCTCCATAAAACTGAAGTTTAAAGAAAGGTTTTCAAAGCTCCTGGAGTTTGTTTCTTCCCTCAGGATGTGCCCAGCAGGGCTATCGGTTAAGTACACTCCCTGGTTTCCTATGATAATACTGATGTACATTTGTAAAATCAGTGGAGCTATATTAGCAAATGCCTGATGTGAGAGGATTGAAAAGCATGTACAAAGGAGATTTGGATTTGGTTCTGCTAATCCTGCTTCAGACTGGGAAGCTTGAGTATGTGGTGTGATTCATTTTTAAGAATTAGAAGTATTTTCTACAGCTAATGCATTTCTGGCCTCTCTTGACTTGTAAAGGCTCTTGTATTAACACAAGTGGACATCAGTAGAGTCCATGCTTATATAAATTTGTTATTTGGATTCTTTATTATCTAAAAGTGATCTCAGTCAAAGAAAAAACTCCACTTGTTTGATCAAGAGTATTATTCAAGTAGAAATGGTAAGCAGAAAGTTTCCTCCTTGAGTCAAACACTCTTCTAGAGCTGATTACGAAACCTGAAAGACACATTCTACCTACCTTGCTCAGGATAATTAATCACTAAACTGGAAGCTTCAGTTACCTTACAAATTTTGCTAACAACATTAATGGAATTAACAGCTTATCTGCCTCACCAGGAGATTGTTAAAAACAGAAGCTACAATAAGAAAAAAAAAGTAAAAAAGATAGAGACCTATTTTTTTTTTGGCCAAATCTGATTGTATTTCTTATGTTTGACAGTAAGACAGTAATTGTGCTTTCTCCCACAAAATTATACAACCCTTTTTTTTTAAAACAATGGGATAAATTCTATCCATTATTGTCTGCTTGTTTGAGTTTCATGCATAATTAAAGCTGGACAACAGCAGCCTCTGATCAAACACTAACAAGCAGTATCGAAAGAGTCTAGCAGCAACCTGGTGCTGATAAACAGGAATTCTGAAAGGCTGATAAGCAGAGGGGCACTGTTATCCAGGAGAGGATTTACTAGCCTGTTTTGTTTGTTTGCTGGCTGCAGGGCAGGATCATCTTCTGTAAAAAATATTGAGTTTTAATTGCTCTTCAGCATGTCCAGGTTCAATGGGTCTTGAAGCCAGTCAGATTTCCATTAGTTTCAGTGGGACTGAGATCACACTTGAGATGTGAGAAATATCCTAACACCTTTCCTCTTTCCAATCCCGCCTTTGTGCAGCATTCAAGTGAATCTGAAATCTGCTTCAGACTGATCTTTGCTTTGGTTTTTTACCTCCTTTTGGTTTTGGTTTTTTAAAAAAAAAAAGGGGGGGGGATGGGTTTGTGTTTTACCACTTCTATGCAAAAAACGGGAAGCAAAACACAGTAAAAAAAAGGATATCTCTGAAGTTGTTAAGAATTGTGGGTAAAATGAGAATGGGTGCTACTCTGAGTCTGGTTGTGTGAAAGCAAAGCAAGGTTTAGAAGCTCCTACGAAAATATCTCATGCTGGCCCTGTATGTTGAAGTGTGAGGAAGCTAGTGAGAACGGCGATGTTTTTCATCAGGCTGTACAGAAGTAGAAGCTGTTCTGGGAGCAAAGAATTATCTCTCCCACCTGATGTGCACCTCCTGACAGCATAAAAAGCAGTTGGATCAGCGCAGCTAAGGATGCCATCAGCCTTTTGCCCCACCCTTAGACAATGTCTATTCTCTTAGTAAACAACAGTATTGTTGCATGAAGGACCTGCATATTCCACATGCATATTCCTAGTATTCAGTGTGGTCCTACAGCCTTCACAACCGTCCTCAGCCTAAGATAAACATCATCTTATGGTCCTGGAACATGGAGGTGAACTGGGTTAGGCAGCTCAAATAATAGTAAGGTTACTGCTGGTACTGGTGTTCATAAGACTGTCTCATGTAGCTGATGATACACTTGACTGGATGTGGGAAAAATTGAAGTCATGAGGCAAGACAAACAGCCTTATAAGATACACTCAATAGATGTTGATGAGCTGATGTGTACACCTAAACTGAATGCAGAAATACTGTGATTTTGAGAGAACACTGTGTCCTTTCTAAGCATCTCAGAGAAGTACCCTATAAGAGGTCAAATGAGCAAAGCACAGGTTCCAGAGATAGTCACAGGGGGAGTCAAAGCAGAGTTAGGTTGTTTCTTGGGCATCTAAACTCCCTCTGAAGTCCCTGAAGATCTAGCCAGGAGAGCCTGGGAGTCCAGAGGGTAACTCAGTCTGCCCCAAGGCAGACACCTGAGGGGTTCCAGGGGCCACATAACAGGAACCCAACCCAACAAAGCCTCTCTAATTCCCTTCCTTGTGCTGACCAGGACTCTCTCAGTTACCTGGGCATAATATTTGTGGTACCCCAGAGCATTTCAACTAGGCAGTTGAATTGACTCATTTTTCAGAAACTGAACTCCTGGGGAAAAAAAAAATCACAGAAGCAGCATTTTGTAAGGAGTTTTATTCGATGCTGATCTCAGGTACATACCAGAAAAGGACCCTGTGCAGCTAACATTGAGTTTGTAGGGGCAGCAGTGGTAAGAGCACAAATTCAGCTCATTTACAAGAAATGACATAATGAAAACCCTTGGGACTTCACCTCACAATGGGATGGAGTGGAGAAAGCCTGAAAACCAGACATTTGCCTGACCCAGGAGGCCTCAAGATCTTGACCTTAATGTTCCCTACTACAGGTGCTATCTGTCTTCCAGTCAAACATCTAAAAGAGAGGAAGCAAAGATCTCTGAACATTAGCTCCACAGAACAGTCAGGACAAGGCTGACATACCATAGGTTCCATTGGAGGGGTGGTGGATTGCCAAGGCAAAGGTTGATGTTAATCATCTTTTAAGTGATTATATTTAAATGTTTTTGTCTGAGGATTCTAGCTCTCTGGAAGACTCATAAAATCCTGATTGATTACTCTTGCCATCTCAGATTACAGTATTTCCCCGCAGTTTTAAATCACTCTGGGGTAACAACAGCTTGGAAGTTTACTAGAAAACTGTAAAATAAAATTCATTATTTACTTTGTTGCAAAGACATGTGAATAAATCTAATAGACCTAAAACAGCTCATAAACTATAGGAGTTACTTAATTCATCAGATATCACCAATTATTAACATTTGTAATGGCAGGATGCAATGTACATGCATACCTAATCTCTGATGGTCAACATACGGTGCGTAAGTAGTTACAATGCAAGCCCAAATTATGCAGCAAGTTCCCTTGTGTATTTGGAAATTTATCCAGAAAAAAAAAATTTTAAATAGTTTTCTGCTCTTCTTTAATAATCATTAAACATTAATGGCTGAATGAAAACCAAAACTTAGATTTAAAATATAAAACCAAAATACACTTCAAAGGTTTTAGGTCTGTATTCTGAAATATTTTCTCTTTTTCATGATCATTAAAAACACTTCCTGGAGCTCATTTCACACAGCTCACAGTTTTGTAGACTCCATTCTGGTTAAAATGCAAATTCCCAGTCTATGGAGTGAAATCTTATAATCTGCCTTAGAAGCAAGAAGTAAAGCAAGAAGGATTTGGCAATATTTTTATTTTGAAGTAAATGTACTTGCAGGAAATTTGTTTATAATATAACTACTTCTATTTCTGAATTGCCTGCTATCCAATACAGATTTCTTAAATAGCATTTGTTATTCTCTGTTATCGTATATTTGTATTATAGTAATGTCTAAAGACCTTCACAAGGTTTGCAATCCCATTGTAGTAGATGAGGAATAAATAGCAAAAAAAAAGATAATGTGTGCCCTGAAGGCCTCACAGTTGATAAATATTTGCTTAGTTGCTTAGAGAAATAGTTTTCTGCACATGGCTTGTTTGAAACTATTCATTTCAGCTGTCCACTGCAAGGGTTGTTCCATGTCCTGCATCACAGGCTACCTGTTTTGTTCCTAACAGGATGACAAACTTTTTAGGCAATAGAAAGATGAATGGTGAACAGTAAATAGTACATTTCCTAGAGGAATTTTTGGGCAAATGACCACCTGTGCTAAGAGCGGTGAAACATTGAGGACTCATAAATATTCACATAAACATTTGACAGTTCTCCAAATGTTTGCAAATTATCAACATGACTACTGATAGTGAGGAGACCATATATTTACTGGAAAAAAATATAAGAATATATAGACAAAGTATTCAACTGAACATGCCTCCAGCTGCTTTCTGCTTACAAGAACTCTTCCCTTTTTTAATGATTTTTTCATCTTCCTTCCTAAAATAAAGAAATATTGTCACATACGCCACTGTCAAATATTTTTCTGAAACCAGCGGCAGCACACTTTGCTCAAGATAGTTTTCCAGTGACACCACACATTTCAAACAGACTACAAAGCACGAGAGACATGGCAGGGCAGCATCTTTATAGAGATCTCCTATAGAGATGGTCTGGAATGGAAATTCTCCTCAGGAGGGTAATAATTCCAGGAATGTTATCATAAACCTGCTGACATCCATTGCTATTAAGGAAAAATATGCAGTAAAATTCCTGCCTCTTCTAGAGATATCTGTACAGAGATAGCCATTTTTTTCTGAACATGTCCAGAAAACAACAGTAGTCAACACAGACCCTTGTGTATCCAAGCAATTAAACTCATTGCAATTAGAAATGGGCCATTTAAGATAATAGCATTTTTCAGAGATGAAGAAAAGCCACAGGTGGTAAATCGTACACTGAAAAGATTTGCTAAACACACCAGAAGACCAAAGATTTGTAATTGCATACTTTGTTGATTGAACAATGGGGACATAAACATATCTTCTTCGAAAGAGCTCAACAACAAAAAAAGTAAAGAATAATCTGGGATGCCAGGGTAACACAAATTCATCTCTGAATAGAGTGATTCAGCTGAAGTTATAAACAGTACAAGTAAAAAAGAGAAAATATCTTGTGAGTCTATAACAATGCATCACTAATTACAACAAAACAGAATTAGTTCCGTGAAAAAGAATTTTGTAAAGCATTTCTAAAAAGAGGAAGAGATTGAAAAGTAAAATGTTAGCCCTTCCTAATTTTACTAACAACACAGAAGCAGAATGACTGCTTACTATTTATATGGCACCACAAATGTGCACGGGCTCTTTTCTGTGATATATAAGCGATTTCCCACTTCAAAGAGTTCACAGTCTAAGGATAAGATTTGTCAAATGCTAACATCAGTCGCAAAGTTTAGTAGTCCGAGTACACCCTTTCTGAAACTAACCTTTAACTCATCTACTGCTCCTGTTTTGCTACAGTTCATGAAAAAAATTACACACAAAGCATTCTCAGACTGATGCTGTGATTTCGTAACAGACACCACTCTGTGCTAGAAATTAAGTAATCAATACTGTTCCCACAGATAGAAGTTAGATTGTCCCATCAGGCTGTTGAAACATATAACAATCATATTATAGACTAGAATATTAATTGCTTATTTAATGAGCCTTTCAGTAATATTTATTGTTAAATGCACTTGGAGAGCCTTCTTCTCCTCTTGCATATTACAGGGAGCTTCTTAGCACTTTCGTTTTGTAACCTTGATGACACCAGACTGACAAAACCTCTGGGTGTTTTCTGAAACAAAACCCTGATAAAAGTGCTGCTGGACAGGGAAAACATCTTTCTTGTGCATTACACAGAAGGAAAATGGGATTTTCCAGTGCACTGACAACATGGAAGACCCTCAGTTCAGGCTATTAGCTGCATTAGAAGATGCTGGAAGCTTGAAAAATGAGGAGGATAAACAAACAGAGAAACGAGTAGAAACCCTTAAAGTTGAAAATATCAAAAGAACTGAAGGTTGCTGTCAATCAGATATTACTTAAATTTTATAGATGAACATGACACTGAAATCTAATTTACTGCATTAGAAGGGAAGAGTTGTATCTGCAAGCTCTGACTGAGTGTTATCACTTCTCTTCCTAGGGCTCTTTGGAGTTTTTTCCAGTGCTATTCATTCCTTCTTTATCTGCATTTAATTTCCTTCTTTTTTTTTTTTTTTTTTTAAATAATTTTGTCTTTGAGAAAGCTGAAATGTCATCTTAAAGGAGGACTATTAATGGACATGAGGACATGTACCCCAGGGGAGCTGAAAAACAAGCCACCTGAACAAGGATTTGAATTCAGTTCACTTTTAAAGAAATGCTGATATTATCAGTTCTTGAAAAGACTTTTCTGTGCAGACCAGAAAGTGGAGGAAGTAGAAAGCAGAAAGCCTTCTGACTACTAAATGTTTCCCATTTATCGTGGTTTCTGTGATATCCTGGCAGAGATTGATTTATAAAGCCAGTGGTCCTTAGTAGTTGCTAGGAAACAGTGCTCTGTACTCCATCTGCACACAAGGGGATGTGCAGCCAGAAAGTGTGGTTTCTAATGGAGTAATTCTTCTGACTTCAACCCCGTACAGAGAAATTTCAGTGTGTGGCTTCCTCAGAACAACATAAACAAGCTTTAGTCCTGTGTGCATATATTGTGGCTTAAACTAAGCTCGCCAAAGCTGAGCTTTTAAAAACTTTTTTCTCCCACGTCCAGCAACCACGTTCCATGTGCAGAATTTACTCATTTTAGAAATTTGGGAAAGATAGGCATAAGCTGGGAAGGATTTCCTGGGTCATATATCCAGTCTTTTGATATGTCTGGCCACTTACAGAATCCCCTTCTTACATATATCAAGTTCTGTCTTTAAAAAAAGACAGGATTTTGTCTACTATAAATTGCACTGGTAAATAGTAGCCCTCTTTTAATTTCTAACGTAAATTTATTCCTGGGCTTTTGTGTGTGTCAGTACTGTCCTTTCAGCTAAACAGCTTTCTCCTCCTTGGTTTTATTACTTCAGTGCATTTATAGACAGTAATTCCATCTCATCTAAGTCTGTTTTTTTTTGTCTAACCAAGCCCAACAAAAGTCCCTTACTGCTGTTGGTAAGGTCTCTTTTTCTGTTGTACTGAGATGCAGCACTCTTCTGCTCTTCTTTGTTTGAATTTTTCTTTCATGAATCTAGGTGACCAAAAATGTGTATAGCGATTCCAAGTAACATATTACCATGCATCAGTGCTGGAAATACTCTCTGCTGGAAATACTTCTGCTACTTACTAGTATATGATTTCTTTTTTTTATATACCAATGGCTCAAACACATCCTGTGACTGACAAATACAAATCATCTTTTTTTTTTTTCCCTCCCTTTTTTCTTCCCCTTTTCAATGGGTAGCAACCATTCTTGTTATTGGTTCTTAAAAGTGTAACCTTGCAATTTGTTCCAGTTCATCTAATCCCACTCTGTTATTGCAGGCATCAAGTTAACCAGACTCTTGCTGAATTTGCCCTATTGATATGGGTGGGTGCTTTGCAATTTTGTACCTTCATCAAATTTAATTAATGCATATCCACTTCTTGATCACTAATAAAAGTTTTAAGGAACATCATTTGGAATCTCAATCTAGAGTGTTAGCTTCCCCTTCAGCATAATCCATCACTGTCTGGCCTTTGGGCAGTTCCTTGTACTAATTCTCATCTCACAAAATATCTAACCATTATGTGAAATGTTTTACTGAAGAACAAGTAGGCTACAGCTACTGTGCTGGTACGTTTCCCTTGACTAAAAAGAATTAGTTATTGAAGAAGTCTGAAACTTGGTCCCCTTTAGTAAATTGATAATGTATTTTCAGGACATCTCCTATTACTTCTCGTGTCTTTCATTATCCCTAAAATTCTGCACATCAGAATAGCTGGTCTATGGTTACTGGGTTCACCCTTTAGCACCTTTTTGTAACCAACACTTGTGTCCATTCAGATGGACATCTCATCTTGATGACTGCTGATCCAACATTTGTGGGGCAATTTATGCTTTCTATTATTCTGTTCCACATAAACCAGTCCTGTTATAGCATCTGTGTTCCACCTTGTCTTCAGAGGCAGAGATGAAGTATTAATTGTTTTGGGGGCCGTCCCTAAAAGAAGCTTTAAATAGCATACTTACCTTTTTTCTAGTCTTTTATTCACTACGACTGGAGAATCTTTAATTGTTTTGTCTGTTTTCTCTGAATTATCTGAATTGTCTCATGTTCACAGTTCATATTCTGATCTTTCAACCCTCCAAGTTCTGGTTTCTTTTTCAGAGCAAATATGTTCTGATTCTTAAAGATTCTGTGGTAAATCTCAACAGCCTATTTATCAGAATTGTTTGTCCAGAGAGGTCTGGAGATCTCTTGCCTGAGAATATAAATGTCAGACCTGCACTCTACCCCAATTCAGTGCCTTTGCTCTTCAGACTGATTCATTATGATATAGTCTGCCCTTTTACAGTTAAAAGCCTTAACTACCAACCTGTCTTTGTATATACTGCCATTTCATTTAAATTGAAATCTGGTCAGTACTGTCATCACTTGATAGCATATTATTTTCTCTGCTGCTTGCTGTACAATATCTTTGCTACTTGTCCATCACCAGCTTAAAATACTGTAATCTCTCAGCAGTTCCATAGCTCCTTGGAAAAGGAGGTTTTTCAACTTCCACTCTGAGAAATTACTGAGTTCTACTCTGGATGTAACATCTGTTCTCCAGTCTATGACTGAAATTTAAAGTCTCTCATAATGATACAATCACCAAGTAGCTTATCTCTCTCATGATGCTAAAGCAATCTCAAGTCCAATGTTCATTGTAGTGCCAAATCCCTTCCCCGCTATAGTCTCTTTCAGAACCCTTTCCAAAAACATTTTGACATAAGCTGATCCTCTCTTATCCATACTATCAACTAACACTTCCTTACTGCCAGCCATATTCTTAATATATAATGCCAGCACATTATCTTAATGCCTTCTACAATCCTTTCACAGTATGCACCCTGCAGTACTTGCACTCCAGTTGCAATTAGCATTCTATCATGTTTCTGTTAGCCCTGTAATATCCTGTTTCACGTTATGCACCAATAAGCCTAATTCTTCCATCTTCATGTGCAGGTTGCCTTGTTGCACCTGTTATTGCCTCCTCCCTTCACCTCGTTTCCTAGCAAGGTTAAGTGCAGTATTTGCACTGATTTATTGTCTATCCAGCCATTGAAATTTGGGAATGTTTTTACCTTGGTGTTCCCTGCTATCTGATATTCCTTTATCTTTGATATATCCTCACTGACTTGATTTTACTTACTTTGTATTAAAGGAAGGTGATGGTAGTATAGCTGTCTCCCCAGTTTCTCTTCATCTTACCATGCACTCTCTTCTGCAACTTAAAGCTCTTCCTATCTATCATGGCAGACTTTACTCTAGGAAAGTCATGCTTCAAGGATTCAGGTGGAACAAATCCCTAGAAAAGACTCTTCGGGGGAAGGCCCCTGTAATATTAATTTTACCCCTTGGCAATAGATTATTGCTTCTGCTACTGCTACTATCTTTTTTTTTTTTTTATTGGTGGGGGTGGGGGAGACAATCCTTTAAAAATTTATTTGACAGTACATCATTTTCCCTTTCTCTTCTTTCTATCTAAGTATTTATACCATGTTCATCACATTAGGATCTGGCTTTATTTAGGCAACTAGAGTGTTTTATCAGAAGAGTAACAGCATTGCAAAATGCTTTTCTACATGGCCCTCGTCTCAGACATAAATCGAGTGCATTTTCTGGGTGCTCCTTGCTTCTTGGTATATGTCTCCATATTTCCCATAATGAATACTATTTCAGTTACACTTAATAGATACAGGTACTTTCTTGTATCTGACGTGGTCTAAGGACGCATTTAGGACAAGTTTGCAGGTTGAGATAATATTTTTATTATGCCAGCTGGTACAGTTGGAAAAATTAATCAAGCTTTTCAACAAGCAAGTACATCTTAGGGTCATTTGATGTCTGAACTGTTAGAAATGTTAATAGATCTTAGTGTCTAAATGGCCCTTTGAAAGCCCTTGAAGAAACACTACCCTCCTCTTATATTTAGTATTTAAGTGGCTTGAGTGAGTCACAAGGAAGCTTCTGCAGTAGATTTAGAACTAGAATCAAGTGATTTGGGCCTAAAATATGTGCCATTGTTGATGACATTATTAATGATCTCCGTAAAGAAAAAAATGGAGAAGAAACATGACTTACTATGGAAATTTCATTAAAGACTATGAGCAGTTACTATAGGAAAACATTCTAGAATGTCTAACTACTGCTATACAGGCATCCATGATTTAAAAAACAAACAAACAAAAAGAAAAACAAAACAAAACAAAAACAGAAAATGGATGATAGAATCCAAAGAGCTTCAAGAACAAAATGGAAAGAACAAAGGAACACAGATACATGCTCAGATGTCATCTCCAAACATGGTGCATAAACATGCATTGCATACAACCTTGAGGGGACACAGGATAATAACAGGAGTAAGGCTCTGGCCTAAATAGGTGCCAGCTTAAATGTCCCTCCAGCTTTTCATGTTTTGTCAAGGGGATGGCCAGTAGTTCCTGTCTCACTTTAAGTAAGTAATTCTTTGATCTAAGAACTAAATAACTTTGCAGAATATTGGAAATGGGATGATGCCTCATAGCATCAAGCTCAAGATAGCACATATAGCTCATGTATATAATGTCTAATAACAAGAATTATGGGAATAACATAAATGTACAGTCCAGAAACAACACAGAAGAAAGTCCAAGTTTATCAGAGAATGAGTAAGAGCTGACACTGGGAAAGGAAATGCAATTCTAGATAGACCATACCAATGTACCACCAGAGACAAAGGTGGTGTGGACTTCACTACCCAGAGCCTATTGTGTGCCCTTTTGGGTCTCTCAGACAGGAGCAGGTGCAGATCATAACCGGGAGAACAGAGAACAAAGAGTGTGTCCAGTAAGCCTTAGACAATACAAGCTGAGAGAGAATATCATGCCTCTCGGTAAACACAACCAATAATAAACACCAGAGAAAGGAAGAGCTAGTCTAAAAGTCAACACCGGCACAAGTACAAATAGACTCAAACTCACCATGAATACACTTACACTGGAAACGAGAAGATTCCAAATCCCCAAGGCAGTGAGATTCTGAAAGAGCCACTGAGAAGGCAGTTGGGATGAAAACTTTTGAGTCTTCAAGTTAATATTGGTCAGCTAAAATTAACAGTAAGCTAATATCACTCAGTGCCCCGCAAAGTCAGTCCCAGTCCTATGTTCCATCCTAAATAGTAAGGAAACAACATTGTCTCTTCAAAAACTGACTAAATAACCTGTCAACCAATGCTATTGTGTTTTCTTGAAAGAAGATATGGTGTTGCAGGGAGCTTGAGCAGCTCAGCCCATTTCACCTCACAGAAAACAGTAAATGTAAGGTGTTATAATGAAAAAAAAATTTAAGCAACATTGACTTATAAGAACCTGTATAACAGCAGACATATGCCCGTTACCCCTTGCAACTATTCTAAATAAAGATAAATTTAAGCATATGTTTACACAAACTTCAGGGTGTAAACTCCTCAGGGCAGAGAGTCTGCCTCTACACTCACGATTTTTAAACCTAAGCACACATCTATATAAGTAAGCACGATTTTAAATTACTACTGTTGCTGGCCAGTTTGAAGTTACTTCATTAACCTCAGATGTGGAAGTGATTACTACCAGGCACTCAGACCCATTTGAATAGTGAGACATCTGAAATACTGTGCACGGGTCCTATTTCTTACATCCACAGCAGGGGTGTAAATATTCACAGGCATTTGAGCATCACTTAAGTAACAGCAGTAAAGACCCTGAGCATTTTGTGAGAATTAATGACTGCCTGAGAATGTTAATAGCCTGAGATGGAACTTTGGACCATTAACCCCAACTGGTCATTAAACTTCAAGAGAGGTCCAAGGCTGAGGTCATTATGACAGTTATGAATTCGGGGGAGGGGGGAAGGTATATGTATATATGTTGATTTAAGACTATTTCATCTGTACTGTTGTAGATCAAAGCTACAGATAGCTTAAAGAAATTATAGATCTCTAGGTGCTGGTAACAACTCCCGACCCTTCTTCATCTCAATGGAAAAGACTGCAAATATCAACACATCAGAAAATTCCCAGCCAGGTTGGACACATTGCTAGCATTTGTAAAATATTCACAAAAGCAGGCAAGTAGTTCCAAAAATTGCATTAAATAAACACTTGAGAATCAATCCAGGCTGCGCCCTTAAGGCCAGAGACCCTTGTATGTATAAGCCCAGATACAAGACAGGAAAAGGAAGGTGAGTGGATATAGACAGCAAAAGAGGTGAAACTTACCCAGATCTAGGATCTAGCTCCTCTTGAAGTCTTGATGATACTAATCACACAGGCCACCTCCCAGCATCTACACAGATATCCAGTTTACACAGTGTTTGCATTTCTGGTGGTGTGCCGCTTTGCCACACACGTCAGAGAAAGGATGAGGACTCAATGTGCTGCTGAGAGGCAGCACTGACACCAGCTTGAGGGTTACCCATATTATGGGATGTTGCAGCTCAGAATAGACCCGAGAGGAACAGGGCACCCTGAGGACAAAGCTCAGGCCTTGAGCACCCAATGTAAATAAACACATAACTAAGGGCATTCATATAGTCCTTAGACAAATGAATGAGTTAAGGGAGGTGTAAATACCTTGACTTGTAGGAATTATCCAAGGGAGTTGTTTCATGTGTCAATGGAGCTGCCATAACAGCCAGTTGCCTCTCAGAGAGCATCTCTAATTCCCTACTTGGCTTGCCTCCAATTTCTGTCTTTGTGGTCCTGCCCCTTTCAGTTCACTAAACTGGCAGAAACCTGGAGGGCAGGGGGTATTGCCTCTTTTCTTGTCTGTTTATTTGGGAATCAGTGGGAGAGCACAGCCTGCAACCAGGAAGTGTAGATGGAGATACACTAGCCACTTAGATTGGCTCACCCTAAATGATACTTCATTTCTCACAGCCAGAAAGAAGTACTAAGCTACAATGATTTGAAAAGCTTATCAAACAGGCAAGAAAAGTCCCACTGAGAAGTCTGGCCTCATGAAAGACAACAGCAAAATTCCCACTAGTTTCGCTGGAGACAGGAGCTCACAGATGCCATTTGCCACATCTTGCACAAGATTTCCTGCGAATTTCCACTGAAGAACTGAAGAGTACTAAAAAGCTTTAGAAAGACAAAAAAAACCCAAAACTCTCAGTTCTTTGGAACAACTGAAATGTAGATACAAGGAGCATTTGAGATAGGTATGTACCAACAAGAAAAACTGCTCACAATGTATCTCATTCCCCAACTGCTTTTACCACAACAGGATAAGATACCAGGCATAAAGTAGTGTGTTGGCAAGGAGCCAGAGCATTCCTGGGTCGCACATATGTTAGGTGTGCCTGGCAGTTATTACAACAATGCAAGAACACCTCTATAGTCAAGGGTCAGTGAGCATTTCCATTATAAACAAAGAAGTTAAGGCTCTAATAGCTTGCTTGTTTCAAAAGTCTCGGTAAAGCATTACAAAAAAGATGTGTAGAGAAAAGCCTGACAAAAAAAAAAAATTGCTATCAGACTATTTTAGTTCAGAGATCTTCCAACCTCAATTTTTCCAGAGCCTGGAAAAAAATAGCCTGCAATATTGTTTTTTAAAGCTTTTAGTTTACTGGCAGTTGTGGAGCTAGTGTGTGGATTTGACCCGTGCACAGTTTGGGCATCATTACAATCTTTGCCCTTGGGATTCTCCTCTTACACAGGAATCACAAAGCACAGTAGCACATTTAGAGCAGAAGGTTGTGGCTCGCACTTTCTGTAAAGGGACTGGCAAAGGTTAATACACCTGCTAGACACATCCTGCTAGACAAACATTATTTTGCCTTCACAGGTCAGCAAGCTACTTCCCTATCAACCGCATTTTATACTAAGATTGCACAATGCCATGGCAAGCCCACCCAACCATGGGTAAATAAATATTAATGTCCTTGGATGCATCTAATAACATCAACATACCCTGCATGAGCCACCATGGCCTCAGGCCCATCCCAGCACGTCAGACCTAGTGCCAGGGTCAGTAACCCAACTGGAGCTCCATATGGGAGTGTAGAGCAATGTTAGTTACTTGTTAGATGGCCTCCAGTATGTGCAGTGCCAAAGACTGCTTAGAAGCCAGACTTGCAAAGCGCAACTATTTGTTCATGACGAAAGAATGATTTTCTCTCTGTGCTACTTGCACCAAAGGTAACAGGTACTTGAGATTTTAGCTGTGCCTTGATCTCAGTGGGAGTGATCTGTTGTTACTTTCATCTAAAAACTGAACAGAGAAAAACCTTACAGAGAACTTCTATCAGATATGGCTGTGGTGATGACTTTTAAACTGCTGTGGCACCTGCCTGTTTGAAGGAACTAATCAGGACTTTTTCGTTATGTACCTGCTTTCCCCTAAAATGTTAACCCAAATTGTTACTAGGAATAGAAAGAATACCATTGCTCTACTAACTGAATAGCGGTTTGTAAAATAGACTCTTGACTTTGAAGTAAAACCAGATCCACTGTTCTTGCAGCTCCAGCATTGTGCCATTCCAAAGCCATGCTTTCTGGGATATTTATGATCAGATCTGAAGTACTGGCACATCCAACTAAATTATGGGAATCCATATTTTAAAGAATGAACCAAGTAATAAAGCATTCACATTTCTCAAGAGAAGGACAGGATCAGGACAGTTACTGTGCAGCCTCTTCTATTAGCAAGAGTATGCACCAGAAGTCATTGCCTTCTGAAGGGCAGGTTTATAGAACACGTTAGTTAGGTGTACTTGGCAGGAACCATAGCACACTATTAACTCTAGCTGAGACAGTGCGAGCACACTCTCCCTGAGGACTCGTCGTGGCCAGAAGAGAAGGCATGGGCTCAAAAGTTCCCATCTGCCCAGCAGAGTCTCATCGTGAAAAAAAGCTATAGATAATGGCCTGTGGTTTGCAGTTATCTACTCCTAGTTCTTTATAATTGGGGAACGCCACATATACCACAAGCTGAGTGCAAGATGAAGCAATTAAACCAGATCCTTAAAAGCAATCTGAGTATACTTTGCTAGGAGACATCCATTACAACAAGCAATATATCAGACACCCCTCATTATCAGGAATCTGTCCTGCAGGTAGTGGAATTTCTCCTGCTTGCTTTATATTGGACAAGGAGCTGAATTTTTCCCTATAGTCCCATAAAAGGATCTCACACCAGTTCCCACTGAGAGTCATAAGCATTCACTGAGAGACCAGAATCTGAACTTTGAGTAAGATTTATTTATAGGTTCAGGCACTCTGGCTAAGTGTAACAGTGAGTGACCTCATGGGGATAACTAACTACTGCCTACAGCGACTCTCCCATTTCTGTTGAGTAGTATCAACTTTTGGTTACCTTTTACCTGGGCAATATTATAAACACCACATCTTTGGATTCACAGCAGTATAAGAAGCTACCAGTGTGGTCAAAGAGATATTTGTATCAGGTTTGCTTTACTTTGGTCTCCTTACATTACCTCTGATGCAGCACTCACTCCCCATCTATGTTGGAGCATCTAACCAAAACCAGGTGGCAGAGTCTGAAAGTGTGACAATCCCTCTGAAGAGTCAGTTTGATTTACTTTTCTATCACCTCTTTGTGGTGTAATAATTGTAAATACTCAGAATCTAAATCAGAGGAAATACTATTGTATCAGGGCTAAAGCTGAGAAGGACCAAGACACTAAGTGACTTGTAGTTGGGGGCTTTTCAGGAAGATTCTTCAAGAAGAACTTCTATTTGCCATGAAAATATTGCCACTTACCCCAGCTTTTGTGTGTGTTGTGGCTAGGACTGAATTCTCTCTGATGAGATTTATGTTCATTCACTAAGAAAGTTCTGTTTTCCTTGGCAAATGTAAATTTCATAATAACCTCACTGCTACCAGCCAGAATTTAAAGAACCTGTTCACTTCATTTCCTATTGAACATGCCTTTGTTTCCCTTTCCTATTGTAACTTTGTGCTGCTGGAAGTGCAGGAACGTCTCATGTAAATTCTATGTTGGTATATTTAGGAGGGCTTTGGATTTAAAGAAAAGAAATGACCTTTACTTTCCTTTCTTCCTTGGTTTTCATAATTATTCTATGACAGTTCCCATCCTCAAATCACGATTATCTCACTTCCTTGGATGTGATTGTAGTCCTTAATATTCCTTCCACCTTGGTGAATGGGTGGGAGCATATGTGTGTGTGTCTAATTAAGGAAGGCTTCTTCATAAAGGCACCATTGTGCATCTGGAGTGCACACGCATGAGCCTGAGTGTTGGATCCTCACATTCACCCAATTCAGGAGCACATCCTTCAAGGATCAACTTCAGCAATATGGAGTGGAAGTTGCTCTGCTTTGGAGATGAAAGTTGGTATGTGGTGCCCAGGCTGTGCACTGCTGATTGTTGCTTAGCAATGAAATGTGCAGCACATGATGATGGTGTAAAGATACCAGAGCATTCTTTCTTTAAAGGAAAAAGAAAAGGGATAAGAAGGTCATGCTAATAATGACTAGAGAAATAGGAACATTTTCAGATGCAGCAGCTAGAGAGGAGGTCATGCTCCCTCAGCCTGTCTATGAAATCTTCTTTCCTCGTTTACTTTTAGCACTGAGGGACAAAAGAGGAGGCAAATTCAAAGTGTTTTGTCACCACTCCTGCCTTACTGTTATCAATTCCATTTTAGCAGACTGGAATGGGTTCTTCCTTTTTTTTTCAAAGTAGGCTTGCTCCTGGGTTAAAGGGAAAAAGGCTAATAATCTGCCACATTACACCAAAATAATGGATTTAGAAAGAAAAACATTTATTAGAGTAGATGAAAACACAAATATTATTTTCAGACTAGAGTGAGGCATCCCATTAGTAATGATTTAGCACAGATCCTAGAGGCAGCTAAATAAAACAGGCAGGCTAGGCTGAGCTAGGCAAGTGGCTTATGATTACAGTTACACTCCAGCCCTGGTGGAAAAAAAATTTTTAAAGGGAACTGATATCCTTCACAAAGCAGAGTATAGAAAAAAGGTGACTTGTGGCCCTTTGTTAATACAGTATCAACTTTAATTGAACCTCCAGGCTTTGATTCGAGTCAATATATCTGCAGCTTCCTGGAACAATAAATCTTGATGTTAACCACAGTAGAGGTCAATCTCTGTCTAATATATGCTTTGTACTGCATTTAAAGTAGAGATACAGTACGTAGATGGTGAATTATTCATATACACAAACTATTAATGAATAAATCAATATATGAACAAGATTTGGGATCGTTACTATTAGAAAGAGGAACTAGATCTGCAGGAACACAGGTTCCCAATGCTAGTCTAACACTTGTGTACTCATTCTATTTATTTCTACTAACCTCATTTGAGTCCATTTCTAGGCTGAAAATTTGCATTCAGAGACAGAGAGTTTGGGAGTGTGTTTCTCCCGTGTTGCACACAACCTCCAGGGATGCACTGAGACTTCTGCATGGCTTGGAGCAAGCTTTGATTCCCAGAGCTTCCCTGCCTGGGGGACACTGCAACCCCTGGCATGGCAACAGCTCACCCAACCGCCCCAAGCTTTTCTCCCTTTTTTTTTGTGTGACAATGGCAGCAAACGATGGCTGTCCACCACCCCAGGCAAGTGGAGCTGAAGCTGTGGATACTTTCCTCCTGCCTGGCAGCTGTGGGAGGGGAGAAGGCAGACCCAAGGCCAGAAGGCACCATAGCTGTCAGAGGGGTGGCTCATTTCAGATTCTGCAACTTACTTGAGCCCACTGGGCTCCCACGCTGGTGCCAACGGGCATGGCCATTTTATTCATCAGATCTGAGAGTGGGAGAGAGAGGCCACAGGCTGTCACAGAGGAGATGGGCTATGTGATGGTGGGCAAAGATGGGCCTCCGATGAATGAGTTGTCATATTGTAATGCAGCCTGGTGCCTCTGCGTAGAAAACCATTAGCAGCAAAATTAAAGTTAATATAAAAGAGCATGGCTATAACTAAACATTTTGAAAGTGAAGAAAGCTTTCCCATTTCCCTCTCAATTTCTGTATGATACATAGCCAATCCAGTCACTCCCAGCTCATACATATCGCTAGAGAACATTACGCAGAAATCTCTGACCCCTTCTCATGAAAAGCAGTAGCATCGAAGTCAAATAAAGTTGTAATGTTTAAACTATGATGTAGGAACAGAGAGAACAAGGAAAAACAGTAAGATAAAACATTAAACAACATCTTACCTGAGAAACCCAGGCAAAACTGATGAATACAGAAGACATGGGCCAGCCTATGGTTCTTAGTTGCAAGAAGAAATGTGTTAAAACACATGCAACGAGATCTGCTTTAGATGAAGTATGTCTCCTTTCATTCCTCAGTAAGCATGTATCTTTTCCAATAACATTCAAGAAAGTTAGCAGAGACATCAATAAGAGACTGTTGACACTGTTTGCCAAGTATTGTTCAGACATGAGAGAGATTTAACCATTTAGCACAGCTCCCCTGCCCCATTCAATCATTGGACTTGCTAGTTACAGCTACCAGATCCTGAACAAATATCTCGACAGAAGTATCTCCAGTAGTACTGTTGTCCGGTCAGTGACTGGACCTCATCAAAGGAGAAATAAAATTAGTGAATCAAACTCAATTTATTAAATGGTAAGCACTTGACATGGTGAAAGGAGGCTGCAAAACTCCACTTTTTGGGCTTTCACTAGACCAAAATAATCTTTAACAATTTCACCTGAATACAAATCCTAACCGTGGATTTAGGTAGGCTCAATTTTTGCAACATAATCTGATTTTTCTGTAATGCAATCTGACATACTACCTTTGTGATAACTCAGTGGTGGAGAAAAACTACAGAGATCAAATAGAAGATGTATCTCTGCTTTAATTCACTGGAAAAAAATAGTATTTTCTCAAACCCTAGCATTTCCCTGCTTTGGTATATTGAGCCACTGAACTGACAGCAGAGGGCTGCTTACAGCTTCCTGGAAATGCCTGTCCCCATAATCCATGGGTCATCTAAAGCAGCTCTGAAAGAGAGAAGCTTTGCTCTTTTCCTCTTCTGTCTCTAGAAATTTTCTGTTAAAAGCTCCCACCACTTCTAGCTTGATTAATGAAGAACTTGTTTGGGTTCTGGAACACAGTGTGATATTATTCACGATAGTATCTTACTTGTTTCTGTATAGAAATCACCTGAACCACAGTTGTCTAGAAGAGTAAAATATGTGGAAAGTTTTGGGAAACTTCTATAAGATAACGATCCGGATCTGCTGCCAATTCTGCTCCCTTCTCCTGCATTCTAGACACAGTTCTTGCATTCTGAGCCTTTCTGGCTTAATTATTTTTCTTGAAAGTGCCAGGGAGCAAAAGCCCTACTGTGCATCAGCAACCAGACTTCCCCAAGTATCAGTATAGATGTTCTCTATCATCATGAGAACATCAGTATAGATGTTCTCTGGTAACATGTCTTCTTGATATATGTAGCCACAATGAAGACAAACATAACCCTTCAAGCAATTCAAATCGCTGAACATGTGAACTTCTCATTTCAAGAATTTGTTGTACTTATTTTTCTCTTAAGAAAAAAAAAAAGAAAGAGAGAGGATGAGGATCATGCAGCTATGAATTTTGACACAGTACAGACCACCTTCCATCCCAATTACAAACTAGCTGCCCTATTCAGTATCACTGAAAATAAATGATTGTCAGTGTTAGCTCCCACTTCCTAAGTTTTCAGTATCATCTCCAACTATCCTGAAAGCTCCAAGGAGGAAAAATACCTTCTTCCTCCACAAGTGATTTTCTTATTCCTTAAAAATCCTTTTATCAGTAATTCTTGATAAAGGAGTCATTACCAGCAGTCTAGTGTCTTTTCTCAAGGTATTTAGAGCTAACAAGATTTGCCACAGCCTGCTAATGCTCTCAGTAGCCAGCCGTTATCCAGACTAACCACCAGCTTCACGATTAATATTGTTACTGAAACGTGGAACTTGAATTTTTAGCTTTTTGACTTATGCGACTGGTGTATTTGACAAATTCATAATTAACAGGTTAAAATGAGAGGGGCAGGAAGCGCTTGCTGCTTCAGGCAGGAAACATATTTAAAGGCATCGTGCATTTCTGAGAATGTTGGAGAATCTGTCTGCAAGAGATCACACAAATTATTGAGTCAAGTCCCCAGAAATCAAAGACAATATGGAATAACTGTTTAGTCTGTAAAAAATGTGTAGGCCTATAGAAAGCTTGGGTTCTTCTAGGTCTGCTGTTACTGGAACATCTGTCTCACAAAGCCCTGCTTGCTGGTGACAACAAATTATTTCTCAGCATTTTGTATCAAAGTCTAAAAGATCAGAGCTGTCTGAATGTACCAAAGGTAAATACAAAGAAAAGATCACTGATACAGGAAATATTTAAGTCCCAAATGAAGGTCCCTAATCATCCTATGAAACAGACTGCAGCTGATGAGTAGGAGAGTGCAAAATATAAGCAAGACAAATTCCTAGTTATCACAGCCAAGCTGAATTTTCTTTTTTTTTCTAAACACTCTTAACACAATGACAACTCCACCTCAAAATACTCTCTCAAAGGCCTTTGGGAGTCAAATACAAAGGGATTTTCCTTTGAAGACTGGCAACACTGGTAATCTTGAAGGTTTTGGAAAGTCATTCCATATTAGAATTATATAGAATCAGACATCAGATTTTGAAAGACCTACATTGAAAATCCTCAGCTCCTTATTTAATCAATGAAGAGAGGTAATTGCTATGCCCAAGCAAAGCACCTGCCATCACAGCCTGATCTCTGTATCTCTCCTTTGGTTGAGTTAGGGTCTGGCATTCTCTCTGATGGAGAGATGCTTCACCTCCTGGATGAAGAAGGATGCTGACCTTCTACTTTTAGCTCTTGATGTATTTATGCATGCTTATCCATGTGAGAATATGGTTACGTATATAGTGTATTGGGTTGGGGTGAGCTGGAGTTAATGTTCCCCAGAGCAGCTCTTATAGTGCTGTATTTTGTATTGGGAGGCAGATAAGACGTTAGTGTTGTGGCTGCTGCTGAGCAGCGCTTGCATAGCACCAAGGCTGGCTTCCCAACATTTTCCCCACCCCTCCCCCAAAGTGGGATGGGGTGGGCAAGATCTTGGGAGGGGACACAGTCAGAACAGCGGATCCACACTGACCAAAGAGATATTCCACACCGTGTGACGTCGGCTCAAGTATAAAAGGGAGAGAAAGGAGGAGGGGGTCGGGGTCATCCATTTGTAAAGACGCTTGTCCTTCGAGCAACCGCCACGCGTGCCAGAGCCCTGCTTCCCAGGAAAGGCCAGAGATCGCCTGCTGATGGGAAGCAGAGAATAAGAACTTGTTTTGCTTCGCTTTGCACGCGGCTTACTTTTTGCTTTTTTTCCTATTAAACTGCCTTTATAGTACCCTATGGGCTCTTCCCATCTTATTCTCTTCCTCCCTTGTCGTGCTGAGGGAAGTGGGGGCGGGGAAGTGATAGAGCAACTTGGTGGGTACCTGGCATTCAGCCAAGGTCAAACTCACCACAACAGTCTCCACTGGTGTAATAAGAGCAAGGGTTCTATTGAGGAGTGATGAGGTATTTGACCTTTGGGTCACTAGTTGGAATTTAATCCAGTCTGGTAGTTAATGAAAACTGTTAGTTTTCTGTTACTGTAACAGTTAGTAACTGTTAGTTACTAACTACTGTTAGTAGTAAATGGCTTTACTGTGACCTGCTGGTATGTGAAACGAACTGATATTTTCCCAGGCTAGATCCTGTGGATGAGGTTTGTGAAGCCCTGCAAGTAGCTTTGCCATTGTCAGTCTGAACAGATCTGCTAAAACAGTAAAGGTTTGAAATTATTGAACTTCTCCCTCTCCAATTCGCTCTGGAAAAAGAGACATACTAGCGGGCTTTTTCAGGGAAGTTTCATTTTCTTGTGAAAGCCAGCTGCAATATCCTGTTGATGGGTTTGCAGAGAAATTTAACAATATTCTCAACTTAAAATGATGCTTGTGAAAACACAGTTGCATGCTTGTGACAGCTTGAGGCGTTGAAAGGAGATCGCAACCTCCCAAGTTCAGAGTTTTGTTTTACTGAGTAATGAGTAGGATGGCAGGGTTCTGGCGCCCCAGAAGCACATGCCACATTAGAGCTTGCTAGTACCCTCCTCTGTGTCCCTTGCTCTTTGTTTAGCAATTTCTACTGATCACTGCCCCCAGCTGAGCTGACAGAGCTCACACTGTTTTCTCTCAGCTGGATACAAGGATTGAAGAAACCAGGGAAGCTTTTTCTAGTCATGGCAGGCAGGCTTTTACCTCTGCTCGTGCATTTTATTTGATTGTGTCACGCAGTCCCTCGTAGCATTTCCACCTCTCCCATTGCAGAGAAGAATTAGTTTCCCAGTTGCCTGTGCCAAGTAGCCTGCTGATAGACACAGGTCAGTGGGTGAGATAACTAGCTACCCCTTGCTGAGATGGAGGGAAAGAGAAAGATCTGATGAGGGGCTATGCATATGTATCTTCATGCCAGGCATATTATGCCACTCAGTAGGTTTCCTATTCCAGCCTCTGAGCCTCTCTTTTGGCTTTTGCTGGCATCGCCCTCTGTGATTTCCACACATCTCGTCTGGAGGTTTGCTGCACAAATGTTTTTAAAAACGAGTTGTTAGAAATGCTACAATTGCTAATCTAACACTACAAAATGGCAATGAGTATTCTGTTGAATATATATTTTCCACTTCTTGACCAGAAAGAAGACCCTTGGATTCCCACGTTACTGAAAAACAATGTTCATTCTCCTTTTGCTTTTCTCCACAGTGCTCCTTTAGCCTAATTCCTCCCAATAACTACAATTTCCACTTTCCAAAATTTGCTCTTGTCCTGAATTTTCTTTTGTTGGATTCATGATAACTGTAACAGCACTTCTGCCCCCATCAGTCTGAAAAAAATCTTGTGCCATCATATAGCAGGTATCAGTCCAGTTCTGCTGCCCTCACGGGTCCAATTTTTTCTTGCCTCCAGGGAAGTATAGATGAAGAGTTTTCCTTTCACACCACAATCCTAATTATTATTACTAGTATTACAGAAATGTTCAGCCTATGATGAGATTGTGTTCAGCTACACATAAAACCAGGATACCATAAGTTAAATAATCTGGAAGGAGCTGTGCATGTGAAATGTCTATGGATTTCCACAACTCCACTGAGTTTGCTTCTCTAAAGAATTGAAAGCCACTGCAGGAGACAAAGGAAGAAATATGACAGACAAGGTAGGACTGGTGCCTGCTCACATTTTCAATATCTCTTGTGCTGAGGATTAATTTCCAAACATATCATAGTCCATCCAGGATTTAATAGTGAAAAGTGCCATCTCACAAACTCCCACCTGCAAAGACACAAGCAGAAAATCTTCAGAGCAATCCTGAAGCTACCATCCTCACATCTCACTCAAGCAACCATGGAAGGATCTTGTGCTTTGGGTGGACCATCCTTTTATCCAGGTCAGTCTTCTCTATGATAATTCGGTCAATATACACAGTTAACTCTTTGGGCAACGCCTGCAATGAACACTACTGTGTCTTTGTTACTAATAAAACTGTTTGTGAAGACTGTTTTCTGCAAAGAGTCAACAGCTGAGTGTGTTAATGGTGATAAACCAATAGCCACTGACCTGCTACAGTTTTCCATATCAAACAGAACTCTTCAAATTCTGCAGTTATTTGCTGTATTATAATTCTGAACCTTAGAAGAACTGTTACAGCTTTAATACAATACAACACAGATGACCTTGATATAAAAGTAATGTTATGTATTCTTTGGGGTTTTGTTATAGATGTTGCTTTTCCTGTAATAAGTCATTTGGAAACACCTTTGATAACCCAAACCAAAAATTGGAAAAAGCATATCTAGTTTAAAAAGTAAGCAGAACCCAAGATGACCCTGATAGCACAGGTGAATGATGAAAAAAGCTGCTTCACATCTTGTTCAGCCTTAAAACAGGCTACCCACAAAGTGCTTCTGAATTTTGGGACCTTCAGATACTTCAAATTTTCCAGATACCCAAAGCATTTCAGTGGTAAAATTCCCACAGCTGCCTTGATTAACTTAAACACTATATATTTCCTAACAGATACATGGCTAGAGCTCGTTATCCACACAGGCCCCATGGTGCCATATGGCACTTCACTTCACTTGACTGAAAATAGTTCAACTTGTTAACATCAACTGCTTAGCAGTTTATGTTAAATTCTTAGATATTGTATGTTATTTTCCAGACAGTTTACACACAGTTAGCAAGAGTCTTCAGAAAAGTATAAGCTACAATGTCAAATGGAAAATTATTTATTAAAGAGTAAACAACAGACATTAATATGAGATTTCTATATTACATACTTAACTAGCTGAAGTAGAGAAAGGAAAATGAACTCCTGAGCTAGAGGGAATTTTATGCATGAACAAGGCACAGAAAAAAAGGCACGCACTGATACAATTTGCTGAGGCATCCTTTGCAGAAGAAGTCCAGAGTGCAGTGTCATACTGCAGGGACTGTGTACCCTTGAGGAATTAAGTAATAGAGGGAATTTAACAATAGACATGAAAGGTCATGCCTGTAAAGATATTCTACTACAGAAAAAGTTTCTTATAAAAGCTGGGAGTAGCGTTATTAGAAATACAGTGAGGAGAAAAACCTGGTTATACTAGGTAAACACATGGTGATTGTGAAGTGCCAGTACATTACAACAATAAACAGACCCCAGAGGAATCTGAAAGTATATCAGTATTCCAGTAGGGTCAAGCTCCAGAAAGGGAAATTCATCCTGATGGGCTCACCAGTGCAAAAGTGAGCAAGGGACAGAAAGCCCATCTTCTGATAGGTTGTGAAGAAGCCTGGCCATGGCAGTCTGCTATTGCAAGGCTGAGAGGTGACATGACTCTTCTCTGCAAATCCTTCTGAGAGAAACAAGAATTATCTCCACAGACACAGGGCTGACCCTAGGAATATATAGTATACACTGGCCTTGAATAAACTTCAAACAGAAATTAAAAGGCTTCTAACTATGTGTCTCCGTTTAAGGCTCAGGGTAAACCCCACAGAGCAGGATTCCTATGGGCCCTCTCTCTCCCCCGCCCCTTCCCTCCCACGGGAGGATACAAAGGGGAATGAAGAAGTGCCTCACACGAAATTGGAAGTTAAGACTATGAACAAAATGTAATGAGTAACAGAGATAAACAGGAAAAAGGAAATATGAAGGAAAGAGGGATATACAAGCATATACAAAACCAGCTCTCGGATGGGGATGGATTGTGCAGAGCACGTGGAGCCAGGCCCAGCTGCGCTGAAGTGCGGCCCTGAAACCCGAATTTCCTGTCCTTTTATAGAGTGTGGCGGGGACGGGGAGGGAATATCAGCTGCCCTCTGACCCATCAGGGTCCTAGAGTTACCACCTGTCCATCCCCCCTCAATCTGTTAACTCTTAAACCACAACACTATGAGAGGAGTGTATTTCTGGTGTCACCTCTGAGTAAAAGTAAAGGATATATTAAACATCTTGGCTATGTTTAAGATGTAATGATCAGTTCTACAGCAGGATTATTCAGTTTTGTGATAACAGGGGATTAGGCTCAGCATCAAATACTCATCTGAATTCCCTGCCCTTTGTTCTATACATCATGGTACATGATATTGGTTGCTGTCTCCTGCTGCCTTCACTCCTGTTGCACTCGGATCACTCTGTAGAACTAATCCTGTCCTCAAATTCAGGGCTGAGATAGTTTCATCAGCTCTGATTTCGCACATCTATTTTTGACCAAGGGTATGAAACCATTGAAAGAGAGAAGAAGGCTTGGAGCCACAAAAAACCCCAAACTTTTGTAGGACTGGATCAGGAGAATGGAACTCACTTGGTGCATCTCCATTAGTTTCACCAGAGATAGGAAGCCACTGAGAGAGAGAAGATGGCTCAGAGTAACACCCAAAAAAATCCGTTGGGTTTTGTTTTATAGGAGTGGATCAGGAGCGTGGTACTCAGTACATCTCCACTAGTGTTTAGCTCAGATCAGGATATCATTTATGAAGTGAGTCTCCAGATTGCTTCCAAAAAAATGTGCTTAACTTTATGCAGGGCTTTCACAAACAAGCATGAACTGTTTTTATTTCAGATTAAACTAAACCAGAAAATGCACTCCAGAAGTATACAGAATGCTTTCCAATCACTAACCAGTCTTCAGGCCTCAACATGAAACAGTCCAATCCAGCAAAGCTCCAAAATGTGAATAGTGTTGATGCTGGTTCCCCAGCATCGACTGATCTACTTTATAGATCTATTCCTCTTGTGACACAGTACTTGCTTATGTAGATGAAGCTGCTATATGCTTATGAGACAAAAATCACTATGTCCCTTAGAACACGTGAAATCAACGTAACACTGATTTCTCCAGTCTATTCTTAGGACTTCTTCATGATACCTGCTCCAAGTTTCCTGCAAAGTGTTAATCGAAGTACTTAGTGTCAAGTCAATTGAAAATTGTTCTTTTTCATTTTCTTTCATGGGAAGAGTTTAGATAAGAAAGCCTGATGCATCATGTAAACAGGGACTCCATGGGAACAGGCTTTTCTCAAGTGCTTTTCAAAACCCTCTTCTGGAAAACCCAAGGTCATACGTGAATTTCAGGTCAGCTTGCAGTCTAGCCTGAGTTCATGTTCACAGATCAGCTGTTTTATCTACAAAAGCTCTTACTAGACAATGTTGTCTGATTTCTGCTGTTTGTTATTTGTTTCTAACCGTCCTTCTCTTGAAACTAGAAAACCAGAAAAAAAAAAAAGAAAAGAAAAGAAAAAGGAAAATAAGATAGTTTTGTTTTGTTTCATACGCTGTTGGCTTTGAAAATTCAGAGATAGTCTCTCTGGTATCAAACAATTTCTGACCGCAGGCTCCAATCCTCCAGCTGATAAGGTCTAAAATTAGGCTGAATTCTGTAATGCACAAAATGGGCAAGTGTATTTACCCTGGGTCATTTGTTATTTCTGCTTGATGCTGTGGAATCTCCAGCAGATGACTGCACAGTATGCATTTCTGAATTATGCAGATAACATGAATTTTAGGGTGGTGGCTGCCTTAAGCAAACACTATCTTGCTATTGTGATTTTAATCTTAAAACTCTTTTGGCACTTCTCTGTGTTTCATCAGCTTATTTTAAAAACAGTAGTATTTGTTTGCAATGGCGTTGTAATATCCACATAATCTTAAACCATAATGCCAATAAACCACCACTGACATTGTAATGGCTCACATTACCATATCATTATAGATGTAAAAGTCAGTCCCATATACTTCCTACAACATCAGTATTGGTGAGGCAGCCGTTAAGATGTCAGTGGTAGAGCAGAGAATCACCATTATAAGCTTAGTCAAGATAATAAAACATTGCTAAAGGTAGCTACAGGGTTATGCTCAGCAGCTGTTTCCAAATATAAACCTCTCAGCAGTTTAAAAATAAATTTTAGATTAGCCAAATGCTTGAATCCACATTAAGAACTGATGTTTATGTCAGTAAAAAAAAAGTTCTATTTAAGGCTGCCAGAGGTTGGGGTTTTCTTTAATGTTTATTGTGAAAAGGTATATTTTAAAAAAAATATTTCGGTATACTTTAAATCACTGAAAAACTGAAGAACAAGAACTTTACTCTTGCTTTAGCTGTACATGTCTTGTCCTTTGTTGACAACAATGGAAATGCCCTACTTAAAATGAGAATGCACTTAGGTTGTATATAACAAGATTTCTCCTACTACAGCTGAATCCAGTGGTGAAATGCTTTGCACATAGGAATTTATATTCTACAGCGTACACAACTGGTTATATTCAGGCCTTTTGTTGCCATTAGTATAATTCAAAGTCATCTCATATTAATCTTTTTCATGAGATTTTTTTTTAAGCAGTACAATAGCAAGCAGACTAATGAAAAGTAGTTAATAGAGATTCTGGCAAAAGGGAGATATTACTTCAGTTTGGAAAGTATAGGAGATTTGACTGGCAAGCACAAATGGGAGTAAAGGAGCATAATGCAAACAGCAAGAAAAGTACACTAAAGTAAGAGCAGTCACCGCAACAGCAGCTTACATTTACGGGCATCACATTCATGAATGTATATAGTCAATCATGCTGCTGGATTTCTTCATATCTTGTACATACATAAAAATCAGAGGTGATGCTACTTAACTGAATTTTAACCATCATAAAATTCAGATAATACATAAGAAAAATCTAACTGGAGACTTTGCCTCCTCCCCATTTGTTAACTTGTCTTCAGAAGTCGGCAGTGGAGCCCTCACCTTTATTGCTCAGCCTGTACTGAAGCAGGAGACACCTTGGTTTCATAGACGGGTAAGTACTTGACAGGGCAACAAAGACGTTCTTGAAATCGTCCCTTCATCTGACAATATGCAATAAGGCAAGTGTGGAGCACCATTAAGACACAACTGGCAGCTTTATTAAAGCATTTGACAACTATTGTTTTCAACATGATTTATATTCTCTGCTGGTGAATATAGTCCTCTCTTCAGATTCTTGGTAGTTATAACCTTGACTTGGGATATAAGAGTGGAAGATGATGACATTTGGTTATACCTATATGCATACCTGTGTATGTGACTATCTGTAAGGTCAGCTGGCATTGGCTCCATTGGACATAGGGAGGCTTCTAGCAGCTTCTCACGGAAGGTCTCCCTATAGCTCCCCCCGCTACCAAACCCTTGCCACAGGAACACAATGCACTCCTTCAGTCAGAGATCTTTAGACACAGAGGACTTTACACACTGCACTGTGAAGGGCAGTTAACCACTGAAGGTCAAACAAATTCAAGTACAGGGTCCAACTCTTTCATGTCATCCCTCCAAAAGACAAAATATTTAGACACTTTTAACCTCAAACTGTTTTGCCAACGGTATAAGGCTTAACATAGAGTTCAGTTTTCTGAAGTTACCAGGCATAAAACCTCTATTTATAAATTGCCTTCTTTGATGGATAATCTTAGAAAAGCCAAGCACTCTTTTAAGAATTCATAAAATTTGAGACGATTCCAATAATATGAAGAGGGTTTTTTACATCTTTGACAAGTGGAAGATTTGTACTTTGGAAAGAGGCTGCCTTTTAACATATTACTGAATTTTATGTACGAATGAACTGTTTGGTATCTCTTACAAAGTTCTGACATAACTTTTTAGCTATGCTTCATTAAATGGCTGAATGCCTGGGAAGCGTGTCCACGAAGCAGTAATGCTTGGATAGTTGTGGTGATTTCCGAGACAAGTTAAAATCACTTGGGACCTTTTGGGAGATAAAATGGTGCTAAGTTTTGGAGAAGGTGTTCATTAGCTGACCCTGCCCTGCCAGCTCTGGCATCTTTCTGTTTGTGTAATCAAAGGATGATGAAAGTTTCTGTGGGTCAGCAATGGACTTAGTTGAGAGGAGGTAATTGAAATTATCTTCTCACACCCTGTGCCCCAAGGGTGTGAGGAGAAGCTCTTGGGTGATGTGGAAACCTTCCTGTAGTCACTGAGGTGACCTTTACCTTCTGCTCAGGGGATCTTCGTCCTTATTGACTGAAAATCTTCCACTGCCCTGAGCAGGAGCGTGCGGGGCTGTGCCTGGCACGAGGGGCAACCGACCACAGGGTGATTCTGTGATTCTGTGATTCTGTGAAATGGATCTTGGAATTAAAATCAGTATAGCTGAGTAAGGTTTTAGCAACAATACAGAGCACCAAGTTCATCTACATTTCAGTTGCTAGCAATGATTTTAAACTAGAGAAGGGTAAATTTAGATTGGACATTAGGAAGAAGTTCTTTACTGTGAGGGTGGTGGAACACTGGAAGAGGTTGCCCAGGGAGGTGGTGAAGGCCCCATCCCTGGAGACATTCAATTCAAGATCAGGCTGGATAAGGCTCTGAGCAACCTGATCTAGTTGAGGATGTCCTGGCTTGCTGCAAGGGGATTGGACTAGATGACCTTTGGAGGTCCCTTCCAAACCAAACCGTTCTATGATTCTATGATTCATCTTATAATGGCAAAGGGTCCCTTCCCTTCTCCCCAGATGTCTTTATAGCTATTTTTTTTAACTAGACAGGATTTTATCAGCTTTTCCACTCTTCAAACATTGTCAGTTAGCGCTAGCCAGACTGCACAGTTAATTGTATTCTAATCTACCCAATTAGTCCCCTATTCCCACAAAGACTTACACATGTGGTTAATTTAAAGTTTAACACAAGTGTGAAACTCTTCCGTGCCTGAGCCTGCCTGCTTCTAATGAGTGAAAAACCAAATGCTTTTCTTCCTCAAATCCCTCCTCGAGAGTCACAGCTTTCTCATAGCCTTTCATCATTAATCTCAGCTCTAGTGTTATGCACTATCTCACCCATGCCTGATTATTAAACATAATAAAACAGAATGAAAAACAAATCTAGAATAAAAGCCAAAGGGAATCAAATTACCTGATGCCCTTGCTTTGTAAATAATGGCTCTTTCTTGAAATAAATTCTCTTTCTTTTGCTTTTTGTTGTTTCCTTTCCTCTTTCACCCCCTTTGTGACTCTTTTTAGCCAGTGTAATTCATTGTGTTGTCCATTTTGTAAGCATCCCAGGGCAGAGACCTTGTCATCTCAGCGGTCTGCACAGCACCATGCACTTCCAACAGAGCGTGTAAATATTAATAAACACACATTGACATTCAATGAAATCAAAAGCCCAATTTTTCTGGATCAATAACTCACTCTGTCTGGGTATGAAACAGTAGTAATCCATGGCCATGAGCTCTAATCCTTTTGAAAAGTGCTTTCAAATGGGACTTTCATAAGCAGTGTGAAAAACACATGCAAACAGATGAAGGTACGGCACAGTTAGTAAAGCACTGCTCTTCTGCATGAGCAGTGATTATTGACTTCCACCCACAAGGAAAAGTGCTGTCACCTGCTGCCTCTCAACCTGCTCCTGATGACGTTGAACTTTGTTTGGAAAAGAGTTTTCCTAACTGGCCTTTCCAAACTTTTGGATCCTCTTTACCTATCATTTCTCCCTTTCTCTGCCATCCCCTTAATGGTGTTAAAACATTACAAAAATGCTAATAAAGTAATCATAAAAATTACAAAATAAGAGATTTGCACCACTTCTGTACAACCTGTTTCTCCTTCCTTCTGCCTGTGCTTCATGACACAAGCTTTGATTGCAAGACCATGCGCTATTTTTTTACAAAACCTGTCCAACTTCTGGCAGCCAAGAGGAAGAGGTTTTACAGACCAATCAAGCAGTGAGTGCAGATGAGGTTTAGAAGCTGATAGCAAGGATCATACCTGCACCACAGGATTTCTAGCATGACCAGACTAACGAATGAACTACAGCCCTTTTAGGCAAGCTCTATATTCTTTCTTGCCTTGATTCACTATTATTCTCTGCACTGCATGGACCCAGGGTCCTCTGGAAGAAAAACCTGCCTCTGACTGTGTCATTGTTACCCTAAGCAGTTAGCCAGTTTTCAAGGGTTTGGTGGGTTGTTTCCGTTAAAAGAAGAAGAAATTAAAGAGGGAAACAGATATTTGTCTTGTCTAAATCTCTTTAGCAGCAAAAAACGAGAACATTGTCCTGTTTCTATGAATACATGCAGGACCAAATATCTGCTCCAGTGCTCTTTTCACTCTGCAATCTGGGTCTTAAATATCGCTTTTAATTTTATACCATAGTCATGTAGTATTTCACGGTCTTTTTTCCATGCATTAGCGTTTCTTATACTGGATGTAGTTGGATCCATCCATTCCTATCCCTGCCACAGCTTTGCAACCGTTGGTAGACTCCTTCTGTGCCTTGCTTCCCCCTGGCACTGAGCAGTGACAGCCCTCACCACAGCCCATGGGAGCTGGAAGTAGAAGGCATTTCCATATCAATCCTCAGCAGGACTTTCCTGCTGTTCCCAAAATTGCTTAGACAAGCACAAGCGACAGGAAAAGCAGTGCATGGGAAAAAGTGAGAAAATTCCAATGTCTTGGCTGTCCTGTGCTTGTGCTGGTGAAGTGAGCAGTGGGAATTCATTGTACAGTTACGTGCTTCCACCTTCCTCACACTAAAACTGAATGAAGCAGATCTTTCATATTGATCAACAAATTAAGTAAAGGTGTTACAGAGCTGTTACTCACTTGTATGTCTGAGCAGTAGACCCCAGGAGAGGTTTCACTGGCTACCTAAGCTCACAGAGACAGCTGTAGAGCACATGCAAAGAAGCACACAGGAATATTGAAGGCTTTTCACAATATAATAGCCATTTGTTCTGTTTCCAAACATACATTTAAATAGTCTTATCTTCTTAGGATAATCTTTGTGATGAGTGATTTATGCTGTTCCTATGTTGTATTGTATTGTCCTCTTTTTTTTCACTTGTTAAACTGTCTTTATCCTGACTTATGAGTTTTCTTGCTTTTGCTCTTCCTGTTCTCTTCCCTGCCCTGCTGGGAGAGGGGTGTGAGAGGGCAGCTGTGTAGGCACTTCACTGCTGGCCAGGGTCAGCCCACAACACATACTAGCATGTGCTCAGGCAGTGTGTTGACTGGGGTGACAGAGCTTGTGTCTATCAGTGATTTCAGGTGGGTTTGAATGTCTGATCATCAGCCCAGACTTGCACTTGCTTTAACAGTTAGACTGCCTCTTTCTCAGCTCTTGTATCTACTGATGCACACTTTTAACTAGTGCATTTGGCATCTATGTGTTGTTTTGTAATACTCAGAACAAGGTCTTGGGCCCCATCTACTTCCTGCCCCTACTTCCCCAAACCCTCACAAGCCTTAGCTTATACTTACTTGTTCTTCTCCTTTTCCTTCCTCCTAATCACCACTCAAGATCTTGTGTGACTGCCCTGCTTGTCCAGGTGCCTGGAACCAGGACCTACTCTTCATGAGGGACCTGGTTCCCACCATGCTACCTCATAGTCCTTCTCCTCCTCAAAGCCAAGCATCAGCACTGGGTGTAGAGTAATGCTTCTGTTCCCCTTCCTGTGCTCAGGAATACAACCGAAAGCACATGTTAAGTGACCCATAGATCAGTGACCTGCCAGTCATCATGCTTTGATCACTAGCTTAAAAATCTTAGTTCTTCAAGCCATTGATCAGAAGTGAAATCCTTATTTCTGTAAGATAAGTACGTTCATAGCGCTTTTGGGTGAGGGGTGCTATTCTGAGCAGGTGACCAAGTAAGTCTGAATAACTCCAGTGCCAGAAGGTGACTGCATTTAAGGCAAGTATTTACTTTTATAAACCCCATCATTTTTAAGCCTATCTTATTTTCTTTGGGATCTGAGTCATGAAATTAGTTTTTATACAAGATGCTGTCTGGGATCAGTCAAAATGTAGTTGACTAGGAGATTCCCACTGAAACTCTTCTTTTCGGCAGCATTAAACATACCAGCTCTTTTAAGGATGAAATTCAACCTCTCTGAAGGCGGCAGGAGTTTTGACATTGATTTCAACAGTATAGCTTTCTGCCTTTTCATATAAAAGAATCACTTACTGCAGAGCGGAAACAGGATGCTCAGGCTTGGGCTTGGATCCTAATTGATCTCCAAGTCCCTTGTGCAATCACCCAGGCAAGTCCAGGAACAAGGATGAATTCCAGTCAATCCCAAAAGAAAAGAAGGATAAAGCAAATGTTTGGAGGTTTTAAAGTCTTTAGGAACCAGAATGGTTCATTTTTCTCTTTTCCCTTAGCTGTTATTATAAAGGTTTCCTTCACTGTAAGGCTGATCCAATTGCTATTGAATGTTACTAGCAAAACTACAAGGGACTTGCAAGCCAGAATACACTGGAAGGATATTATTGTTATTACTACACTATGTAGAAATGAATTCTGAAGAACTTTTTTGAAAAATATGTGTTCTGTCTGTTCTGTCACCACCTAGCCAGATGAAGTTCCAGCTTTCGGCAAAGCACAGAATGACAGCTTCAGAAGTGTCTTACTAGCTCCTGTTTTAAGGGACATCATTTTTGCCTTCAGTGTGCCTGTTGATACTCCCCAACTTCAATGGGCTTTGCATATATCCTTCTGGTGATAAAAGCAGTCCTACCCCAATAAAACACCACAGAGACAGCTTAGTGACAGCATGTAGGAGAAGTTCACCCTTGCTAATTAAACCACATTTTCAGTGTCAAGGTCTTGCTGCAGCACCAAGTACATCATATGACTCTCTGGGGGAAAAAGTAGCAAAGAAAAATATTAAATTGAAGTTTGAAACAAAAAAGCCCTCAGCATAATGTTTTTTTTTTCATAGACTCACTCAAAGCCAACAAATTACTGAAGGTTTGGAGGGCATGTTCTTGAACAATGGTGCTAGTGCAATGCATGCTGGCAGTCAGTGTGTTAGGACAACTGTTTTATAACTTTTCCTGCCCCGTGTCAGCTCAGTGTACATGAGGAAAGAGATTTTTGAAGAACAGTTTTTAAGTTACAGCTGCTCAGAGGCTCCAGAGTAGGAAAATAGGATTGCAAATAGAGACCTTACTGCTGGAGATACTTTCCATCACACCTTCCAGCACAGTGTTCCATCACCATACACACTTACTGTTCATCTCTTCTCTTTTGCTAATTTGCCTGCCAGTCTGAGAATCACAAATATTTAAATTACACTCTTTTGAAACGTTCATGCACAGATTTCTTCATTTCTTCTTGCTGGACAATGAAGTTCTCTTCCTAAGCTAAGTATGCACAAGCCTTTTCCCTCTGGGTAGGCATCCTCGTGTGTGAAAGAGGTCAGAAATCTTATCACTCAACCTTCTAACTCTTGTATTGCACCAAAAGGACAGCCAGCAATCTTTTTGACAGCGGATTAAGAAGTAAGAAGCTTAACTAGAGACTCTCAGAACATAACTTCCAGTGCCCTGCTAGTATGCTTTGAAACAGATCTCAGTGTACATTTTCACTTACATGTTTTTAAAAATTCAGTACACATGAAGTGGTTGGTTTGCACTTTCCTTACACAAACACGTTTACCTTCTGCTGATGGGAGTAGGAGAGGCATGAACAACATCTGGGTTGTAGGCACTAGGAGTCTTCGGAGTCCTCAGCACTCCCAGCTGCGTTATTCACAGATTTAGCGCACTGCCAACAAAAAAAATCAGAGAATATTTCTACTTCATTCTGCACTTTTGCTTTGAAGGTGTAATGAGCCTTTTTTCAGTCAAAGCCAAATATTTTACTGTGGATGCAAATTTTTGCTAATGAATGAATAGCAGACATACATTTTTCATTTGATAAAGACATGCACTTAATGTTGTCATTTGAAAAATGTATATTCATATAGCCATTTAAAAATAACTGGCACCATTGTCATAATTATCTTTTCATATGTTCAGCAGTGCCAGGAATTAACTATGAATGTAAATGCAATCAAGCACACCACCACACTTTTAATAAATAAGGCAGCTTCTGTCTTTTTTGTGCTGGGAATGATCTGTGATTTGCTCTTAAAGAATCTAAGGGGAGTCTTTTCCCAGCTTAAAAGTGTGTTGGTTCACACACAACGTGATGTACCACATTGTTCTGAGTCTGCTGAAACTCATAGGGGGAGATTAGCTCCAAAGAAAAAAGGCATCCAGCTCCAATTAAAGGAAAAAAATATAATATTTGTGTGTGTCTTTCCTCATAAACATATGGAGTGGAGGATTGGCTGGAAATACTGAGCAAGAGTGGATTTCTTTTGGGAGGTACTACGTAGGTTCTCAAACTCCCCTGTTAGCACAAAGGCTCTGTATGTTCCTACATCACACAACATTATCACAGCCTTTTATCTATATATCCCTTTCCTCAATCTCTCTGCTTCAGCCTCCACCTGTCATATGAGGGACACTTTTACTGATGGTCTATGTAAGTCATGTGCATAATAGGAAACATGATACACGATCAAAACACAACTCGCCATGACTTGATTATTTCACTTTGGTCTTGATCCAGCTGCCAACTCTCCTCAACTCTCTCAACCAGGTGTGGCTTGTAAGTAAGTTCAAGTAATATAAATCATTGAAAGGAGAACATTCTGCAAACTAGGGTGCTACAAGAAACCTAGAGAAAGACATTTTCAAAGACATGTACTGATAGGACAAAGGGTAATGGCTTTAAGCTGAAAAAGGTCAGTTTTAGGTTAGATATAAGGAAGAAATTCTTTACTCTGACAGTGCTGAGATGCTGGAATAGGTTGCCCAGAGAAGCTGTGGATGCTCCATCCCTGGAAGTGCTCACGGCCAGGTTGGATGGGACTTCTTTGAGCAACTTGATCTAGTGGGAGGTGCTCCTACCCATGGCAAGGACGTTGAAACTAGATGATCTTTAAGGTCTCTTCTAACCCAAACCATTCTATGATTCTAGTAAGTCCCTTATCATGTAGATACTGACCGTTGTCAGAGTCCCAGATCATCACTGATTAAATAGTTCACTTTTTTTTTTTTTTTGTCAGCAGGTTTTGCTTCTTCAAGTACATTCGCTGCAACTCTCACACCTCACATGGGTCATCCACAAGGTCATTGGCAGGTGATGGGAAGACTTTTCAGCTAGGAGAAAGGCAGCTGGATAGAGATGCCAGAGCTCCTCATAATCTCTTCCTCCAAATTGAGGCACCGAATTTTTCATGAGGGATTTTTGTTTACGCTTGAGGAAAACTGCACCATGGTAGCACCACCTGGAACAAAGACTTCCACTGAGACTTCTTTTCGTTGTGACAATAGCACAGGGGGTCCTTTCATGCATCCTTGCACCTCCCATTTTCGATCAGCACTGGCAGTTGATATGAACATAATGAACACAGCTCTTCCATTGCCATCTCTCTGTATTGGAAAGAGAAGGAGTGTGTCACATAATGACAGCTGAAATAAATACGTGCAGATTTGCAAACTGAATCCTGTGCTTTTGAAATTAAGGCAACAGTAGTAAAGAACCCCTTCTCAGTACTGCCATACACAAAAATGGTACAGGAATGATACTTGTCTCTGAAGAAAAAAAAATGCGAGTAACCTAGAAATACTGACTTCACAATAGAATCTCTTCTTGAGTCAAAAAACACCTAGAGACATAGTGAGGAGACATCTTTCCTTTAAACCCAGTGCTGGTGCAGTGACAAGATTCAATATCATTAATATTATTTCCCTTCAATGGTTTTGGATCATTAGTTGTCATCATAGTTGATTACAGTAACTACCTATGCACTTAAATGTATGTGACTGGAAGCATGATCAGTAAATTTAACTCACTGATTCCTAATGGGTTCATTTATGTCTTCAGCTTGGTGAAATCAGTAGTAGCAAGCACAACTCGGTTTACAGCCTATCCAAGTTAGCTCAGGATTGTTTCCTTGCTCTCCAGGAAATTTGAGTCAGATCCATGCAACATGTCCATTGACAGATGTAAATACACTTTACAAAAAAATTAAAACTCATTTATCAGAGATATGTCGGTAGTTATGTATCTGTACACACGCCATGGTGTATATACAAGAATTATATTTTGAATGTATCAGTCATTGATTTTACTTTCTTAAAGAGGTATGAAGATAAAAAATATCTTCAATGGCTGAGTTCATGTGTGCGCATAAAACAAGCTGTGGGCAGTGTAACAGAAATTATGGTAAGTTGTGTTTCCACATATAATGGGGTATAGTATAAATTTTATGATTATTCTCTCTGGCACATAAATAATACAAATTCTCCAAAGGGCCCTTGCGGATATCAGCTGATACTTCTCTGGTTTTGTAGCTTGCAGACTGCTAGTGGTTTTGTGTTACCGCTGTAAAAACAGAAAACACTACATGAGTCGCTTTACCCTTTTTGCTATTTTGTACTAAACAGACACGAGTAGTACAGAATGCGTGCAGAAACAGTCTGTGTCCTACTCTAAAAAATTAACAAATTGCATCATATTTTGTCACTTTTTGCAGTGACAAAGTCCTTAGAACTGCCCTCAATCCAGAAATACAGCATTATAAAAGGTAGAAATCTTTAAACAAAAAGTTTTCCACAGATTATCACTACTGAAGAAATGTAATCCTGCTTGATATTCAGTATATATTTTCTCCTGACAGTTTTATGGTACAATTAAATTTCATACTTTTTTTTCAACCACTCTGAATATGCATTAGAAAACCAAGAATCATAATTCTAAGCCAATTGGCTTCATTTGCTTGTTTAAATTCATGTTTTGCTTCTTTCTGTGCATTTCAAAGAAAGGCCATGGGCTGTAACAGTGTATTTAGAATCACCACAGCACATGGTCACTGAAGGTCTAGCTTGCATCAAAAATGTATTTCTAAATTTATGTGCTTTACATGAAAAATGAAATACTGTAATTCTAAAATGGTTTATTAGAGTAACAAACGGTAGAGAACAAGGGAGCTAATGGAGGGTTAGGGAGAGAGGCAGATTATGGAACTCATTGTGTATTAGTTGAAAATTAAACCGATATTTAGATGGACTTAATAACTTAATAAGACTCATTTGAATGCAAAAGAATGAACACTGAGTTGATATCAAGTTTTAATGCTTGTCATTTTATGTTAATTTATATTTTTAAATTATAGTTGATTTTTTTGTAATCAGACTGGTTAATTATACCTCAAACATGTAAATTTGACATGATGCCAACATCAAATTGAAAAAAAAAAGAATTCAACAAAGTACTTTGTTATAAAGACCTATAATTCTCTGAAACTGGATTCTGCCTGAGTTCCTCCAACCACATAAAGCTTTATGCTTTGCACTAGTAAAGTCATTCCATTTCTCTGAGATATTTTCTTTAGTTTGTTTTACCAAGGAGACAATGCTAATGCACTTTATTTGTGTAACCTTTTCCTGATCATTGATTTGATCATTATTGGGGAAATTCTTCATCTAGCCTTGCTGTCTGCAGATGCAGATTACAAAGATTCCCTCATGCTAAAAGCATCATTAGCAACAAAAATAAATCTTGTATCACTGAAATGGTCTCAAATTGGGATCATGAGCTCTCTTCCTAAACAGTACATAGCAAGATGTTCTTGTAAATCTTAAAGCTCTATTGACCTTCAAAAATCAAAATGCAAAACTAGTGCCTTACATTTTATATATCTGATTCCCTTCAGGGCAATTATTTCCCAACACATATTAAACAGTTGCTATGTCTAAGCATGCCAAATAGGAAGGAGCATATATGCTACTGGAAGATGAGGAGTTTCTTTTCTTAATTTACACTTCAGAGTTAGACTTTATTGTATTTCTTTTATCATGTTACCAGAATTGAAATCATAAATTCCTTCTGTCAGCTCTGTACAGATTTGAAGTGTTTGTAACTCAGATGTCTTTAAAAAAAATATATATAATCTTCTAGCTTGAATGACCTTGGCCTTCATCAAATTGGGAGATACTGTGCGCAAAGCTCTATATACAGTAGAGATGTGTTGAGCTGATAACCTTGTTGCACCAGCCCTCTACCCCTTCAAAGGGACTTGTTTGCTTAGCAAGCATTTGTGTAATGGAACCCAACTATTTCATGACATATTTTTTTGTTTGCATATGGGTGAGTAGATGAGATGATTAACATGTATGACAAATTGAAAATCCATATTCCTTCGGTAGGCCATTCTTTCTCCTCCTCCCATCTTCCCTTAGGGTCAACACTTCGTTCATCTTGTCTTTCAGGACATAGATTACAACAAAAACAGTAATCTAAATTTTAACAGGAGAAATCTTCACTCAAGCAAAACTCCAATTGATTCAAGAGGGAATTTTCTCCTAAATAAGAACTGAAAGCTGAATTGTGGCTTTTGGGGTAAAACAATGCACAGTTACTGAAAATAGCTAGGTTAGGGGAAGTTTCTACCTCCAATTCACTTCTGTGGAAATGGAGAAGCTAAGGTCTGTCTCTGGGTTTATGAAGTATTTTACAACGCCATCATAATCCCTCAGCCATATCTACAGCAATGCAAAGTCCCTGGTGCACAAAATTGTAGGCAGTATCTCCTGCAGCACTGAGAAAGATGAGCAGAAATTCTCCTTTCTTCTCTAGTATCAGGGCTTTTGAGGGCAGCTGTCCAGCAGCTGGATGTTACAGTGCTGCCCTCACTGAGGCACCGCAGAGCTTAGGCAAATGTGCTATAAGGTTAGCAGTCCCATGAGTCCACTGACTGCTGCCACAGAGCTCCAGGGGCAGTGGTTCAGTGATGGGTTTGCACCACTGCCCACCAGCACAGCCGTGGGCTGTGTATAAGCAATTCCCTTTCCCACCAGTAGTAAAACTGTCAGTCTGTGGTAGGAGCTTGGTCTGTCTTATTTTCTGTAACCTTTTTATGTGTGCCTGTCGTCAAGCTCACAATTACACCCGCCGTTAACTAATAATTACTGAGCATCCATCTTTGTAGCTACCAGCTGAATGTGGTTCCCCCATGTTATCAAAGTGCTTCTTATTTATATCAAAGCTTTCAATTTCCAGCATCACCTTTATTGTTAGTTTACAAAATTATCAGGTCAGTTTTCTATCATAGTTTATCTTTTTTAATGCTAAAGTCACAGCAATCTTACTTTGCTTGGGGTTTTATTTGTGTTTTGTTTTTTTTTTTTTGGTGGTGGGAAGAAGAGATTGGAGGGGGTTTGGTTTTACTGAGTGGTAGGGGTCTCATTTAACAGAAATTATTGAAGCACCTGTATAAATGGCTCTCCTCCAGCATCTTTTATTTGCTCTGCAGTTGGACTTATAAAATGCAGGTAATAACAGTTACAGGGCACCAAGAGGATGTACTTGCCCCAGTGCAGAGCGGTGAAAACAGAAGAGTTTTGAAATTTTCAGACCATCCTTACAATACCTAAGAACACATCTTTTCGCGGCTCAGAACTGATTTTCTCTTATTAAAGCATCTTCCATAATAGCTACTGCATACTTACAATGCTAGTTACTTTCTTGCAATTATGTTATTCAGAAATAATTGGATTTCTGGGTTTAATTGGGCTTTAAATTAGCCAGAGCTTTCATAAAAGCTATTACAGAGATTTCTAATAGCAGCTTTTCCTGCTATTTAAGCACAGAGTATTTCAATGAAAGTGATTCACCAGTGTAAAAAGTCTTGGCTGCTGTGAACTCTAGCACAGGTTCAGATTAATTATGACAATTTAGGCACCAGCCTTTTGTAATTAAACATTTGCTCAAAACATCACCCAGAGTGCACAACTGTGTCAGACAACTGGTTGCCCTTTATTTAAAAAGATACGATGTTGCTTTCCAGCTCTTTGGAAGATCAAAAAGCTTTATGGTGGGCGGGCTCCTGACGACTGAGTTCAGAGACAGGGTCAGCATCTGTTTGCTCCCACAGGCCATTTCACACACCCAAGCGGGAGGACACTGCATGAGGTGTCCTCCTGACACCCCCTCCCACCTGAGGGATCCTATACTCCATTTGTCAACCACCTCTGGATGTACGTGCTTGTGTGCAAACATCCCACTACCGGGAAAAACTGAGAAGTAAAAATGAGGCAAGTACTTCAGAGAATATCCTGGGGTAGGTTCTTTGACTTTGCCATGGAGGACAGAGGGGTGATGATGAGGTGATTTGTGTTTAAAAGTAACAGATCTGGCTTTGTGCTTTTCCCTCTTTTCTTTCAGAGGCACCACTACTCCAGCGCAGCAGTATCTGTGACTCTCACAAGCTTCACCATACCCTGTAGGCTAAGCTGTGTTTTAGGCATCACTTTGATTAAGGAAAGTTGTGTTGTCTTATCCTACCAGACAACATAACTGCTGGACCCTAATGATGCTTTCTCTACTTACCTCCTGCCCCAGTGGAGGAACAGGGGATAAGAACAGTAATTAATCAATTGACCACTGATTCCTGCCTACTGACTGGGCGCTGGATGCCACATTTGCTGCACTAACTGGTTGAGAGAAACCAAAGTTTTGCTCAGTCCTTCCTCCTTCTGTCTCAGGTGAAAAAAAAAAGTGTTATTTGTATATTAGACTTGAAGATGGAGTGTGACCTAGCACATGAAAACTCAGGAAGGATTTGAGAAAGCAAACTGCTTGGGTTTCATTTTTCAAAGAATAAGTTAGCAAGTCTTTATTTGGTATTTTTTGCTTAGTAAAATGGATAATCTAAGAAAATTTGAAATGTATTGTTGTCAAGTTGCCTCATTCTCTGACTCACTCACCCTTCTGAAGTAGCCCACCCCTCTTCAACAGCTAGTGTCGAGGGAGATGAGCTCCAGTGATGAAAGCTGGTCTCATTACTACCTGCTTTGCTGGAAAAGTGGGAGCAGGTTAGCTTCAGCACAAATGTGGTTGCTTGAAATAGCTGCATTTTTTCTGGTCTAAATTAAAGGCAAAACCATGAGATCTTCTGATCTCATCATGTGCACTGTCCTTTCTTGACTTTCAGGAACACATTTGCTCCTAGTAATGTTCTACTCTGTTATTGGAACTACTTTCCATGCAAATGGATACTTGTCACAGGCAGGTTTTGCCTTTCACTCTAAGTCAACACCTATCAGAGCAGGTGGATCTGATTGCCAGCATTGGTTTTGTTTGGGGTTTTTTTCCAGCCATTCATGCCCTTCACAGCATTCTTCTGGGATATTTCTCTCTTCAGGAAAGGCATCCTATGTAACGTTTTTCAAAAAGGCTTATGCTAAAAATTCAAATATATTCTTTAAATTTTCAGAGGTAAAAGAGACTACTTTTCCACTGATTCATACAACTCTGAAAAATGTTTGCTAATGTAACAATGGGTGGAATTCAGTTCCAGATTAAAACATGAGACTTTAGATGCCTACGTATACATATCTACACATGAACTAAGTGGCCAAGCTTCCACTGTATCTCTGCAGCTTTGGTCAACACACTCAAATGAGCATAAGAAGAATTCAACCCACTCTAATACAGACACCTTAGGGCTCAGGCCTGTACCTGAATATATGCACCCAGTGCTATCTGATCCCAACTGCCTTTTAGGTTTTGGTCCTGGAGGGTATGCACCTCCCAGGGTTTGAGTATCAGAACTGTAGCCCCATGTCCAAGTCTGGGACACTTCAAGTAGCACAATAATCTTGTATTTCTGCATCTGAATTGACATCAAGAAGGCAAAACATTGAGATAACTTCGGACAATCAAGGACTTCATAGGACATGGTAAGATATCACCATCAACTTAATTCATTATATTATTATGAAATCTGATCTGAAAGACATGACACGAATTCAAATTTTGCCAGAATTAAATATGAAGGTTGAAACAATTCTGTTAAAACTTTTACTATCGAAAATTTTTCCTTTTCCTACAAAATGCTAGAGACTTAGATGAGACTGCATTTTCTGGAGGGAAAGTTATCTACCGACAGGCAGCCCCGTTTGCAGGCATACTTCAGATAAGTGGTGAGTGATAACATTTCAGTATCTTGCAGCAGATGCTTCTTGGCTTTGTTTTATCTGTAATAGCTTGGAGGATTCTTTGAGATTTACTTCTAGGTTGAGAACGTTTTTTGGAAATTCATTTACTAAAGCATATTTTTTCAACTACCTGAGAAAATTCAAGGTTCTGCTGTGTAAATAGCGGAAAATGGTAAGAAGACACTGGATGGATCAATTCTCAATCCTTTTCTAATCAAAAGGAGTTTTACAATGGACTTCAACAGAAGCAAACTTAAACATTCTAAATCAATATCCCAGTTTGCCATGGACTAAGTACAAATAAAGCCTTACTAAATTGTAAAAAGAATTTAGTGAATTTAGTCAATTCACAAAGTTAAACGATAAAAAAATGTAATCAGAATAGATATCTTATTAGAAAGCATTATATAAGTATACCAACTTCTTTTGGGGCCTGTTTCATACAACCAAAGATTTATCAATATTCATCAATAATATATTCACCTATGATGACTGTGAATAATGTGATGCTTAATATTCCCTAAATTTTTTAGATAACCTTAGTGAAAAGTCATTAATTGTAATATTTATCTGTTACTTGAAAAAGAACATGATATAAAATGACAACTCAATTTTCCTCTGACATTTCAAATACAAGTAGGCCACATTAATCAATCAATAATGTGCTTATCATATACTGTGGTCAATTATACCCCAACTATCAGTGACAGGTTCCTGGCTTGCAATCTGGACACATACACTGTCATGACAACTACATTCCTTTTAGTCCTCTTGTATTTTACAACCAGAGCTATTGCTTAAGGCATATCATAAGTGTGCAAAAAGGGCATCAAATACTTTATAATCCTAATTCCATGTCTGTGCTGTTAGTGTATTTCCGAAGAATAAAATTTCAGTGCACTGAAATCCAAGAAAAATAAGTTAAGCTTTTCTCTGAAGAGAAAGTTACACATAAAATAAAACTGGCAGCACTACAAATAGAACATTTGCATTTGCTGATTGCAAGGTTGCAATTATAGCTCACCATTTTAATGAAGTCATAAACTAGTTGAGCTCACTTCTTTGGTTTATTACACCATGAGAATTTTTTTTTATTTTGGAGTTGTAGCCGTACAAACTGTAATTATTAATGGTATCTCTGTAAAAGACATTAGTAATACTGTTTGCCAGGACATTATTTATATTCTGGGGCTATCTGTAAAGATGAATCAGTATCTCCCAAATGAACTTTGACATAGTTTTAAATAAAACTTCCCACCTTCAGACAAATCATATAAATCTTAACCTTCCTGTTTTTATTAAAATTATTCTGAATGAATGATACAGTCATAAATTTTATGATAAAGAATTTCTCCGTTAGAAAATACTGGTTGACTAAGGACACAAGCACTGACTGATGAACCTTCTCCCTCACACAGAGGTGATGGCTTCTGCAGTCCTGTCTGCCACGATTTCTTGAAAACACAAAAGAATATGACCTCTCTCATATATTTTTTTTTTCTTGGGCAAAGTTCTGTTTGTTCCAACTGGCTCATAGATAGAGCATGGAGGAGGAAGGACTTGTATGAGTTCTCAGCCTTTCCGAGTGCACTTCACATCTTCCTTCGTTAGTGCCAGCAGCAGAATATGGTAACAAGATGAGAGGAAATTTGAATATCAAAAGTCATTCTCCAGTTTACCCACTCTTAAAACCTGTCACATCACATTCCCAGTAATTAGCTACCCTGTTCCAATTCATAAGCAATAGTTTCTCAGAGGTGGTTGAATGACCCTATCAGTTGTAAACTGTTGATTTATTCAGAATAAAAATAAGGGGAAAAGGAAGAAAAAAAATATTGTACACATCTAACAGTTCAATAATTGCTGTTTGGATGGTCTTATTGTTTTTACACATTTTGATGCTGTTATACTCATTGGGACATTTAGAGGTTAATACAGTAATAATTTATGAAATAAGAGAGCCTGATATGCAAACCGTATTCCTAGTGGTGCATTTCGTATCATATTAGCAATACAAAAATTGTAAAAAGCTGACAATGGCAGAGGATTCCCGCTGAGATATACCCTATTACAGTAGTATCCATGTCAGCTTTTTGCTTTTTAATCACAGCTTTGACATTCAGTGACTACAGTGTTTTTCTTTTAAACATCATATATGTTTTCACTCAGGAGCCCAAATCATTTAGATGACATTCCTTCTCCTAATTAAAGACAATTAATGAAAGTAGTATCCTTAATGCAGCTAACTTCCATTGATAAAGATTGATGTAGCAACCTCATTTCTGTGTCCAGTCTGCAAAGAAAAAAAATCCTTTCTTAACTCTTGGGGCTTGAGCCCCAGTTGGTGCTGCAATGGGACATGAGAAAGACTGGCAAGCATTCCTACAGCAATTTGAAGGAATATTTCTTTGCTCTCACAAACATTGTTATGCTACTAGTACACAAATATACATGAAAATTGCTAGCAAAACCTGGCCTTTCAATATTTACCTGATTTAGTATACTCAAAACAAAGATAAGCAAGACCCAGAAACTTTGAGCTATCTTTGCAAAGCTAAGGTGAAAATTTGAGAGGGGTACGCTCAAAAAAATTTGACCTGGTGAAAAATGGCCTTTGAATCTCCAGGAAAAAAAAAAAATTAAAAAAATAAGAGTTCAATATTTTTCTCATAAATTGTAAAACTCCCTCTAATTAAGCCTTTGAGAACTTTGCCATTGCCTGAAGTATGGTCAGACTACAAGCCAGAACTCTTGCTCTGGAGGCAGAAAGCTTCCCATATAAGCCTTGTTTTTGATTTAGCTGTGCTTCGAAAGAGAGACATTGTTTGCCTGCAGAAGCAAAGCGTTCGAGTGGGGCTGTGGCAGATTGGCAGTGTGCAGTGGTATTGGCTCTGCCTTAGAATTGCCTTATTTTCCCCAACAATGTGTTTAAAATTTGATCACCCTGGATTTACAAAATTATTGACTGTACTGTTGAATCTTGAGTTTAATTTTTTTACATCATTCCCAGATTTTTATTATATTACTGTCTCCCATCAGAGAGATCATCTTTGTTAGAGTAAACTGAAAATCACTGGTTATGACAAAAAAAAAAGAATTCCCATTAACAAGTCATCATCTAATCACGTTAGAATCTTTGTATCCTATTATCAGCTTTCTTATGGAATACCATTTCTTAATGATAGGGATTTGACTAATACTGTGTGAACTCTGTTAACATAATTTGAAAGTTACTACCAAGTGTGTATTTATAGAATAAGGTGTCATCTTTTTCATGCTTGCACATAATTCTAGCTTGTGATTTGATCAGATGTGAATGTTGAAAGTTAATTTTCATCAAATCAACCGAGGAAGGAGGAATAGAGTTATCAGCAGTTTGCACTGGATTAAAATGTACTGGCACTGAATTCGGCGGGGCCTCAAAAGGAATCAGATTTCTCTTCTCTGTGTCCACAGAAATTCATTTGTGGGTGACAGAAGCAATCCATCATTTAGCATTTTCTGTGAGGGCAATGGTACAGCTTGTTTATGCAATATGTAACATTTACTGTATTTCAGCCGGTTTCACTGAAGGCCAAGCAGCAGAGAGAGCCTAGGCCCGTACAGTCCCAGTTTTGAACCCCATGCAGTGAACCCAATGCCTGATTCATTTCTGCTACCACTCTCACTCTGAAATGCCATGTTTCTTTCCCCATGTTCCCTCTGTTGCCAATACAGATTGATTTTACCTTAACCCGAGTTGCCCAAGTCAGCTGTCCAGGCTTCCAAGAGCACAGAAATTATACACCGGTGTAACACACCACCTCATCATTGTAAGTCTATGCATGAAATCATGTGAAAATAGGGAAGAAATTTATCTCTCCCCCCCTTTTTTTTTGTTGTTCCCTATTGTTTGCTCCTTGTAGCGCTAATTCAGTGATAAAACACATGCACAATACCCGTATACTTAATAGTTCAGTTTCCATCAATGCAAAGATACATTTCTTAGGTAATAGCTTGGGAAAACAGCTTTCCAAGCTAGGAAAACAAATTTATTAATTGTTTTCACAGTCTTGAAAAGACAAAATAGATTTTGATACCTTTCTCATTGATGATCTTCGTATCACCTTTTCTCCCACCTTAAAAGAACAAAAAGCATCTATTTATTTTTAGAAAAGAAAATCTTCTAACAGAAATAGTCACTTCAGATCTATTTAAAAGATACATATACTCTGCTAAAGAGTAGATATCAACTTGCACAAAGAGTTTTTCCTTTTCATAGGTAGACTCACTCCATGATTCTGAAGGAAGAAAAAGATTAATTAATATAGTAGGGTTTTTTCAGTTTGAATTACAAATGTGAAGATAGTTGTCTGAAATGCTATACATAGATTTACAGAAGTTCAGAAAAAAAATATTATCAACAGACTGTTCATAAGAGAGCCTCACACTGGCAGAATGCTGAGCACTAAGGTCAGGGTCTGTCCTTTTAGTTTGTGTTTGCACAACGGGCTCAGATCAATGGTTGATGTTCTTAGATCTACTACAACATAAATAGCAATACATTTTTATTAAATGCAATGCCACAGAGTGAAACAGGCAGTATCATAAATGACAGTAAATAGAGCAAAATTGTCAAAATAAGTAAATTACCTATTGTGCTTCAGTATCCTTAGTACCTTTGTTATGGAAATCCATGTAAGGGGATAATGCAAGCATGATAACATCAGTGGAAGTGTTTACTTGGATTTCCATGAGCCCTGCATCATGCATTTACTTCCCAATTTGCAGCATCCGATAATCCACGATACAGCCCACAGAGTTATTAGCTTGAATTAGCGAAGTTCTCCTACCTGATTGATTTTAAGCCAATTTATACAAGCTTGTCTGTTTAAGCTGTTAATACTGTTGAAGATTACTATGGTATTACTGCGGTCTGCAATATTTCAAAGCTTACAGCACTGTTTCTCACCAAATCCTGGAAGCAGATTTGACTTTTTCAACACCACTTCTTAGTTGCCTAAGAGCTATCGCTTGTGAAACGAGACCCTGGAAGCCTGGGCTGACTGTGTCAGCGTCAGAAAATAGCTGGAAGAGCTAAAGCAGGACTTCAGCATAAAACCAGAGAATAATTTTTTATTTCATCCAACTTCAGGTAGCTGGATAAACATTTTAGTTAATTAAGCTGTGAAACTGTTTCCTTGATTTAGAGGTTCTGAGAGTTTCACTGACTTCATCCTTAAACTCAACCTGCATTTTCTTTCATGATTTGCTCATTTCAGTGAAGAATTACCCATTTGAAACAAATATTGGGTTTGCACATATGGAAAGAATTCCTTAATAAATGTAAGTCAGAGTTCTGCTCTAACCGCACAGGGAAGATAGATTACTACTGCAAATTAACCCACAAACAGACTTTATGCTTTCTTGCTCCTTAAAACAAAATCAGTGTATGGCTAAGTAAACCATCTCTGAAAATGTGTAGCTCCAGTTGCTCAGCCAGTGCAGAAAAGATTATTAATAATACCCAGCCTTGGTTTGAAAACTTTAGCTAATGACAATAGCCTGTGTGAGAAGAAAGGGAAGCAGAGCACCATCTGCTGTACAAGCGTGCAAATGCTTCAGAACAAAAACCAAAAAAAACACCCCGATCTTCCCTTAAGCTTTCCAAATAGGATATACAAAAAGCCATCGTCATCCAACATTGCATAACCATGAGATTGAGATGGCCATAGACTAAAATTAGATAGAGGTATGAAGTGACAGGGTTCAGGGTTAACCGTCAAAAGCTACAAGGAGAAAACAAAGTAAGGAGTATTGTTTCTTTGGAGGGAAAGGCATGGCTGTGATTTTTAACAGTACAGAATTTGACTGTCTATATATATATGTGTGTGTGTGTATATATATATATATACGTGCTACTATATTGACATCCTATTTGGCAGACTTGCTACCTCAGGCTAAAGCACTGTTGTGAATAAAAGCCCAGAACTTGTTAGCAAGCCTAGACCTCAAGAAAAATGAAAATTATTATTCTCAGGGGTCATTGTCAGCATCTTTATGCAATTCCTCATCATTTATCAGGGGCTGGTAGCCATCTGAAGATAAGCCTTTCGGCAGGCTTATATTTGAAAAAGTTTAAGTTCTTTGTGTTGATCTCAAAAAGCAGATCAGGCTTGGGCATGCTCATCACACTCTGTAGAGAATGCAAGGGTTAGGAAAAGCGATGCCAGTGACTCCAGAAATACCCAGCAAGCCTGAGAGCAACCTGCCATCCAGCACATCCAACATGAGCCATTGATGAGTACAAAAGTGACAGAAAGTGATTGGTTTCTGTCCTACTAATAGAAAAGAAAATTCCATTTTCAGACTACCAGCTGCCCAAATCAAAACCAAGACCATCACCTCTAATAGATGAGGAACAGCTGCTTCTTCTAAGGACTATACAGTTCAAAGCCACCAACCTAAAGAGCAAATAAGGAGTAGAGAAGACCCCGAAGAGGATGAGGAACTGTCCACATACCTGACATCCCAAGACACATCCTCTGCCTTTATCTGCCGCTCAGAAGAGCCACTAAGGCTCACCCACTAAATACTGGGCAGTTCAAATGAGCACTGATGATGCTATCCACAACAGCTCTAAGATCAAGAACTGATAGTGGAACTGAGTCATGAGTTTAGTCGGTGTTGCAGACCTCACATTTCCAAGAAATGGGAACAAGAGCATCCTGGGGATTAGCACATTTTTGTGCACACAGTATTACCGAAGAGGCTTTGGATTTTTTTTGTGAGAAGAAAAGCCTATTACAAGGATAAGGCATCTTCCCTGAGCTAGAAGACAGTGATGGAGAGCAGAATGAAGCCCCATAATCCAAGGGGGAAATGATTAGTGACCTGCTACACAACTTAAGTCTATGGAGTTGAATGGGACCCACCCAAGGGTACTGAGGGAGCTGGCAGAAGTGCTCACTAAGCCACTTGCCATCATTTACCAGCAGTCCTGACTAGCTGAGGAGGTCCCAGGTGGATGGATATCAATGAATTAAATAAGTAGCATAGCAGAAGCTGGAAGTAGAGAGACCACATTTCCTTATTTCCCCATGCGTGCTCACTCTTCTGCCTTGGACATTTTCTCCAGACAACAAAAGGGGAAATGGACTTTTCTGTCCACAGTTCTGTCAGGCAGCACAAAATAAAAAAAAATTGAGAAGGCACAGAAAAAACTCAGTAACCAACCAGAAAGGTCCCTTGAGAAAAAAATTGCAGAAAGTCAGGATATCACACACAGGCACAAAATATCCTAAGGTAAAACAAAGACATGAAGCATAATAAAAGTCAGTTTGGTTCAATCGTATTTCTCACTGATCTCAAACACAAATGAGCGTACAAACAGTGGAAACCAAGTCAAGTTAATAAGGATAACAGAATGTGAAAGGAAACAACAACAACAATAAAGTAACCACTATATCAGAAAAGGATAAAGTCACAAAACAAGAAGAATTATAAACAAGAAAAAAAGACGCCTATGGAAAAACCTCAGCCAGAAGCAAAGAAAAAAGGTTAATGAGTGGTGCTGAGAAAGGTTAAATATCTAACACTTCTTTTTGTTTCAGTCTTGACTTAGAACGTCACCCAGGTGACACAGCTAACACTACTACCAGAGAGCTTGCAGGTTGGGTTCAGCTGCCAAACTCTCAGCCAACTTACCCACACACAATTAAGCCTCAAAATTGTACCAGGGCAACTGAAGGTGATCTTTCTGGTTTTAAACAAAAGAAACAAAACCCTTTTCTCTCTCGCCATGACAAGGGTTATTGGGAATGTGCATGGTGTGTGATAATGGGTGTCTGAACAGCTCTACCCCAGTCTGGGTTAGTGAACAGACTCTCCTGGTGCTCTAACAAATACAAGAGACCAGATTCTTTTGTTTTATCTCAGCATAAGTCAAGAACAACTCTACTTGTAAAGTCGAACATAAAACTGTAAATAACTAAGGACACGGCACAAAACACTGCCTTTTGTTAACAACTCAACATTTTACTGTTATGCCTTTTATTTGACTGAACCTCTGGGATCCTGGGCTTAAGGGAAAACTTAATGCCCTGGCATTATCTGGCTCTACACTTGCCTGACTTCATCATCTGGCAGAGCTGAGAGTGTGACTCCAAGGGCAGATGCAGAACCTCCCTGAAAAGACAGCCTACGCCGAGCCAATACGCTTAACTACTACTCTTTTGCTGTTAGGATCAAGAAAATTAAATTGCCTGTGAAAAACTGAAGAAATCCATCGTAAACATTCTGTCTTGAACTTAACTTCTCGGGGTGGGGAGCATTTCCAGCCCTCTGATTCTCAGAGCTGCAACAAACATGCAGCCATGTACCTGTTTTCACCCCACATCAGCCGTGTTGCAGAACCAGTTAACATGAGAGCTTTTATACAGACGCCAATATACAAGCTCACATATAAGTTTTATAGCAACACTTCTTTCACATCTCTGTGAGCTAGTGGAAAAAGGCAGGCAATGTTCTGCTCACTTGAGCTCTGCAGCTCGCTTAGCACGGTTTCAGTGATCCTATGAGAAAGGGCGATTCAACCTTTCCCTACTCTTAAGAGTGGTGGAAATGTTTTGGTTGTTTTCATTGAGCACTAAATCATGTCCTTGATAGGTAAGGGTAGTTTATTGGATTGGCCAGACAGAAGAAATACAAGGCATTTCTGATTCCTACTCTCAGAGGAAAAAGCTGTACTTTGTCACTGTCTGTGTCCTTCTACAGGCCTCCATAGACAAGAACTCAGAGTTCCTCGCATAACTTATTTCATATCAATCATTACCAACTGAGGTAGTTCAAGTAATAGCCCAAAGAGATCTACAACCCACAGTTTAGTCCAGTTTTCAAAAGCATCGGGATAAGACCCCATAATGAAAACGTAGTTATAGTCTGGTCTGAAGGGAACCCTTCACAGATGTAACCGTGGTCACCACCCTAATTTGGATTGAGCTGCTTTTTTGTCATAATCACTTCATTTGGACTTCAAGGGCTGCTGCTGTGTCACGGTATTATTTACATGATGGTCGATTTTGCTCAGAATTGATGCCCAGCTGCTGAAATTGTAAAGAGCAGTGAAAAGCTGTCTTTTGCCATGAAGAACTGGCATCTCGGTTGACAGCAACACACGAGAAGAGGCTGAAACAAATGAGGAGCAGAGGAGCAGCAGCCAGGTGGGTTTGCAGCCTCCATCACAGCTTCCCATCTTCTGAGTGAGCAGGTTGGGTCATAGCAGAAACATTCCCACTGGGGAAACCCAAGGACAAGACAGCAGCTGGGGCTGCAGCCATGCACATACCATGCTGGGGAAGCCACAGGTGTAGGGTGAAGGGGTCAGGCAGGCAGAGAGCACTGAGTATGCTCGCAGGGGAGAGACCACCTCCAAAAGTCCCAAGAGGAGTAGGCCACTGTGAAAGTAGATTTGTCAACAGTATCCCGATTCAGTCATAGAGGACAAAGGAATCAGCAGTTAAATCCAGAGAGCAGATTGAAAAGAATGGCAGCCTAAGATACACAGCCAAGGGGACACCAACAGCTGGATTTTACTTTCACAGTTAAGCTGTCAGTGGTTGTAGTGAAGATAACTAAAAAAAAACCAAACCAACACCAAAAGCAGGTAGATTTCACCCTACAATTGAGACCTCAACATATGAAGGAAGCAGAACATTTCAGCACCCTTCTGTCTCTGCCCCTTCATAAGGCATCTTCAGGCTGTTCATTAAGTCCAAGAGGGAATACAGGAAAAATCAGTCTCCCTCCCCTAGGAAATGCAGCATTGTGACCTTTCACACAAGTCTGGGATGAAAACATCTGGATGAAAACTTCTTTTTCTTTTGTTCAGGTAACCAAATCAAAAGGTTATCATTCCGTTCATTATGTAGCTATAGAGTCTAGAGAGGGCTAGAAACTCCTTATTTCTCATAGCTGTTGAATTACTATTGTTTTCATTTTTCTTAGTCTGTATCACTTTACTGGAGTGACTAAACAGTTGAAACTGTGCATCATTTTATCAAATGTTTCCAGAAAAAAAACCACTGTGAAAACCTTCTTTAAGAAAATGAAGCTGTTGGACATCAAAAACATGTCCATGCTCCTCCTTTTTTACTTCAGACCACCGGAATGTGTTAATTTCATAAACTAACAGAAACCAATGTTATGTAAAATTAACACACGTTTTCTTAGAAAACTCCATTTCAGACCAAGTAACCTCTCTTAAAAATATAGATGAAAAAGGAGTTCAAAGACCAAAGCCTGTAGTAGTACTCCTAATGTAACAAATTTACAAAGAAAAACAAGAACCCTGAGATAAACACACAGCTGACGCTATTAAAGTTGCACTGTAGCACTCTCTTTCCCCTGAGATTTTGCTGAATCTAGGGCTCCTAGATGACTGTAAGCAGTAATGGTCTCTTAAAATTGAGACCAAATGTGAAAGAAATGCAAAGCAGTTTGTGAACTCCTCTCGTCTGCGGAACCAATTACATTATTAAAGACTGACAAAACATTCTGTATTTTAATTGCTGTTCAAGATCTCACTGCGTCCTGAAAAATAATATTCTGCTTCCTTTTCAATTAGTGCCCAAGAAATATTTAAGAACAAAACTGCATGAAAACAGCGCTAGTTACTCAAGGTTTTATTGAGAAGAGTGCCACTTAATTTCCTTAATTCCATGCATTTCCCAAAAACGCATACACCATCTAATTCTTTGCCAATCCCACATTCTGTACAATTCACAAATGTACCCCATTGATTTTCAGTCTGCAGAGCGCAGGGTGAAGATAAACAATAACTTTATATAGAAAATATTGATTTAAAACCATTGATTTAAAGCCCTAGGGTATCAAAAGATTAGTTACTTTTAAGGAAAGTACTAAAGGTGACTTTCGGTTACTTCGTTATTGAAAAACACAAAGCAAATAAACCCTGCTATTCAGAGCAGCAAGATACCAAAATGCAGAAGGAGCTCTTACAAAGCAAGCCAGTCTGACACACCACAGACCAACAGAAAGCGACCCGAACAGGTATTGCCAGCAACTATTTTAGTGAGAAGATATAAATGCTACATCTTCCAGAGGAAAAAAAACCAAACAGAGCCTCGGTGCTCTATTGTAATTCCAGATGAAAAAGGAACAGTACAGAATAAAACTATTATGATGTGAGATCCCATCAGGATGTCTTCAAGCACATCATGAACCAAATAAATAGGATCACGTTGCTCCAGTCTGGTGGGCATCACTGCCTCCTCTTGAATTCACTAGGAGCTGGGGATCCTCAGTACCCATAGCTGTGATTTGCTGGGGTTCCACACCCATCCCCTAAATCTAAGGCTGGTGCTGGTACCCTGCCTCGCACCAGCATGGTCATCCGGCTGGGTGATGCCACAAGGTCATCCTGTACTTAGTGGCGATGTTGTGTTGGGTGTGCAGAGTTGTACAGGGATGTGTGGCCACATGGCAGGGGACGGCCACATGGCAGGGGACTGCCAGTGGGCAGCATCTCTGCTGGGACAGGGACTGGTTGTCAGTACACAGCTCTGCGCTCCCTGGAATTGACCCTGGGGGAAAAAAAATGCCTGACACTGCTGAAGTAAAAACATTTAATAAACTATTTCTACATCCCCTTATAAAACTCAGGGCAGGAACTAGTGAGGGAGAGCTACTGTGATTAGAGCTTGTGCTATCTTTTAACATAGTGTGGTGGGTTGAACCTGGCTGGACACCAGATGCCCACCAAAGCCGCTCTATCGCTCCCCTGCCTCAACTGGACAGGGGAGAGAAAAATGTAACAAAAGGCTTGTAGGTCAAGATAAGGACAGGGAGATAAGGACAAATTTCACAGCGGTACAGGATTTCTAGAAACAAGAGCAGATGCCTTTAAGCAAATATACTACAGAACCATGGAAGAAAACCAGAACTGTTTCTACAAGCAGGTATAAAGACAAAAATTACTGTCAAAATAACTTTTACTAAGTTAATGGAAAGCTTCCAATTTTTCAGATTTTCCATATATCCTAAATAGACATGGTGAAAGTTTCCCTTGGGACAGCAGATCCTTGCCCATACACTAAACCTAAAACCTAGGTGACACATTATCTACATGCGCCAAACAGTCTTTTTCTCACTCATAAGGAACAAATCCACTCTAATTACCCGGGCCACCCTGTTACCTTTCCACAATATGGAGATGCTTGAATTTCAAGGACAAGACCTTAGAGATTGCTATGAGAAGGTAGAAATTGTGGTAATTGCATACAAGAAAGGAAGATGTAGAGGAAAGGGAATGTGGTAGGCACACAGAGTAATTAGGATATTTAATTCTTCACCTTCTGTGATGTCCTCAGGCTGAGGTACTGTGTGAAGGCTTATATCAGATTGTCTCACTCTGGAATCAGGGAAGTGAGAGGTCTCAAAGACCAGCAAAAAGACCTTAAACTCCCGCTCACAGAGAAAGTGATATGAGGCTATCACCATATGGAAAACCATCTTTAGAATATTGTGTCATTACCCATTGATGATCTGGCAGTGTAAAACATAAGATTGCCCAGAAGGTAATGACTGACAGGAGGACCTGGATTCAGCCACATGGAGTCTGGAGATTCACTGTCTCAAAGAAAATACCCCAGAGTCTCTGTTGAGTTGGATTTGCCACAAGCATGAGGGAGCATCTTCCACTCTGCTTGTTTTCCAAGGACATTTACATCCAAACACTGATGTATGAGCAAACACGCTGGGCTCTTCAGTGACCGAAGGGGACTAATTTTAAACAGCTTGGTGGACCAGAAGAGCTTGACTACTAAGTGAAATGGTACTATTTTTACTGATTTTTGCATCATCAAGAATTTTTCAGAATAAGAATGACTTCAAGTCATTAACTTCATTGTTGTCTTCTTGTTTTTCATTTAAAGTTCTTTCAATTACTTAGTCAATAAATCCCTTATATGACCTTGACATTTACTCTCTGTCAACAAGCTGAAAAAGAGACAATGTTTATTTTCACAGCTTATTTGATAAAAGCTTCTATTCAGCACTGGATCACAAGACAGTAGGTGGGAAGTAGTAACACTGTTTCCACAACACTGAAGATGAATGCAGATCTTGAATATGACAATCTGGCAGAGAGTTGTTCGAGCTGCTGTCTGCCAGTACTTACGAGCACACACAGAGCGTAAGTGAAAAGACAGTAACTTTTGGAAACTTCCTAATCAATTTTGTTGGGCTAGATGGATTCTTTCCCAGAAATGAGACAGAAGGTCTTTATACCAATCTCTGAAGTTCAATTATTTTAAGTTCATTATTTCAATTACGCAATATCTACACAAAGGCCTTCTTTTCTGTACAAAACGATATTGGCAAACTGAAACTGGCAGCCAGAATTAGAAATTCTGACTGAGGAGGAGAAGTAGAGGTAATCACAATTCACATATCAGCCAAAACTTTCAAACTGACAATATCCTACCCATGTAATGGGCAGATGCCATAACAGTGAGCTGACTGAAGTTAATTGGCTTTAGAATCAAGTTGGAAGGGACCCATAAGGATCACCCCCTGCTTCTTGCAGGACTACCTAAAGCTAAACCATATGACTAAGAGCATTGCCTAGATGCTCCTTGAACTCTGACAGGCTTGGTGTCATTACCACTTCCCTGGGGAGCCTGTTCCAGTGACTGACCACCCTCTCAGTGAAGAATCTTTTCTAATGTCCAATCCAAACTTCTTCAATCATTGTTAGATCACCTTAGAGGTTACTAACACATGTAACTAACAGAGTGGATTTTTAAGATTGCTAAAAAAACCATCCCACAATAGTACTACATTTGTATTTGCATCAGAAACCCCTATTACAGGATGTTTTCCTGCTTGGTCAAGAAAGAGAACAGGAGAAAATAAACTGCAAGACACAAACTCTGTGCTGAAGCAGATACTAGCCTGGCCAGAGAGGTTTCTCCTTCTTGCAGTTTAAAAGGAACAGGCTCCATATATACTCTCTAAAGTGTTTGGTTTTCAATGATTTTAACAAAAGTCAATGGGCACAAGTGGAAACACAGCATGTTCCTACTGAATATCAGGAAACACTTTTTTTTACTGTGAGGGTGACCAGGCACCAGCACAAGTTGCCCAGGGAAGTTGTGGAGTCTCCATCCTTGGGAGATATTCAAAAGCCATCTGGAAACGGGCCTGGGGAATCAGCTCCAGTTGACACTGGCTGAGCAGGGGGATTGGACCAGATGACTTCTAGAGGTCCGTTACAACCTCAACCCCTCTGTGATTCTGTGATTTTTCAGAAGGCCTAGGAGCTATTCTGCTTGTTACTATTCCTAACCTGCATTTGGTCTCTGATGTTTAGCCTCTAAGATATTATTCAGCTTACCAGCTATTTCACATCCATGAAAAGTGAGCGCAGCATTTGCCAACACCAGTCATTCAATTCGCAAAAGTTATTCTGTCTCTGCAATGCCTATGCTCATTCAGGATATCAAAATGTTAGAAGCTGGGAAGGGAGTGTTCTTCTTGTGTCTTTGTATTGATCAGCCTACACACGTACAGAGAACTTTTTGTACAAAGTAAAGATGATAGAGATAGGGGCATTCATTTTTATTTCTTTCACAGTCTCTCTGAACCTTGTAGCATGACCCCAAAGGGAATAAAGGTCTGGGATATCTCCTTTTTTTGACCAGATGTCAGACTCCAACACACCTCCAAGACATTAGCTCTAAGGTGATGTGATGGCATTTGCGTTTACCAATATGAGCTGACTTGAAAAGCAGCACTTCTTCATCCACTGCTGCCCTTCACATTTGCCTTCCTCCTCCTTCCCCTTGGCCACCAATTACAGCAGACTTCAAATCTGCTGATTCCCCTGGGGGAAATCTCCTGTATCAAGTTGTTTAGCCTGAAAGCAAAGACACTATCTTCAGGAAACGTTCATGAAAGTTTCAACAAACCTGGAGGTGAAAAGATACAGAGAGTAATTGCAGGTAAGATAAGCCAGCTTTAACCAGTACTCCATCTAGTAGATAAGCACCTGACAGAGTTGTCATGGAGGCACTCACAAAGCAGACAGCAGCAGCTATCCAAATATGGGGGTTTATTGCAACCAAAGTTGCCTGGGACTCCTGACAAAAATCAAATTGCAAATTCAGATGTCTGTTGGGAATACAACTACAACTAAACTAATTCCTAAGCTTTAAGGAAAGATGAACCAAAATGAGCACACACTCACTCAATAAAAGGAAAACCTCCCACATAAGTGTACCAAAAGTATCGCTCACCTGGAAGGAGTCTGAGGCTCACTCAACCCATGGAGACTCACTCCATCCGTGGAAGTGTCCTTGGACAGCATATCCAAGGAGAGGGTCCAACTGCCGGGCACACTGCTCTACAAAGAGCCAACTCAACCAGTTCTTGGATGAGGCCCCATTTATACCCTAGTCAAGGGTGCATTCTGGTCATTCTCATTGGTTGGGGGGACAGGCCCAGACAAAACAGGCTAAGGGGTCTAGACCCTGAGGCACCAGTTAATCATTGTGAGGTGCAGCTTAATGGCCGTGGTGCCAAACTGCTCCGGCACACTTTTTGTCTGCTGGGGAGGCTGCACCTGCCACAAGAGCGACACAAAGAAGATGATACCAAGTAAGTTTCAGCAAGATAAACGTTAACAAAAGGTAAGAATTATGTAGGAATTACCATAATGTTCATCCTGCAAAATAGAAAAGTATTACATCTGGGAAAGAAAAAAAACCAAAAACCAAAAAACACCACAAACCCAAAAAACCCCACCACACAAAACCCCAAACCTTGCAGCTGACAAAATGTAGGACTAAGAATACAATGCTGTAATTTTTTGAATAAATTAAGAACAAAAGCAATAAAACCAGTTTCACTACTAATGATAATGTTGTTGATAATGCAAAAGCATTCAATTAAGTCTTTTGCATTCAGAAATGTGTATGCATCATATGAGGATGTTGAAATACTTTTTTGCCCATTAGCAAACCAGAAGAAAAGTTAAACACACATCAACCAGGTGCAAATATTTCAAAATCAGCAGATCTGGACAATTGACAGTAGGAAATCATGAATTTCCTGAAGAATGCTTCTGTGAACAGATCCAATAAACCTTAGCATTCCCAGAAAATTCCAGAAGATAACCTAAATAATTTTATTATTATTCAAAATACTGTTACTTGTAGTCAAATTACTACAAGACTATTCCCACATAAAAATTATTACAAAAGTTGTAACACCATTAACAGGAAGAGAACTGAAAAAAAAATACTACAATCAGAAGTAACCAATGTGGTTTCCAGGAAAATAAAGGTTGTCAAACAAATTTATATTTATTCCTGAATGTATTTTTTTGTTGTTGTTGTTCCATTAAGTTGAAAAAGTAAAAAACCAGAAACATCAAAATCTTGCTAGATTACCTGGCCACTCTCAACAAATAAGTTATGATAGAGAAGTCTTATCAAAGAGCTGTTTCCAGCGATGTTGTAAAGGACATAACTATTAAAAGCTTTCATCAGTAATTTGGAAGTAAATAAAAAATCACGGCTGATGAAGTTTGCAAGTGACAATGCCTGGTAAGATGATAAACAGTGACAACAACATCCGTTTTGCAGATGAAACTGCAGTACTGTGGCAAAATGGCACCAAGCTGAGCCAGCTTATTTTAACAAAGTCAAATTCCCCCATGTCGAGGAATATAGATCTTATCCCAGGAATGCAAAGTAAGCTAACAAGAGCATTCAATGCATACATTCAGAAATTACTAGGAAAATTTTACCTAGGTACTAAAATTACCAACTCCTTAACTATACTGAAATCCTGTACACCATTCTGGTGCCCGTATTTTAAGGACTCTGGAAAATTGATGAAGGTAATAAAAAAAGACAGTTTTTCAAGGTGGATGAAAAACTACGAGCCAGCATGTGCTCACAGCCCAGAAAGCCAATCTCATCAAAAGATGTGTGGCCAGCAGATCAAAGGAGGAGATTCTTCCCCACTCCACTCTCATGAGACCTCACCTGGAGTATTGTGTTCCACTCTGGGGTCCCCAGCACAAGAAAGACATGGGCTGGCTTAAGTGGGTCCAGAGGAGGGCCAAGAAGATGATCCATGGGCTTGAGCACCTTCACTTATTATAAGGACAGACTGAGAGAGTTGGGGTTGGTTTAGCCTAGAGGAAAGAAGGCTCCAGGAAGACCTTACTGCAGCCTTCCAGTACTTAAAGGGCACCTACAGGAAAGATGATGAGGGATTCTTTATCAGGTAGTGTAGCGATAGGACAAGCTGTAATGGCTTTAAACTGAAAGAGAGCAATTTTAGATTAGATGTAAGGAAAAAATACTGTGATAGTGGCAAGGCACTTGAACAGGCTGCCCAGTGAAGCTGTGGATGCCCCATCCCTGGAAGTGTTCAAGGCCAGGTTGGATGGGGCTTTGAGCAACCTGGTCTAGTGAAAGGTGTCCATGTCCATGGCAGTGGGGTTGGAACTAGATGATCTTTAAGGTCTCTTCCAACCCAAACCAGTCTATGATTCTATGGAAAATGAAATGACACGTTTTAATGAGAGAGAGTTCATTAGTTCAATTTGATTGGTTTATCCAAAACGAAACTGAGAAGTTATTTGATTACAACATCTGATTACCTCCACAAGGAGAAATTGCAGAATATTAAGGAGCTCTGTATACTAGTGGAGAGAGGCATAAAAAGGATCAACAGCTGGAAGCTAAGGCCAGAAAAATTCAGATGAGATGCGAGGCACGCACTCATCCCCGTGAGAAAAATGAACCATGGCAACTAGCAAAAGGAAGAATTTCCCTCTTCATGCCTTCAAACCAGGACTGGACAGTTCTCTGAAAGGTGTGATTTAGCTGGACACAAGTTATGGTTTAGTCAAATTATTGAGTTCAGTATAGAGATACCAGGAAGAAATCTAATGGCTTGTGATGTATGATGGATGAGACTAGATGAACTAACACACACCCCACGGCTAAACTCTATTAATCGATTTATCGGTGCTTTCTGCTGCCATTCATTGCTACAGCATCTAAGCACTTTTATATTAAATCAATAGTAATAGCAAAATCCCTCATGGACTTCAAGGTGCTTCTGGAACTTTTGCTTTCAGGAGTAAAACTAAAGGAGGATTTTTTGAGTTTTTTTAGAGGTCAGAAGATCTGTATATATCCTTCTCCTAAATGGACACTTTATTACTATATTTCCTTTGTGCTACTATAGTGTTTTAAAGCAGCGGGCTAGTGATTTCAGTCAGGCACAGTACTGCTAAAGGATTCTGCTTAAGAAACACAGTTACTTTTGTCTCCTCTAACACTCGCGAGCATGCCGGCGTGTATCATGACGGATCTGCCTGACCTCTCCACTTTCCAGTGTTTTTTAGGGTAAACGGCACTTGGCTTTGCTAATATCAAGAAAAAATGTTTGCATCCTTGGAGAGTCATAATTTAGATGAAAATGAAAACTGGCAGTAGACCCAACGCATCTTATAATCTATTCTTTTTAAATTATATATTTTCAGAGACAAGATACCACTCTAAGAGTGGTCTGTCCTGTAACAATTCTCTCTACAAACAAATTGGATTTTTATATCTGGCAGTTATTATAGACTGATGTTATGGGATGTGGTGTTCTCAGTTTTAGCAAAAAAGTATTTTTCAAAAAGGTATGAATCAATCTTAGACTTTAAAAATTATAAAAATACAAAAGTGGTTTTTGTACAAAAGTACAGATTTTCTCAATGTAGTATTTGACAAATGCACACTAAGCAATTCAAAATTAATGTAGGGACTGCTTGAAGTCTAACGCACCAAAAATAGAGCAAATTTTCCACATATAACATTTTTCTTATAATAGCAAATTGTTAACACTTTATTCTTCAAGCTAAATCAATTTTCATTAATTATACCCTATCCTTCCGACCAAAAAAAGATTAAGGTAGGCAAATAAGAATACTGTAAAAATATATCAATCTTATTTTTACTTATTTTTTTTCTCAGTTTTATTCATTGGTTTTATGGGATAGTGAAGAAGGCATTTCCCAAAACCCTGTGTGTTTCAATGGGCTAAGTGGAGCTGTTAGTTTCTCGGATAGAAAATTATACATGTTGTGCACTCTATTGCAGTCTGTAATCCCTCTAAAACTTTGTTTGGGCTTTTTGAAGTCATAAGTCAATTTTCTCTCTTCATACATGCACAGGAAGAAGAGTCAACTGAAGGTTGCTCTTCCCTCAGAGATTGTTGGAGCAGGCCTGGAGGAGGGCCACAGAAATTATCACAGGGCTGAACACCTCTCCAGTGAGGAAAGGTTGAGACAGTCAGGATTGTTCAGCCTGGAGAAGAGAAGGCTCCAGGGAGATCTTACTGCAGCCTTTCAATACTTAAAGGGGGCCTATAAGAAAGATGGGAACAATCTTTTTAGCAGGGCCTGTTGCTACAGGGCAAGGGCTGATAGTCGTAGACTAAAAGAGGGTAGATTTAGACTAGACATAAGGAAAAAAAATTTTTATGGTGAAAGTGGTGAAACACTGGCACAGGTGCCCAAAAAGATAGTAGAAGCCCCATCCCTGGCAACATTTATGGTCAGGTTGGATAGGGCTTTGGGCAATGTGACCTAGTTGAAGATGTCCCTGCTCACTGCAAGGCGGTTGAGCTAGATAATCTTTATAGGTCCCTTCCAATCCAAAGCATTCCATGATTCTGATTGTCCCAGATCTACAAGAACAGGGCAGAGACCAAGCCCTTCACTGCACACCAGCTGCCCTAGCATTTGTCATTTATTTCCACTGTTCTCTGAAGCCCTGCTGAGCCTGTCTGCCTTCAGCAAGCAGAATGGCTCAGATCACCTGTTTAACAGCTTCATTGCTCAAGCTTTCTTCCTGAAAGTATGCCTCCAGTAAAAGGTCTTTATCAGTACAGAAAAATAAAGATTGAAGTTTTGTAATAGTCTACACAAAGCTGAAAGGAAAACTAAGTATATTCTCTGAGTTACAGCCAAGAAATAGATGGCAGTGCTCACAACCTACTTTAGGTCAAGAAGACGCTTCAATGCCCAGACATGTGCTCGTCCATTCGCACTGTGGAGAAAGCCACACATCCACTCCAGGGTACCCTTCTGGCTTGGAATGGTACAGTTATCACAGTAAACAGCTCACTTCTGAAAGCACATACCTGGTGGCAGAAGCAATATTGGCTAAGGGGAGTACCAGCTACCAAGATCCAGACAGAGCATCACAAGAAGAACAGATGGAGTAACACCCAGCTCCTGGCAGAGACAGGCTACAGGAGACTGGAGGGGTGGTAGAGAAAGCAGGCAGATCAACCAGGAAAGATGAGTGCCCATGACACGCAGTAAATCCCCAATATATCAAGTTTACCCACTAGACTAGTGAAAAATATAAAATCAAAAGAGAAATATAGCATATAACACACCCTGGGTAGCAAAAGTGGGGTTTATTTCTTGGGTTTAGATCTGCAATCCTGATTCACCTTGGATAATACTAACCAAGGCATGAAAATGTAAAACAAAACAATAAAAAGAAAACACAGCAGAATACTTTAAAATTAAAAAATAGGAGTACTAGTGACTAGTCAGAAAGTGCATGACATCATACTTCCAAAGTTTCATGATACCCAACAGGCAAGCTGGTTCTCCTTGGAACCAGCGGCTCAGTGAGACACAGCAGGTTAGCATTATAAGGCTAAAACATCAGCTTTAATTAAATTTAATTTCCTAGTCTTACATCAGGAATTAAAACTGATTATATTGCTTTCATTTTCTTAGAAGCCTGAAAGAAAAAACAAAAACATAAAATAAACAAACAACCCAACCATGCCCTAAATACTCATTAATTCAACCACAAAGATTTGCAGTTTAGGACAGCTTCTACATCTACTTTTGTATTTCAAAGCAATTCATATGAATATTACAGACTAATTTAATGTGAATTGCTCTAGTAAAATGTGTACACAAATGACTGGCAGAAGATTAAGATTCATAAAACATAGACATAAATGAAAAAATGAACCTCTTGTACCCAGATTATAATTCTGAGAATGAGGATATGATATTAAACGACCCACAGAAAGCGTTAAGAGAGAAAGCGACCTCCCAGAATATGAAGGTAGTACAAAATACTTTAGGCTGTTCTAATAATTTGTTCATCTCAGTTGGTTTAATAATTTAATATGAACTAGATAAAGCAGAAAGGTCTTTTAGGAATACAAAAAAAAATTTTTAGGAATCAGTGTTCAATGCTCAAAATAAGGAGGAAATTAAAGACAGAGTAATCTAGCAACACTTTTCCAGGCAGTGAGGAAGCACAAGTTAAGTTCCACGTTTGCACTCCATGACCTTACAGAAATCTGAAGCACAGAAACAATTCACTAGCAAAGAAACTTCACAGTCCCTTTCCTTTCCTAGCAAAATTCTGTTTGGTTTCAAGGGAACGTTAATAAAAGCAAACTCCCCAATTTTTTGCTTTCCTCTAAAGAGACAAACAGATCAATAAATTATCTGTGTACAATAGCAAAGAAGGAAGAAAGGAGAATTCGAGTGAGAGCATCCGTTCAACAGGTACCTTGAAAAGTACTCACAAGTCTTAAAGATGGTAGACTTATGATTGGTTATATTTTACAGGCTTCTACGGGACTTGCCTCGGAACCATAATGCAAGTTTGGCACTCTTAGAACAGCAACAAACTATATCACATCTGGTAAGTTCTCCTTTTGCAAACCTGTTTTGATGAACAGTGCAAGGAAACTGTCTTGACTTTAAGGCCCACGAAAGCATGTTTTCTAAATGAAGGTGTTAATGTGTCAGGAGAAACCATGAAGCTTATTCTCCTCTCGCCTTGACCTAGATGCAGAAAGTTAGGTTTTGGTTGTTTTTTTTTAAGTGTCACATGGAATTCTAAAGACGGTAGGGCAGGAACTAACAAGGGGATGCGAGTAACTGCCATCTTCTCTCCTCCCCTTTCAGCATGACTATTAAAAGAAAACCACTAAAAGCAGTATTACTAAATAGCAGCAAGGGGACAGTTACTACTGTTTTCAAAGAGTTTAGATAGCAGGATACAGAGGGTGTACAGCAATGACTTACAGTTAAAGAGTTCATGTTCCTTTCCTTGGAATTCAAAGAAAACAAGACACAGTCTTTGAAGATATACCTGGCCATCCCTCCACATAAAAGGCTGACAAAGTGAAAATGATTTGACTGAGCCAAGGATGCTAACCCTTACATCAACCAAATCAGAAATCAGGCTCAAGGATAGAAGAGAATTTCAAAATCAGTAATTATTTTTCAGAAATCTGTATTCCCTAAGAGGTTGTGAAAAATTCCACATTCCTTGTTGTCTCTATCTTATTCCTACAGGTCCAGTTGGAAACTAAAACAGGAAAATGAAATCAAAGGTGCACATCTACAAGTGGAAACAGACTAGGTCCCTGGTTTGTGCAACAAAGGTGGCATCCAGATATGGAATGAGTGTTTAAAATCCGGACCTAGAAGTTTCAGTCATTGCTTTGATTAAAGGAACTTTCAATCATACAGATCAAGTAGGCAGACAGCAAGCAGCAAAGCATCTGTCATAAGAGAGGACAGGGACATTAACTGATTCAGGGGAAAAAACTACCACTTGATCACTCAAGAAACATAAAGACTTGACTAAATGCTCAGAAATTTCTCCTACTCAAAACACCCTCAAATAGCAATATGAAGAAAATAAAATCCAACCACAGCAAGACTACAGGTCCTCCTTTAATTACAGGTCTCTACAAAGAGATGTGTAATAATATCACCCATAAATTTTATAAGCATTGAAATGAAAGAAGAGCTTAGTGATTATCTTTTTAAAGCAGTGCAGGGGAAAGGGAGAAGAAACAAGTCTCATAGAAATTTGCTAGTAAATACGCAGGGAGATGCACATTCATAAGTTTAAATGAGGACTCTCTAAAGAATTGAATGCGGCTGTGCATAAAGCAACAGCAAAACTGAAGAGAGACAACTGAACTTCAATGCAAAAATTTCTGATTACTTAATCTTCCTTCAAGAAGCTTAAAAATTTAATAGGCCCCAAAAAGACTTAAAAATGCACTGGAGAACCACAAATCTTAAATTTTATGACAGCTTTGGAGGACAAGCTGTCCTTACACAGATCTACTAAGTGGTTACAAGAGAGAGATTTTGAGAACTGCTTTAAAATGAGATTTTCTCCTCACTTCCTGAAGTGGAAAATTCACTGTTACATCTGCAAACATCTTCTTTTTTTAAACCTGAGTAATAGATTCTAGTAGTCTACTAGGACTACAAAGCAACTGTGAGGCAATCTGCCTTTCTATAGAAAATTATCCTGCATTATTTAAGATTTGGTAGTTAAATACAGAAAACAAGTTTTAAGTGTTTCTCTGTAGAGCTAAACTTGGATCAAACAACATTTTTCTTTTTGCTAGGGGAACACAGATTGCATACGCTAGTGTTCAATTTTTTAAAATTCGAGTTGCTGGGTTCATGCTTTGCTCGCTTGGGCAACTTGAGGAAATAACTTGGCTGTGATTTGTGCAAAATTTTGTAGGAATTAAGTTATTCCTCTCAAATATATAGATATATAGATATAGAATATCTATATATAGATAGATGTATATATAGATTCAGCTGGACAGAATAGAAGTGCCAAAAAAAGACACAGAAGA
>VWZK01019937.1:0-17205 GCA_013396935.1 Baryphthengus martii
GCCAGGCTCTTTGCTGTGGTGTCCAGTAATAGCACAAGGAGTAACGAGTACAAGCTGGAACCCAGGAGGTTCCACCTCAACAGGAGGAAAAACTTCTTCCCTGTGAGGGTGATGGAGCCTGGAACAGGCTGCCCAGAGAGGTGGTGGAGTCTCCTTCTCTGGAGGCTTTCCAACCCCCCCTGGATCTGTTCCTGTGTGGCCTGCCCTGGGTGATCCTGCTCTGGCAGGAGGGTTGGACTCGATGATCTCTAGAGGTCCCTTCCAACCCCTACCATTGTATGATTCTATTCTAAAGGAATCTTGAACAACAGCCAATACCCATCATATACAGACTGTTTAACATCCGAGAGCTGACCTACTAAAAATTTATCCAAAAGCTGGTGACAAAATAGGGCTTTCAAAGCCAGTCTGGTGCCTAGCTGGGATGTGCTGGCCAGCAAGACTTAAACCCAATCATGCCTTAACTGGTGCCAGCGTTCACATGGGTACGTGGGATCCCGGGGTGGATATAACGCCTGCCATGTTTACATACTCTCTTCCTTTGTCACTGCTTAACCCTGCCTAATTAGCAGCTTTCCAGACTGGTTGTGGGATATTCTTCTATCCGAGCAGTGCCACAGAAAAGCAGCATTGGATACATCTTGTATAGCATCAGAGCAAGGCTGAGGAAAAAAGAGCGCTTCAACCCTAGTTTGACACATCGTTGAATTCAAAAAGGACTGGAATAACACAGCCTTGTGAAAGGCGACCATGATAAGTCCTTTTTTTCCTTTTTTTTCCCCCCCCACAACCTGCCAACAGTAGATTAGCATTCAGTGCTCTCTGAAAGAGGAATGCTTTTCCTGTGCTGCACCACTTCAGAACTGCTTCTTCACAAAGTGTTTCTAAGCATGCAGGGAATAGCTGAAGGTCTTGAAAGAAAGGAGTGCATTCAAACCAGCACTTGGCTCTTGCAAAGGTTTTAGCTTTCTATGACCCCAGTCATCCTATTCTTCTGTAACTACCATCCAAAAAGAAATATTTCCATCCAACAGGCCTCCCTGGTGACAAAATAAGCCAGGATCTTTGTGAGAGGTACTGTGTTAATTGGCAAACTGGGCACTTCTCCAGGTTTCAGGCACTCCTAGCTCTCATTTATTCCTTCATGTGACATTTCTTCCCAGCGTAGTGACTTTGGCAAGGCCTGGCTCTGGCCAGGGCAAGGTCAGCAGTTACCAAGGAGAGCCACAAGCTCGCTGCCCTGGTGGAAATACTCAAATGGCCACTGCAAAGGGCTAGAGGGAGGGTGATTTTCTCTGCACCAGCTATTGCCAGTCCCATCGTCCTGCTGGCAATGAGTTCTGCTCTCCACGGAGCTCAGCTCAGCCCTTTGGATAGTTCTGTCCATCCTTTCTTCTGCTTTTTACCACACAAGGGCCTCCACACCTAGATTATATTCACTAAGTGGTGAAATTCACTTTTGCCCCCTGGATAGATCTAAGCTCCAGCTCATTTCCATGCCTTTGATTTAGCCCGACATCAGGTCTTTAATTTCGCTTAAGCTTTGAGTCCTTTTACAAAAATGAAATCATTCATTTAGCTGTTACTGATCATTTTCTTATTTTGCCTACCTAGGAGATTAAGTGAGATGGTATCTGTAAGCACTTTGAAGATGTAATGGTGCTTATTACTGTATTTGCAAAGTCAACAGAATCATAAAGTTACAGCACGTAGGTCCTTCTAAAAAACCCCAGACACCACCGCCTGCCTCACCAACACTGCCGGGTGCTGCTCATTCTGACCCTGAGCCCTGTGCTGCCGTTCATCACACCACATAAACAGTACCCGTTATTCAGAGGAGGACAAAAAGAAGCAGCACCTAACCTGGGATCTCAGTTTATTCCTAAAGGCATCCTCTGGGATCCAAAGCTTTCTTTTTCCTGAAGCAGAAAGGGAATTCTACATGGCTGGTTTCTGGCCTCGCACACGTCAGTGAACAGCTCTGGTTTTACGACTTCAATACGGTGACCTACAAATTACAGCAGGATTCAGGATGCAGCTTTGTGTGAGGTTCATCTGTCCCTTCTGAGACACTATTGCTGCTGGGAGGTAGGCAGGGCAGCCTGCTGGCCTTTGGTGTTTCAATTTAATCTCTTAGCGCCTGGGAGTCCACGCCCTGAGGGAATGGAAAGGAGGTGAGAGGTGGAGCCTTTTCAAATAGAGGTCAAGAAGAGCCATAATGACCCAGAGCGCCTGACAGATGGATTCCCTAGCTCTCCAGTCTGCTGCAACTGAAGAATCATTGTCACTAATTGCACAAAATAATACAGAGCAGAAAATAGATTCAGGATAGAGGTTAAGATTGAGGAGGGGATATTGAAAATGGCCAAAAAGTGTACCATGATGTCACTTGATTTATGTCCTTTTATCTCCTGGACATAAATCCATCTGGAGGGGAGAAACATACCCTGGCACAGGGGTCTTGCATTTGCTCAGCAGTTTTTGCAGCCCAGCTTTTGAGGGCTCCTGTGATATGAATCCTCAGCCACCTGAATTGTATTGACCTGCCTGTATATTTTTAAAACTTGTCACCTTCTTAGAGGTCTCCCTGTTGGCTTTTCCAGACTTGTCATCTCGGAAAGATTTCAATCAAATCCACCAGAAAAAGAAGCCAGCCTCAATTAGAATTGTCTGTCATCGTTCATGTGACACATCTTTGTGACCTTTCGGGGAATCTCTTAACCCTGGTCACCGTGACACTTCATTTCCCCAAAGAGCAAGGAGGAACAAACAGCCCAAGGGCCTGAGCTCCAAAGCTTTGCAGCGCTGTGCGATGAGGTTGCAACTAGGTTGTGGATCTCTGAGCTCCTGAAGCACCAGGTTCATCCCCCAATCCACACTGTCACAGCATCCAGAACGCACCACTTCACCTCCAAACTCAGTAAAACAACACACATTGAAGTGGTCGAAGCTAATAACCACCAGGATCCTTTTCTAAACCTGAGAGAAGCGCAGAGAATACAGCAAAGGAACAGCAAATACCTGCAGAACTTTGACTTGGATATCTTGTACCTTCTTCACAAAGCTTACAGAACTTTGCTAGGGTATTAACTGTCTCCGGAGTGCTTTGTGCTGCTCTGACTCAAAACCAAGGCCGCTCAGCTAATGCTTTTACAATCCAAAGAATCTATTTTATCTGGTTATTTTTTCGGCCACTTGAAATTAGGTTTTGAAACAGCTCTTACAAATGAGCCATCTGAACTGATCAAAATGTGGAAAATTCACTCAAGTGCCTTTCAGAGAAATACTCTGACCATCAGCTGCTGCTGCGGCAGAAACGACCGTACGGAGCCTAGAACAGGAAGCACCAAGATCTCAATTTAGCCCCTTTTTTCTTTTTGCATTTAAACAGGAAATGGGGTAAGCACAGTTTAAGGAACAAAGTGGAGAGCTCTTAGATGTGAACTCTGCTCAACCCCAGAGGTGGTGGGAGCGAGTCTGTATTGTTGGTTTTCAGCAGCTCAGAGGAACCAGCTTGAAACAGGTTGATCCTTGATCTTAAACAGAAAGCCATGACCAGCAATTCATCACCGTGTCCGTGTGCAGCAGAAGCTAAAAGAATTCAACAAGAATAGGAAAGGTGTTGGTTTTAATTCTAGATCAGTGATAAGGAATAAGGAAAACAGTTCTTTTAATGTGCTGTCTCTATGGTAACTGTGCAACAGGGCACTCACTACGTGCATTTGCTCACCGCTTTTTGCATTGCTCAGAAAACACGTATATCTACTATATGAACTCCAACATATGTTGATTTTATTGACTAATCACACAAAAGACCAGAAGATGTGTAAAAACCAGAACTTATCTAATTATTATCTAATTCCAGATGTCGGTTTTGGATATAGACAGCCAAAAAAAATAAAAAAAATCAAATCTATTCTAACCAATTTTTTATCAGAGGGAAAGCAATGAGTGGGAAGGAAAATATTCCCTCCACTGAAGGAATCTTGGGAAGAAATTTGTGTCAGTGCCTGAGCTGTGTCTGCTTTCTCTTTCCTATGCCCACTGTCTCCAGCATGGATGTACAAAGGTGTAGAATGTTTCTCTGAACAGTAATTTCTTCCAAGCAACATGGAAAGGCAGAGTGCCTTTTGCCAGCTCTATCTGCGGCTTATCAGTAGGGCTGAGTGCAAGGTGTGATAGGACCACAAGAGAAGCTTTGAGGGAGCAGATGGGACAGCCTTCCTTTAAAGCCATATCCAGAGACACAAAATATCAAGCGCTGGATCTTTCTGAAGTTCATGGGACTCAGCTGGATTTGCACAGCCTCTAGATCTGAACACAAAGGAGAACTTTTAATCTGCAGATATATCAGCTCCTCAGCACTTTAGGGTTTTTCTTCCTGGCCCGGGTGTGGTATTTCATATAATTTCAGAGCGACAGAAATAGAAGGAGAGGGTGAGAACAAAATCATAGATAAAAGCAGTGATAGAAATAGACACACCTGGAAGGGTGAAAGGAAGGAAGTGGCTCAGGATGATGAGAACCTCTTCAGCTGCGTCTAAGTTTTGATGACAAAGTGTAAGACCTGGGCAGCCTCCAGAATGAGCAGGATCAACTCTTCAGTCTAAAATATCGACATTTTCTTGCTTTATAAATGTCAATTTGCTGTGGCTAAAGCACATTCCAGCATAAACAAAGCCTCACCACATAAAAATATTATTTTCCACTGTGAGGTAAATTGAGGTAGGCACTGAGTGACCACAATTCCATTAACTACTCTCCCTCTACAGTTACCTATCCAGGGTAGTGCTGTGAAGTTTAGTAGTGAACACGTGTGACAGGCTTTCAGCTCACGGCAGATAAAAGGCTGGAGAAAACCATTACCACAATGACACTGTCTATTTATCATTGACCATTTCATGATGATGTAGCTCTGAAAATGGTACTGGGAAATTTTCCTTCTATACCAGACTCAGTGGCAGTGACACCGTGAGGTTCTGGCTGTGTTTTTGTGATCCGCTTCCCCTTAGACAAAGTGACTGGTTTTTCTCAGTTCCTCTCAGAAACTTGCCTATCTCAGGCTGCTTGTGTCACTTCTAGTCTGCGCTAAGACAGAGAAAGGGGCTTTACACAACACGTATCCTGGGAGACCAGAGGCCTTCTGTCTGTAAAGCTTCATAAAAGTAACCCAAACAAAAGTGAAAAGGAGCAAACCACAATAACGGTAAGAACCAGACTGAGTTCAAGGCACCTCAATTTGCAAGGGGGTTTCCTACTTTTGTCTCCGCTGAAGTACAAGGAAACAAACCCCAATTAACCTGCTTAATTTACTCACATCCTGAAATCAGGAACAAAATCATTTGGGAAGCCAGTTGGAAATGAATGTATAATCTCTTCTTAATTCTTGTAACTTCTCTGGAAAAACATCACAGTTGGCTCTGCCCTGGCTTCAGACACTCAGAGTGACAGCAGCACCACAGCACAGGAACCACCAAGTCCCCTCCAAAATGCCAGGAGTGCTTTATTCAAGACACTAAGCTATAGGCTGCAATCACTCCTGTGCTTATTGCAAGTGGGCTGAAGTGTGTAATGTCTTCATTTCAAGGAATCAGTGGCCTCAGCTGGCTTCAGCATTTGTAACTCACACTTCTACAAGTAACAGAGAGAAGTAAATGTGATTTTAAAAGATTTTGGGTCAAGTTCAGCCATGTTTAATGCATCAGGGAATGATCTGGCCCATTTTGTACATCTCAATTTGTTTGACTCTCTTGACAGCAACTGTGCCTGTATCCGAGCAAAGAACAAAGAGAGTCAAAGAGATAATTCATGGACTTTACTGCACTAATGAAAATGCAATGGCTTTGTGACTGTGACCTGACAGAAACCAAGGAATTTTTCCTGTGAATGGCTGCAGCTCACTGGAGGTGTTACACTGAAAGGAGTGAGAGTGGGAATGCCAGCATGGCTGGGGTGCTGATGAGACCAGATTTGTGCCGGTTTCCTCTTGGCAGGGGCTTTGTGCTGTTTCCTCTTTCCAGTCCCTGGTCTTGTCCTTTCTACTCATAGCTCCATCCATCCTTTTACCCACTGACGCTCCACTTTCCTCCACTGAGCTTTTTCATACTCTGCTGCTACATCCTTTAGCAGCAGCAGCTTTTCTTTTCCTCTCCAGCCACCGTCCTACTTCCTGCCCCATCCTTCTTCAGATCGGGGGTTTTGACATCGATTTCCCTCCTGATCTCTTCCCACACACATTTCTTTGTTTCCTGTGCTTATGCTGGTCCCACTTTTCTGTTTTCCTGTGCTTGCCTGACTGGTAAAGGGAGCCTGTCCAGCAGTGTGCCAGGAGCAGGGGTCGTATGAAAGATCTAACAAATCACAGCATGTGAAAAAGGGCAGATGAGGTACAAGCACCGGCCAAAGGATGAGGTTTAGTAAAATATTTTTGATTAAAACACAAAATGGATAGCACATCACTGCAAATATGTACTTCACACTCAGAGCAGACTGAAATCATGATGTGGAAGAAAGTCTAGTAAACTGAGCTCATGTTGATTCAGCTGATATCCCAAGGATGACTGACTAGATCTGCTTTATCCTTTTGCAGTTTCCTCAGCTTGTTGCCTCATTTGGACTCTCCATTAAAAAAAAAAAAATCACAGAAAACTACCACACACACACAATCCTCCCTTCTCCCCCCCCAAAAAAAAAGAAAGAAAAAGCCAAACAGGGTTGATCTGTGTGTGCATTTCAGTGTGTTCTGTGTATTGGTCTGTGCTGAGCTTTCCTGGAGAACACGTGGTTCCAGGAACCACTGGTGTGTTTCAGGTACTGGTTGACCAGCTGGAACTGGGAAGAACAAGCTGGAAACATTCAGTTGAAGGGCTCCTTACCGAGTGTTTGGCAGAATTTGCATTCTCTGAAGTCCATTATAAAGTGTCAAGAAACCTTAAAATCTCAAGGACTAGCTATTAAAGTGCCTATAAGGACCAGATCACAGAGCATGTAAATATCCTAAAACAGCTGATTTAATCTTAACACATCTGATACAGAGCAACAAAAATACTTTTAAGCAGATGCTGTGAAATGTAAATGAAATCTACTAATTCCTCTCCCACTTTAGCCCTACAAAGGGATTTTTAAGTTTACAAACAGATGATAGTGTACCCAAGACACGCTGCATATCCAGCCATACGCAGCTAATTCGGAAGGACCACAAAAAGCCCATCACAGCACTTGCTCACTTCGGGTGTCAGACCGAGAATAGGATCCATTTGAAACACCAAGAAGAATTTAGGTCAGGAGAACATAATTACTCAAGCTGGAGTTTGTCCAGGTTACCTGGATTACTACGGCTAAAAAAAGCCAAATGGGACCTTTGGTGAGCACTAGTGATTAGGGCCTGTGTTTAGCAACAGCTTTTAAAGGTACTAATGTGAATTAACCATCCCCTTCCAACTGACTTTTGTTATGAGCTGTGCATTTATTGTGTTAAAATCTCCCCTTTACGCTTGGAATTCAGCAGCTGCTTTCTGGCTCGTCACAGCACTAAAGGTAATTTATTTTTCTCTAAAAAGTTCAAGTGCAAAAAATTACCTATCATTGAAGTCTTCTACATTATGTAAATAAAAAATTAAAAGTACCAAATGCTAAACAACAGAGAGCTAGACATCTCTTTGTGCATTTTGCTTTTGGGATCTGTGCAAGGAACCTCCAGATTGAACAGGATTAAGGGCTTTCCTTCCTATGAGCCCTAAATTGGTATCTCCAGCTCTAAACCTATTAGAAAGTCAATCAGTTCCCTCAAACCTACTGTAATATGCATCTGTAAAGCACAATATATTTCCAAATGTAGGTTAAGAGGGTAAACTGTAGCAGCCTCTGCACGACGGGTGATTTGGTAGAACATCCTTGTGCCAGCTCAGGCAGGCTGACCTGCTTTATTATAATCTGTCGTAAACCAACTCTCCTCTTTGCCTTTTTCACAGAAATTACAACTAAGCAGCCTCTCATTCCCAGCATTAGTGCTAAAAGAAACAAGAGGCAGACTTGGACATGTTTGGGGATGAGTAATTCCTGACAATTTTCCTTTCTGTGCTGGCCTGTCCCTTGTAGACCTATTTGCTGACTCACAAATCCTTCCATGTGGCAGACTTAAAAGACTTTATTATAAATACACTAATAATCTGAGCTGTCGCTGCTGCTGGCTGCTAAGCTCCTGCTTGGGGCACTGCTAATAATGAGTTCTTCTATTCCTTTATTTTCCATAAGGGAGAGCTAAACTGAATGGATTTGTTATCGGACATCTGCTCTGTAGGATTCTACAGCTACTTATTCCTCCTTCCACTTTCAGGGGGGAGAAGGATGGATTGCCTTTGATATTTTGCTTGCAGACAGAAAAAAAAAAAGCAGCTAATGCTCCTTCCTTTGTCTGTCGGAATTGTGTTACTCAGCAAGAACTGTTGCAGTCAGTTCTTCTGCAGGGCTCTTGTATTCAACACCAGGGCCCAGGGAACACGTTATCGGTGAACCCCGCAGCTTGGCGAGGAGCAGAGCGAGTCATTTCTTCGTGCCTTTTAACACGAGCAACGAGAATGGGACTGTAGAAGCTGGTTTGTGTCCTGGAGAGAGACCAGGACTTCAGTTGAGGAAGGAGGCTGTGACTGGAGCTTTGCCATAAAGAGGAGAAAAGGAAGTCACGCTAAGCCTCCAGCTAGCAAAAGTTCATTACCAACTGTCATATCCGCAGGGCTTCGCTGCCCACCCCTCACTCAGCCTTCCTCTGCTCCTTCCAGTTCCTCAGCCTGGAAGAGTAGAAGAGCTCCCTCATTCCTAGTTTTATTCTGGGATGCTAATCAAGTAGGCTCATTATACATATGCCAGGGTCGACACTGGCAGGAATCATGATGTTAGAACTACCTCCCACCCCCTCACGCTTCTCTCCCGTTCAGATCCAGAGTATTATTAATCTCCTAACACCAATTCAATTTCATTCCGTTCTTACAGTCAAGGCAAACATGCAAATTAGACTTTTGCCCCTAATTTGCACTTACATCCAAGTTTTGATTATTACACCTCTAGAGATCCCCTTGGGAAAACGGGTCCAAATCCAACGACAAAATATTCCGCTGCTACAAAGGACTCTTTCTGCAAAACCTCTGCTTTCTTTGAGAATATGCTGATTTTCATGTGTTAGTATGTAAAAAAAAAAAGGTCCCTAAAACATGACAGACTTCAATGCAGTTAAATTATTCTGCTTTGGCTTTGTGCCCAGGAAATATTTTGGGGTTTTGTGCATACAGTTCTCTTGTGCATTTTCATTCAGAACTGCTAGGATTGATACTACAATTATTGCTCGATTGCTCTGCCCTACAAACATTTGCTGAGATAGAGAGGGGGTAATCACTCGTGAACTATTTCCGCGGGAGAGTCTTCACGCTGCACCAGTCACGTCACGTGCACCACAATTTATTCATTGTTAGAAACATCATTGGAGGGACCACAGCTGCTCAGACCCGGTATTAAAACAAAAAAAAAGAAGGAATTCTTCCCACAGTAAGCACCAAGGGCACTGGCGAGCCAGCCTCGCTATTTCACAAATATAGTCACAAAACCACAATCGCATCAGATTGCGCGACTAAAAACCGCACGTTCTGTTCTTTTAAAGCTCAACCAGACAATAACAAGATCACCCCTCGCATCACCTTGACTTTCTTTTAGGAGTTAGTTATTCCTCAGATTGTTTCTACTTACTTTTGGCCATGCTGATCTGCTACTTCAGTTTAAAAATAAAATAATAATAATAAAAAAAAAGAGATCTCTCTTTTGCTTGTATCAAGTAAGAGGCAATCAAAGCCTCTTGTCTGGAAGCTTATTGAGGCATGTTCTTTAGAGAACTGACACAGTCTTTTTGGCTGAATTTTCCCTATGTCCTACTTCATTTGCTATGATTGAGGAAATTCCCCTCCTCACAGAGCTGGTTCTCCTTCAGGCAAAGGATGCAAGTGCAACTATGATGCTCTACGCTGTGCACACCACAGCCAGCCGTGTAAAATCCTGGATGGACTTAGAGGGAATTGTTTCAGCAAATGGTCAGAATTAGTCAAGATAAATCAGGGAAATTCAGGTTCATACCTAGTAAAGGTCCTTCAACTTCTGTCAATTAATAACCTGGTGGTAAATTCTAGGCAGGTAGCAGAAGGGTGAATTGTGTAACCATGGAGCCACTGATAACATCCTATGTGACTCAGTGCAAATAAAGGAGAAGTTTTTCTCAGCAGCAGAGAAAATATTAGTTGTGAAGGAATCCATTCCTTCTGTCCCTCAGGGACAAGGACATGAAGGCGAGTGGGTTGAAGAGAATGGCTTTTCACATTTCAGTTTGGGAGAGGAAGATGGTTCTGAATCGTGTTCAACAGAGAATTAAATGAGATCCCCCTGAGCTCTTCTGCTACACTGTGGGCAAGGAAAGGAACTCCCCAAATCCCCTGTTCATCACCAAGCTCATCCCATGGACAGAGCTTTGTGTAAACATGTTATTTGCATAAGTAGGATAAGGATAGAAAAATTAAAGGTGTGATTATGCCCCTGGAAACAGATACCCAAGATGGGACCAAGGAAGCAGCTAGAGAGACAAAACCATCACGGTCCAAGAAGCAGCCAAATAAATTCCCATCCACGGAAGCTCACACGGCTCTTCTAAGCTGAGGTGCACACGTAGCTAACGAGTAGTTGCTTCTGCCATTGAGTTAGCAACCTTGGGGAGCAGAGTGGAAGGAATAGTTGAGGCAATAATCTCTTACACCACTTCTACAAGGTTTCACAGAGCTTATCTCCCAGGGCTCTAAAGTTCTGACACACAGAAAACGCATCAAAGCTTTTTTGGCCATAGTAAGGGAGAGTCTTTCCAAAGAGAGCAACGCAAGGCCAGCAGTTATAGACCTCACCCCACCAAGATATTCTGGAACTGAAGAGAGTCTGGACTGGATGATTTCCTTGCAAGGATCCTGCTGATCTGAGTAACTGAAAAACAAACACCTGATATTCCCACCGACTCCGAGAGCAGCTGCATTTGCTCAGCCTCGCGAAGCCGGGGAACAAAGGTCTCCCAGTACACAAAGGATCTATGATAAAGCTGCTGTAGGCCCATCTGCTCAGAAGTGGTTTCTGTGATGGAGAAAATAAGAAAGAGGAAAAGAGAAAAGCCCTTAAAATGTAAGCCTTTTTGGGTTTTAGCGTGAATCCTTCACAGTTTGTGACTGGGGTTGCCATAGCAATCCGGAGCCTTTCTGAAACAAAGGTAGAGTGGAAGCAGGAGACAAGTGGGCAGTGTTTGTGCCCGGCTCTGGTGTCTGCACACATTCAGAGCAGCCCTCCTGTAGCTGCCTGGGCACCTGCAACTGCCTGCAGTATCACCAAGCAGATGTCTGCATCCCAAACTTTGGGGAAAGATTAGTACAGTTAATTAGCACAACTAAAAAGTGCCTCTTAAGCATAAATTTTTATTTCAAGGCTTGCAAAGCTGCCTTCTTTGGAGGGACAGGGAACAAAGGTTGCTGGGCACAGGCAGTCAGCCAGGTTGTCAGGGTCTTATGGATTGGTCAGGCTAGAGAGATTTAGGGCACAGCAAAGCTGGGTTCTAGAGCCTGCACAGTGAAATCAATGAAAATTTGAAATTCTCTTTGGATAGCAGGACTGAACCTTGGATAGGGCACAGGAAAAAAATATTAAACTGCTCCCTCCTGCCCTGCAGCACTTTAAGGTTATTTCTGCAAGGTGCTGAGAACAATCAGGACCCATCTGCATTCTAGAGCATATTAGGAATCCCAAAGGGGATTTTTAGCTCCCTGGATACATGCAGGGCAAGCATGTGATCCTGCAGGAAGTTTCTCTAGGGCAGTATAAGAAAGCAAGCCTGTAGCTCTGCAGTGAGAAAGAAACCCCACAGCAACTTTATTCTGCTACTTTCAAATAAACTTCTGCAGCAGGCAGAAGGCAGGCACAGGAGGTGGGTGTAAAACCACGGCCGTGACATCTCTCTCCAGGGTATTTGTGTTTTGCTCACATTTCTTGGCTCCTGGATTCATTGCTATTTGTACGGGAGCTGAAGCCAACACTTCTGCAAGTCTCTCATGAGTAGAGAAGGCACTCACAGCTCCAGCTCAGCACCGAAGAGAAGCAGCTGTACATTAAACCAGAAATACAAAAGGTCAAAGCAGCCAACTCCAAAGAGCTGCGAGGCCCACTGCAACTAAGAAGAAAGATTTGCAAGGGAGCTGCTATGGACCCATTTTTCTTCAGCAGGTTCTTTACCAGCCTGAGATCTGGCATTTGTTAACACAGCCTTGAATGTCCCAGGGGTTACCCACTCTACAAAAAGCCAGAGTGGGGATGCAGGGAGTAGCTGGGTCATCCTATTGCCTTTGGAGAACTTTGCAATGAAGGTGTTTATTGTGCATAAATTAGTTTTCAATAATAGGCCAGAGTGGCAAACACATTGACTTGTTTCTTCCCAAGCAGCATTTTTGAATCTGACTTTGCCTGTTTTAAGTGGAGGTTCTCACTCAGTGATATTTGGAAAGGTTCTCCTGGGAATGCATTTCTAAAGACCTTCCCTCCCAAGAATTCCTGGGAGTTTAGTGACATTATAGTAGTAAGATGTTGGATAACAGCTGCAAGAATCAGCTAAACATGATCTAGAACCATCTCTTCCATTGTGCTAGAAGAAGAAACTTAGAAAGCTAAGTGAAGGAGAAGAGCAGGCTACAGTGGGGGAAAGAACCAACCACCAAGTTTTTTAAAGAAGTAAATTTCCAGCCTAACCAGCTCCACAGTTCAGGACACTGGAGGGTCAACCAGAGAGTTGCCTAAACTAGCATTGCCACGAAGACCAAAACACGTGCCAAACTTCCTCTCTAGCCTCTGGCTAGTTACTAAATCTTTGACCTGTCACAAGTTATGACAGGCCTCGTGGAGGGGAAAAAATCCACAGCCCTTCTTCAGGCTTTGCTACTCAATTTGTGTAAGAAAGAGCAACTGGATCTGCTTCTGGGGTATGAGCGTTAGAGAGGCAAATGATGATTGCTGTGAAAATTCTCTGTGCAACTGGGACTGGATTTTGTTTCCACTCAGTGGAAGTGCCAGAAGTTTTCATCCTGCTTGGAAGGGGGAAAGAGATCACCTCCATTAGCCAAAACCACCACAGTAATCTTGCTGGAAATCCAGGTGATCCTGCTCTGGCAGGGGGATTGGACTAGATGATCTTTCAAGCTCCCTTCCAACCTCTAACATTCTGTGAAGTCAGCACAGTGTGGCCATCCAGGAGAAGCTGCAAGAGAAGGAGGCTGGTACTAGAACTTCCCCCAACACTTGAGACAATGTCAAACCATCATGTGGATTGCAGGAGGTTTTCTTCTCTAGACTCACACACAGTTTTATTCTGTTACCACAGAGTTCACCCACTTTGGACTCAAAAATAAAGCCGTTGCTAGACCTTCAGCTACCACAAGCACAGGGTTGGGTTTTTTTCACCGAGTTCTTGTTTAATGTTAACTCTGGTCTAGTGGCTTTTTAATAACCCCCAGGATTCAGCGTGCTTTGTGTTTGCTGCCTGCTCTGGAAGGGCAGTTATTGTGCACATTAGAATGGGTACTGCATTAAACATCTGCTGTGTGCAATCAGCAGACTCCCCAGCTGAGCAAATTGCTGGGTGGTGGTGGGACTGTGCTTGGTGCTGTGGTCATTTAGTGGAGTGGAAAAAAAACAACCAAAACAACACAACCCACAACTACCCCGACCTCTCCTACAAGCCTTAACAAGGGACTCCTGTTTGTGCCAGCTGTCAGGATGGGAAAAGCACTGTAATTGGAGTGATTAAAAGCTCACAATGGCAACAGACTGTGCTGCTCCAGTTAAGGTGGAGTGAAACTGTCTTCTCAGGGACACGGCTGCTCCTGCAAAGTTGGATCGGTCGTCATCTTTGCACCAGTACTTTTAATTCTGCAAAGCTTCACACACCCCCAGTTGGTACCTACGTAAATACTTGTAATAAATATCGGGGCGCTGAAGCGTAAAAGGGTCTGGTAGCCTCCAAGCTGTACTATAGATCTGTGGTTTAAAAGGAGCCTATACTTTGATATATTATTACAACAGCGATAATTTCAGCACCTAATCAGTGAGGTGAACACAGGAGGGCTCTTATTTGTTATTACAAAGAGTTCAGGAGCAGTGGTCTGGGAAGGAGAAACTTTCACATGTATTTGATCAGACTCAGAGCTAAGGAACCAGAATCTCAGTAGCAATTAGTACCATCCAAAGTGATGGAATTATAGGTCATTTGAACCAACTACACCAGTGGGCTTCTGCAAATAAATCTGCCTCTTTGTTCCTCAAAAAGTTGACACAAACAGTGTGGGCGCACAGGATGTCTGAATATTATCTAGGTTTTCTGGAAACCAGTTTCATGTCTCCCAAGCATAAAGGAGACCTTGAGGAAAAACAAACTGTGCTGTCCTCTATCTCTGAATGCCTTCTCCCCATGCACATTTTGTGCTGGATAAAAATAGCTTTAAACCCTGGGTTAAGTAAGCTTCTTATATTCAAAAAAGCCTGTTTCAAGTGGACAAAGGAGGCACAACTGAGACACCATAAAAAGGCTTTTGGTTTCGGTGTCTGCAAGTTGAGATGCCATCCTGCTATCATTCTGTGTGTCCAAGAGGGAACTAACTGACATTGAGAGGCTGCTTGCGAAGAGCAGAGTAAGCAGGAGTACAGAGATGGGTGGAAACAGGGTGTGGTTGTCTAGTTCTCCTTTCTGCATTTCTCTCTCAAGATCAGACTAAGTTCTTTTTCCAGACTAACTGGAAGCCATGCAAAAAGCTATTCACTGGGAAAAGACAAAAATCTATTCTGCGTATCTCAGGAAACAGGTAGTAAACTTACAAGTTAGTCAGGATCTTGGCTACAGACAAATCATCTGTGATCGGGCCACTTCCAGAGCTTATGGTTTTGAAACTCTCTCACAAATACTAAAGGATTGCTAGAGACGCACACTTAACATATCTGTTCTAATTATTTCTGAGTTATAGTTCAAAGGAAAGTTGCAGGAAGTCAGGGAAGAGGATAGGAGATTGCTTGGTGCATTTTTAACCTCTAGTACATGAAGCACTATAGTCCCTTTGCAGTAATCTCCAGCCCTCTGAGAAGGGAACTAAGAAAAGCAAGCCAATTGTTTTGCTAAATTTATTAATCAAAGGTCCACAAACAAAAAAAAAAAAGGGTGTTAAAAAGAGCTAAGCAAAGATATTTGGAGAAACTGATTCTGTTGCCCAGTTCTACTACTCTGCTCCTAACTAGCTACACCACTTGTGTCACACTTGTTTTCTTCAGTATGCCTCAATTTCCCCTCAAACACTCCTCCCCAAATGACCCACCAACAGAAGGAGTCAGAAGGCAAATCATCTCTTGCAATCATCCACACTAAGTTCACCTTGGAGGATTAGAGTCTGAATCCTGAAAAATCTACCTTCACAGAACTAGAAAGTAAAGCATTCCTGGTTTTTATTATTACTATTCCCCTACGAACCCTTTTGACCAAAACGAGTTTCTGTGGGAATTCCCGAGGCAGAAGCAGGACAGGTAGCTGGCTGATGGAGGAGACTCCTAACCATCCTACAATAAACCATTCCCATGTCTGAATCAGTGCCTTTTGGGATGGGGTCCAGTTTAAAACCTGAGAGTCTGTGAATCCCTCACCACACCCACTTAATTCTGGGTACTACAGCTTGTGGAGACCACACTTGCACCAGTGGCCACAAACAGATCAAAGTCTAGAAAGGAAAAGCTGGAGATAGTAGCCAGAATTACATTTTTCTAGTTTCTAATGTACAGAACAAAGAAAAGTATTCCACATTAGCAGATGTTACACAGTACAGATGTAGCACATAGTACATAGCTTTCAGGAGAAGTTCAGGATTTTTTCCCCTGTTCAGTACCGAGAGCCCAGCCAACATCCCAAACACATCCCTCAGACTGGATTCCTGTGGCTAAAGACTTCACCTGATGTCACCAGCTCACAGTAATGCCACCCTTTTCTTCCCCATAGGTGCCTAAGAGGCCACAATGGGAACCTGTCAGGAGACTGATCTGGCTTTAAAATCAGGTGATTTTTAAGCTGGATCAGTTCCCTGATCCACTTTGCTGTATAACAAATTCCTTTGACAAAACCAAGAGCAGGGCAAAAGCAGGAACAAGTGAAAATGGGAGAAACTAGAAGGGCAGGAACACAATAATCCAGCATTACCACTGAATAAAGTCATTCAAGTCATAAAATCACTACAGAAATCACATTCCCCTGCCTTTGGCAGAATTAGGTATTAAAACTGATGATGGGTGGTTGTAGAAAGCTACTTGTGCCCTCAGCCTCAGAAGACTTCAGCTTGAGAAACCCTCACTTGAGCGACCTACCGAATGCCTCGAACCAGAAGGAGCCCGTGCAGCCATTCCTTGTCAGCATGACAATGTTTAGAACTTCTTAACATATACACCTAAAGGCCCTTAAGGAAGATATTTATGGCCCAGCCTGAGGTACAAGATGTGTGGTAGCTCCATGAGTTTGGTTTGGTTTTTGTATTCCCCTTTCCCATTTCTTCCTCTTTACCCCAGAGAGTTTAATGAGGAAATATCTTAGAAACAGGCCTCTTGTACCTGGTCGGTAATGGGCCAAGTCTGCCAGTTCAGTAGTACATCAAGAGACATTTCTGCACATCTCATGAAGTCAGAGTAGATAAGGAATCATGTCTAATTTAACAACATACCTGTAGAAGGCAGAAGTAAGCCATGCAGAGCTGTCAAGACTGTAGATCTTCCTTGAATTTTCTCTCAAACCTTCGATGGGAGACTTCACCAGCATGGAAGGATCCTTTGAAGAAAACACAAATGTGTGAGTCACTTAAACATTTTTCCTTTTCAAAACACTGCATTAATCACCCACTCTAGTGAGGACAGGTAGTAGGCTGAAAACCATAACTCCCCTGCTTCAGTGTGGCAGTGTCTCAGAAGTCTACTTATTCTTGCTGTCCAGGCAGGCTGAAAATTGCTAGAGAGCAGGGAAGCTGCCCAAGAAATGCTTTACAGGACCTAAAACTGGAAGTAAGGGCAGTACAACATTGCTACAGAGGGAGAATTGAAGGGGGAGGGGGGAAAAAACCAAACACTTCCACCTGT
>VWZK01019937.1:17240-34280 GCA_013396935.1 Baryphthengus martii
GGGGGGGGGGGGGGGGTGAGAGAGGTTTTTTACAATCAGGGCATGAAGGTGAAACTTTGTGGCCTCCATTATATAAAAGGCAGGTTAAAGCATCATTATAATTCTCTCATGTGCTTCAAAAATTAACACACTTTAGGGAAAATGAGGAGATAGACTTCTGAATGAAAATACACCAAAAAGGAGCATTAAACAGATTTATCAACAAACCCATTCAAGGGCAACACAGGCAGTGTTTCCACACACTACAATCTGTTTTTTTTTTCCTAAGAACTGAACTCTCTCCCTCAGAGTAAACAGGCCACAAGAACTGATTTGGACTTGAGCTGCCTACCACGCACAGTAGAAAATTATACTGGTGAATGCATTTTGTACCAATTTCAACCCCCCAGTATAAGCTAGACATTGCTCATCTCACTTCTTTCCTCCTGTATTATCACATCTTCCATACAAGCTTTTAAATGTTGCTTTCAGAGGGCATTTTATCACATGGCTCCAGGTCTTTAAGAGTCATTAGGATGGGGTGTGTGCTACAGCAATGAAAAGGCAGCCAAACAAAGTGATAGGAAGCAGAAAATTTAGCGGAGGAAAAAGTAGATTGAAAAAGAAGTTCCTAGAAAAAAGTATTTGATGTGCCATCATTTAACATTTAAATCACCAGCCTTTCTATTTATTCCTAATGTGTTTCATAATGGGGAAAAATATTTTGGCTTTTCCCTCCCCACTAACAACTTCTCAGCTTTATCCCCAAAGTTGTCAGGTATCTGCTCTCTTTTTACACAACCATTTTACTAGAGAGTCAGAAACCTCATTTCCAACCTTGATCTTCCACCTTTTGCATTTAAATACGTAACTACAAACATACTAAGTATTAGCTAGTTCTAGAAATGTAAATACTGAGGGGTATTGCAGAAACAACCTCCCTGTCAGTTTATAGATCCCCTACTCCCGATGAGCACAGCCTACCAGCAAGCTGGGATTTATTTATTCCAGAAATTTATGAATAATTTCTAACAACAATCCATCTGAGAATTTTGCAATTTGTCAGCAAACAAAGGAAGATGCAGAATTTCTCAGGTAAATTAGTTTTAATGAATTATTCACCAAAGCTTCCTGGATAATGAAGTAGAGCCCCATTCTACATTGACAGAACGGGGATAACAGTCTAACAGATATTTGTCATCTTTTGCTTCTACAAAATGACAAAGACTAGAAACATTCCTCTTTGTATCCTTCATCACAGCCTTGAGCACCCTGATGACCCAAAGCAGATTTAACATAAAGCATTCAATGAAATGTTTACTGACCTGGCATTGCAACAGAGATTTTTGCTTTTCTCTAATAAAGCAAAAAGGGCTCTTACAAATTTGAAGATAAACAATAACAAAACATCTCTGAAATCTTTAAAAGACACTGGCACAGACTAGTTTATGGACAGAACTTTCTTTCTAGCAGCCTTACCCCAGGGTCTCTTCAAAGCTAATCAATCACCCTCTACCCTCCTCCTCCTCATCTCCTTTTAAGCAATGGCTGGAAACAGCCCCATCTGCTTTAAAAATCAAAGGGCAGCAGCTGGCCATCAGGCCTCTCTCTAGAAGTCGGTGAGACTTAAGGATATTGTCCTGAGCAACTCAGTCAAAATTAATTATAACCTAGATGGAATTAATGAGAGGCTATCGTGATTTCATCACCATTGTTGGGCAGGCAATTGTTTAGCTACTCCTCACATGACTTGGTAATTACAGTAAGATGAAACCACTTACAATGAAATGTCCTGAATGGGCTCAGATTTACACACAGAGCTCTAATGGGGTGCCTGAGCGTGTAGATATGTGCTTATAACACGATTTATTTTACAGACACATTTACATACATGTGCTCACTGGAAAGCATGGGGTTTTTTTTTTCCTTTCCTGCCAATAGGCATTTATTTGTTATTTATTAGGTGCTCCTAGAAGGTGGTGATCAGATGTTAAAATACTTTACAGCTGGGCATGAGAAAGGTGCTGGTGATTTGCCATCCTTAGTAAGAAGGTGTCTTAGAGGAAAACCCAGTCTTCAAAGTGGTTTTTTTGTTACTTAAAAAAGGATAAAAAAAAACCCAAGCCAAGCTAGGAGCAAGTTATCTCTATTGCAGAGAAATTTTGCTGGAATTTGGTGGCAAGATTCAGAAGATTTTAGATTCAGGAAACCTTCCCATTATATCTGCAGGTCTGAAGAAACCTCCTGGTATCTGTCACATGGAGGAGCCAATAAATCTATCTTGCACTGTGGCAGTGAGGTCCTCTAGACACTTTAACATCAATCCAGATCAAATGGCTCTAATCAGCATTTCCACCATCTACCATCAAGGCCAGTCTGTGCCTTCAAGTGCTGCAGATCCTTCTCAGACTGGCAGATTTCAGACAGCTAAAAGGAAGGTGTCTCATCAGGCCTGAAAAAAAGGGTAGTGGCAGGTGGTTGGGGTTTTTTTTTTGTTAGTAACCACTGCTGTAATTACTAACATCTTTGATTAGGTTACAGGAATCTAATTGTCTAGTTGGAGAGTATCAAAACCATTTGAGAAGAGCAAATAAAACCCCTTTTCACCGAAGAGAGGGGAAACCCTATCCATCTAGTTGTGACTTCTCCCTAGAAACATAGAAAAGCTGTATTTTTTCCAAGTGTAATAATGGCTCTTGCAAATGAGCTGGTGGGAGGCTAAATGGAAGATGACTCTCCCACTGGACACAAGTGCTTCGTGCTTCCAGAGGTAATAAAGAAAGTATCCCTTGTTGGAACTGGCAAATGTGCTCTTGGTGCTCCTGGGAATTAAGCTAAACTGAGTCTATAGCACAAAAGTGAAGGGGGAGCTGAACGCTTAGTTTATGTGGTGCCTGCTCCTTGGAAGACCCAGAGGCCCTAGGTCATGAAGACACTATTTTTAGAGTGAAATCCTATGAAATTATCATGAGTTTCGGATGTATAATACATGAGGAGGCAAGGAGGTCCAGGCTCAATCTGGCTCTTCTTGCACTTAAGTGGTTGGTAGCAGAAGTTTTGCCTCATCAGTCACATGGCAGCCCCAAGAGAAGGAAGAAAATGGCAAAGACAATGAGCTCTTCTTGAAAGCAGTAAGTGGTCAGCTTTCTCCTTTCTGAAAAATCTCACCCACAGAAACAATATATTTAGAAATAAAAAATCAGCTAGTTTTGGGGACAGGTTATAGTTACAGGCAAAGGCACTTCAGTGGGAGCCCTCCACGACATTCTAGATTAAATCCAAAATTTTTCTGAGAGCCATTCAAGTTAAAATGAACTCTCTGCAGCAGTGCGGCCATCCCTGGTACTACACTACTGATTTTTGCTCCGATGTACAGAGCTACACCTGGTATTAGGACTTTGTATTAAAATGTTGCCAGTTACACGAGACAAACACAAAACGTTCAGAAAAAAAAATAAAGTGAAGACTTACACGACTCTCTTATGGTTGTCACAGGTATGCAGGAACAAGTAACTCTAGGAGTAAATGAAGTAAAATGTGATGATGCACAGTTTCATTAGACTAACAATCTGATTTCTTTTCAAAACAGAGATTTTTCCCTTTTTTTATCCTCTAGACACCAATTACCGTTTAGCGAGTTGCTTCCCAGAAACACTGCAGTAAAACACTAAAACTGTAAGAAGGAAAAGGTCACTAATTCCATTATGTTCAGTAGAGCATGGAAAAAACTTGATTAATCCAAAGAAAATATATGTGGGTTTAAAAATTACATCTTCCCAATATGTAACAGCATTAATAAATAGGAACTTTAGTCTAAATCCAAACTGGCCATAGGATTTTCCCTTAAATTTGCAAAAAAACCCTGTTTTATTTATGTGTGCAAAATGCAAAATATTTCACACACCATTCTTCAAAGGTATCTTTCCATGATGCAAGTCACATTTTAATTTTAACAGCATAAGACAGACTATTGACAGTTCCTCCTGCTCTGGAAGAGGATTTTAAAATCTCATGTCCCGACCAGCCACACTATAATTTCCCACATTTAATTAGAAAATAGATGAGATCAGTTGATTTAAACTGGTACTTGAAGTAAGCAATTAAGTGCTTCACTTCATAGGACTGTGGTGCTGTAAATCTGGCCTTTCATTACAAGTACAGTCCCTAGCACACTACATTTCTCGTCCCAGGCAGAAGCTTGCAGGCGTTGCTTTCATGAAAATATGCTGCTTGAGAATATTGTGATGCATTTCCACTGCCTCTGGGGGACTTCCACAAATACAGCCTATTATTCTGGCCTTATTACACAGAACTAAGTGTGCAATTAATGGGCGATCTGCAGTGGATTATGGAAACGTTCCAGATGGATGGGGGATTTATCACAGTCTTTCTCAGCAGCGCCCACTGTAATTTCCAAAGTTTGGGACACTGAATTTACCAGCATTTCTTTCTTTGTCAGGTAGGTCTTTTGAGTGAGAATTTCCATTTCCTTTTACATCAGAGGCAGCAGCTCAAGATGGAGCACAAAGCCTCCGTGAGATAACACAATATTGCTCCAGCAGACGTGCCTTTGTGATCAGACAGACGAGGAGACGTGTGGGCTGAGCGCTCCCTCAAGAAATGAAAATGCAATCAATTGACTTCGTTAATATTTTGCTCTGTGGGAAAAAAACCTCCAGCAGACAGTCTGGAGTGTCATTAATCGGCGGCGTTGCACGAGCTGCGGCAGCCCAAGTGAAAGAAAACTGCTTTGTGTTTCATTTTCCTCTGCACCAACCCCCCCTTAGCAATTTGAGGGCAGTGGGGGGGTTGTTGACCTTTCCAGCCTTGCTCTCCAGTGCCACTGTGGGTTTTTTTTACACAGACTAAAACTGGGTTGATGGCTCTGGAGCTGTGTCACAGATGGCTCTGCTGTCACTGGGGCCTGTGGCCATCAGGAGGGAAAGCTCTCCTGGAAGCTGAATCCAGACACCACCCAGAGGAGGCCAGCAGAGTTTGGCAACACATCACAGACTAGGGTAGGGGGGGTGAACACACCACTCCCTCAGCGACTGCTCTTCAAGGCATTCAGATAAGATGTTACTGCTGCACACAGAGCTCGTCAATGTGCTTTTTCTTTAGGGAGATCGAAAGAAAATGTACGTAGAGCTCCTTCTGCTCTTGATTCTTTCAGCCATTTTGAATATACCAGCAGATGAGCTCCTGTTACAATGCACAGAGGGACAGACCATAGGAATAACCACTTCGATTCTGTCACCCTTTTGGGCACATTCAGAGAGTTCCTTCTACCCAGTAGTATTGTTGTTCATTAGACTACCTAGGCTAGCGTAGATAGAAAGTCACCTTCAAGCAGCTCTTGTTCCACGGTCTCAAGACTTCTCTTTTCTCCCCTCGGCACAGATACGCACGACAGCTACTAAAATGCACGGCTGAGAGTTCCATTCCTTTTTGTCTAGGTATAGCTCCCTACTAGTGAAGAGCTTACTGCTTTTTCTATACACTCAGCAAGTATCAAAATTCTTGTGAAGGTTTATGAATGTGTATTTGCATAGACCCCAGTTCAGCCAAGTAACTGAATACTCATGTGAACTATGTGCCCTGCTTTAGGAATTTTCACTTTACTGTAACTTAAGATGTGCATCTGACTGTAAAATAAAATGCCTTTTTATTCTTCCAGCTATACTTAAGCCTTCTGCTGATTCCCCCTCCTTTTTGGCACTTGCCACTCATTTATTCTCCGATTGATAATTGCCCCCTTTACATTCCCATCGACAGACTCGCACACATCCAGTGACTCTCCAAATTGCTTTTGCCATGTGTTAGCATTAATAATTAATGGCACCAGCTGATCATTCCCAGTGACCCATTATCATGTCAGGACAGAGATGAACCAAAGAGAAGCCAGGATTCATTTCTCAATCTCCAATTTCAGTATCAAAGTTCAAAATCAAAGCACCATCAGCAACATAAATCTCTTTCTCTCCAGAGATCTATTTTTTTTTTTTTTTTTTTCCTGAGAGGGGGCCAGAACAGCCTCGGAGCCTGAAAAGCAGATATTACCATGCTCAGGGCTTTTTAAATATAAACTATTGTGTTCTCCTCCAGTACGTGACATTTCTCAGGGCTTTTCTGACATTTAAGCATCATCCAGGCATTTAATAATAACCAAGAGGAGAAAAAGAATGGGAAAGGGAAACATACATTAGCATGAAAGATTAAGGGAAATGAATATGTATAGGACACAAAAAAAGAATCAAATGCTGGTATACAAGGGGATGCCACAGAGCAGAGTGGGAGAGCTTCTGTTCATTAGGTGTTGATATAATGGATTTAAATAAAATTGAATAAAATCCAATTTAAATGCTAGAAGAAAGAGCCTGGAACGACCAGCTAGGGAACAGAAAGGGTTTCTACCTCTCAGAGGTCAGATCAGTGGCTGACCGACAACAGCTGCAGATGGTCTGGCAGCAGAAACCTGGAAAAATAAAAAAACACAGGGTTAGATCAAGTCTGCTGGTTCTTTTTAGCCCCGTTCTTTGCTGTTCTTTTAATATGAGTTCACCTCTAGCACAAAAAAAAAAAAAAGTACCTGACACACACGTCTCAGTGGAGTTGGTATCTTATTAATTTCTATCATGTCTCTAATCACATTAATTTCTATGTGCGTGATCCTAAGACACTGCTATTTGATTTTACAAGAATAATTGATACTTTGGCAACCAGACAGTAAATTCTTCCGCTGAGAAAAAGCAAACAAACAAACATATGACAGCTCATAAATTTATTCCAAGTGATGAGAAAAGCTTTACTGGAGATAGCACTGCAGAGCTTATTACCAGCCTGCTGTTAATGTCGGGCTCCCTGCTTTAAGATTATTTAAGGATGACTAACTCATGATACATTTATTTCCTCAAAACTTGCCCTGGGCTACAAGAAAAGCAGGAATCAGTTAAGTATTCGGAGGAACTTTCAGAGTGCCACAAACAAAATTCAGAAATTCAACACAATAGTTCTGTGGGGTGCAATATCCCATGAAGTTCTACCACAAGATGTGACGATAAACCCAAACATGTCAAAAATCATGTCTTTTTTTCCAGTGCCCTGGGTTATAAAATCATGGAAGTGTTCTAAGCGTGACAGCAATTTAGAGAAGGAAAAGTGGATATTTGAGAAGTGAAAAGTGGAATATGCAATTGTGTAGGATTCACTGGTTTTAATAGTGTCCATTTTCTACTTCCTTGCTTTAGGCAGAGCAAAAATTTCTCACTCACCACTCTTATTCTCAGCCTTTACAGAAGGCAGGAGCTTTCTAAAGAGTCATCCTACTGCCTCAGGATCAGTATGATTTCCAGCAAATGACTCACTTTTTTAATCCCCTCCATGTAACAGTAGGGCACAGAAAACCGGCGTGTTGAGATTGTTCCTCGTTGGCTGTACAGCTTAAAATCGTACGGCTGTGACTTCATTCCCACCCAGGGCCTTGCTGCTGGAGCAGGCTGAGCATCACCTTTCAGGTGTATTTAAGGCAATCATGAAATCACTTTTGTGCTGGGTCTGATGCTGATTCACTCTTAACTGTGCTTGGCTTTCAGTGATGCTTCTGTATGGTCAGCAATCCCATCCTACCATGAGATGTGTCAGTGTGCATGTTCTTTGTTTCAGATTCAAGGATTAGTCTCTGATGTAAATTATAGATCTGATCTGTATGGAGAAAACATGCCTAATTAAAATATTCCTGTATTCTGTCCTAATGGAGAATATCTAACCTACCCTTGGAGCTTCTGCTCTGCAAGACGGGCTGGAAATTCCAGCATTAGGATTAAACATTGGGAGCAACCCTGTACTAGGTGGAAATAGAAATAAATAATAGAAATAGAAATAATAGAAATAGAAAGCCAGGTTGGAAGGGACTTCAAGGATCATCTGGTGCAACCTTTTACTAGTTTAAGGAACAGCTAGATGATCAGTCATGCTGCTGCCACCTCAAATGCAAATGAGATTATAATGTCATAATACAATGGCACCTTAGACATTATGGTTCCATAACGTCTTTTACTCACATAAATTAAGAACTCTGTGATAAGCAAAAGACAAACATTTCATCTTCACGGACTGCACATCTGAAGGTACTTTTTACCCAAACAGATGTAGGTAGTTTGTGATTCTTTGCAGGAAAAATCAGCTAAGACCATCTCCAGGGATTTTCTGAGGAGTTGAAAACACCCACGTCTTTATCATTTTAGAACATCAGTTATTAAACCACTTCAACCATGGAATACCAGCAGTTGTCTATCCTCATTTCTCCTGGAAATGTTACAAGTGCAAAAAACCACTAGAAAGATCCTTGCAAAGCAGCTGTGGATTGTTTATGATGCCTTTACTACCCAGTCTCAACTGCACTGTTTCACACCGAAAGAATATGACTGACCTGTGAATGATCTATGGAAGAGAAAGTCCTGGCAGCCCACTACTGAAAATGGGATCTGTTGAGGGGAAAAAAAATACAGATAGTGAGAACCTATTTCCAACAGTAAGGCACAGTGAGTACTAATTCATCTATAAAGTTACAATATGAACAGACTGGCTTGATCCTCTCTGTCTGTTTTTTGTCCAGGGCTACTGGATCTGTTTAAGTGCATAACTGTGTGGTATATGACTACATTTCCTGGGGTTACATAGGCATTTGACTTTTTGTGTACCAAAAATCTGACTCAAGCCTGTGCTAGGTGTGAGCTGTCATTCCTCCCACGCTCTTCTCACTTGTGTTTCAAAAACCTGGCGGCAGTTTCTGGTCTCAGGTCTGCAGATTTTCCTTCAAGGCAATCATTTTGCTTGCCCATCCACTGTTACTGGAAGGGGACAGCAACGCTTTCCCACTCGAGATGAAGTAAGGGGAAGAAATAGCCTCAAAACCCAGACCTGTTGTCATGGAAACCAGAACAAGGATTTTTCAAGGCCAAACTGGATGCATTTATAAATCAGAGATGAGGAAAATCCTACCCATTTCTACCAATATATGAAGTGGGAAATGCTGGTATTCTAGGAAGTCAGATATTTACTAACTCAACAAATGCTGCAGCGTGAAGCAGTAGGTGAGGAATTATTTTCTGTGATACAACAGAACCAATAGTACACGTGTTTGAAAGAAAGGCTTTAGTAGCCATAGAAACAGCCTGCTCTTCCTGAGTGCCATAAGGTACCGTGTAACACTCCAGTTTGGTGGTGGCCTCAAGCTCCCACCAGTTGTGTGGCTGCTTTTCAGTGCCAGGGGGTTTTTGGTGCACCTCAAGCCACTGGAACCAGCAGGTTTTATTCTGCTCGACTCCACCGCTTGGCAGGTGCGCTGGCTCTGAAAGGAAGGACCTCAGGGAGGGAAGTTCCTTCTGCAGGATGAGAAGAAAAAGCAGCTCCAGGGCTACTTGTAACAACGCAGTTTTTTCCCTGTGTTGTTAGAAAGTGTATTGCTACAGCTCTTGAGTAAAATCAGGGCCATTATACCCTGTGCTCTTGTACTACTTGTAAGGACGATCGCCGCCGCAGAGCAACTCCAACCAGCTGGAGAGATGTACAAGAGAAGAACTGACCTGCCTGAGGCCATCGAGCAAGACAAAGACAGACCTGGAAAAAAAAGTGGTTTTTTCATTTTTCACTTAGAGTTTTCCCACCTCTTTGTTCAGGAGCTTATTTTTTCTTCCTAGTGGCTCCCAACCGTATGCACAGAGTGCTTCACTGTTTCATTCCCCCCCACCCCATCCCCTTCTTGAGTCTCCTCTTCCCCACATCAGCTGCCAGCAGAGAGCTCAACCTAAAGCCCAAGCAGAGCTTGTTGGTTTGGACTCTGATCTATGACATACCTTCTGTTTAATGTTGGAAATCACCGCTTTCAACTGCAACTTGAGCCCTGTCTGGGGACACACACACTCTGAGTCACCTCAAGCAGCAGATGATTTACGCAGCAGCCCTTCAAAGCTATCACAGCTCTGTTATGATCTTGATCTCAATGGTACTTTACTCAGTATAAAAGCACATGTTATCTTCTTGCTTGTGCAATGCATTATAGGGCCCAAGCTGTAAAAAGCCAGCCTGACCTTCAAGACAGCTCATTACACTGTGGAGAACAGTTGGATTTACGGTGTAAGATCATAAGTTGTTAATGACAGTTTTGCCCTGATGCAATAAAGTACAAAGTGAAAACAGAAAATAAAGAGAAAGCTGGTGTGTTCTGCTCTGGAGAGCATGTGAGAGACAGATCTGCCACACTCCTTTTGTGAAGACACTTGACTACCCACGCATGAGATAAACAAAAAGGTGGAAGCAATTTACTGCCCTAACTTCCTCTCAGAGCTTATGGCTCCCGCAGGCAGGCCTGCTGGACCACACAGGAAGCTATTCCAGAACCAGGCTTTTATAGCCCAAAGTTTTGACAAAAAGCTGTGAGTGACTGGAGTAATCTGGTGATGCTGGAATGTACAGGGATGTGGGTGGGTACTGTCGTAGCCATGGAGGCAGCAACCTCTGGGAAAGGCATGAGGCAAGAACAACTTCATCTCTTGCCATTTAAACTGGTCTCACCTTTTTACCAGATACTCCTGGAGCAGAGATCCCAGCACTGAGCAGTCAGCAACAATTGGGTGCTTCCATAATCTGCACTGATTTGGTAGGTGTTGCTTTGGGCAATAACCATCCCATCATGGGCCAAGGCAGGCCAAAGACTTTGGACTCTGATAGACACCCTCCACTTAACCTGGACAGAAATAAGGGAAGCTGTCAAAAAGATGAGCAATGGGGAAAAAATAGACTGCACTGCAGAATAAAAAAGAAAGTTAATAGATAAAATCCAGTCCAGGTGGTAAGGAAGAAGCTAGGGATGTGGGAAAGAAGCTGCAAGTAACCATCAAAGCAGTGCAATGCTAGTTGCATAAACGCCCTAAAACTGCAAGAAATTGATTAGTTTACTTAATGGCTCTTAAAAAAATTAAATCACACAAGCCCTGATCATGTTTCCATCACTTCTTTTCAAAACCTAAGAGTTGACCGCACAGTAGGTGACAAAACACTGGTTTCTGGTTACATGGTAGGTGTAAATACTGTAGGGTGCCAAGAAACACAGCTGTCCTGCTGCGCGGGGCGGGGGGAGGGGGGGAATCGTCCTTCACTAGTAACTACAAATCGAAGATGTTTTCTCCCACTGTTTGGAGAAAAAGAGAGGGAATCTATATTCATCAAAGAAGTGAACAAGGGTGAGAATGAGTTCAGGAATGTTCCAGAGATTTTCTCATCTCCAACTCAAACACTTTGTTGTTCGCCAGACACAATGCTCTAAAACGGTTTCATTTTTTTACTGTATTTCCACCTTATTGTCTTTGCTGGTGTTAACACTCTCAGGGGTTTGGATCAGTAGACCAAACAGTCTGAGGACAAGAACACAACTGTGATAGCACACTGGGAGAATACCTGTGTTCATATCCAGTTTGGAAAATCTGGGCCACGGTGCTACTGTGTAGTGCTGCCCACAGTACAATCGAACCAGCTGAAAGGCAGGCTGTGCTCTGAGGAAATGAGCCCTTCTGTTGCCTTCCAGAGCAAAAGGATCCTCTGCATTTCATCCTGAGGTACTATCTATGGAAACAACTGAAGTTATGAATTGTCAGACTGTACAGAGAAATTCCTTATTAGAACAAATACCCTGAACAAATTCTAAAATTCCTTCATGGAAAGCAACCTTTTTTTAAAAAAAAACAAACACAAAAACCAACCAAACAAAAGAAACAAAACTAAGGACTGTTGATATTCAGTGAGAGACAGAATTCTCCTGTTTGCCTCCTTTATTCAGCTACAGACTTGCTCTGCTCCAGTACAGTTTTTACTGAACACAGATGACAAACCTTCGCAAACAATCCGAAAGCCTTAGGTAATGCAGGAACTAATCTGGTGTATTGAATTCAAAGGAGGCCTGGGCTAAGCAGCAAACAAACAGAAGCGTTTGTGTGCAGTTTCTAAGCATCACAGATTGCATGGGGAAAGGTTCCCATGTTAAGGATTATTTGCCTTGTTAAATTTACTCGGATTTATACGAAGATTATAGCAGATGGTTTCTTCAAGTAAAAGATACTCGGAGCCGGGCCATAGGCCGTGTTGTGAAATAAGTTGCAAGTACTGCGTATAAATGACATTAAAATGGCCAATGTAAGCATTCCTAAGTATTCCCAAACTGGGAAATGCCAGAGCTCAGGCCAGCTTGTCGGTTTGCCTTATCCCTGGATGAACCGGGTGCGCTCTCTGTGTTTCAACAGGTACAGCTTCAGAGCAGCACAAGCCTGACACCTGGGGCGCTGGAAGGTCCTACAGTTTCCACTGACGTGGAGAGGACTTCAGAGAGGTATCCGGGCGAAATCCTCTTTGCCAAGTGAATCTCCCTTCAGTCTGCAGTGGGTGGATATTCTTCCAGTTTGATGCACAATCATCTTCCTCAGCTGCACGCACGGTCTCCATTGTCTGCACAGCAGGAGCAGCTCTATAAACAGCTCTACTGCTCACGCCTCTATCTTGGGAATATCTGAACCAAACTATATTCTCTGGTATTTCAGCTGCCCTGCACTTCCTACATTCCAAAAACTGAAAGCAAGCTGGTTTGGAAAAGACACGGCAATCAGCTTTTTCTCTATGAAAATCTCTTCTAAGAAAACAAAGTAAGTCTTAGTTGAACATTTTTGCTTGTTAAACTATATATGTATTTAGGCTAACTGAGAATTTGCAGTCATTTTTATGAAGAAAATCTGGATAAATCAGAATAATGTGGTTCCTCCAAATCCTCCCAAAAGTGGAAGCAACAAAAGTATTTCATCTTCTCACTCCAGAGAGCTTGGTTTTTCTTTTAGTTCTGTGGAGCCCAGAAGTCAGCATGGTCAACATCTCCTGTCTTCGTTAGCACTCCACACAGAAGCCCTAGAATGTTTTCACACCTAAGTTATCCCACCTTTTGACTCTTTCGTTTGCTGTGTAATAATTCCACCGAGCTCCCCCCCGTGAAACAGCTCGGAATCACAGAATACTACAGGATAGAAAGGAGCTCTGGATCTAACCCCTACCCAAACCCCAAACTACAATATTTTGAGGAAGACAAGGCCAGGACAGCTGAGGGGAACTTCAGGTTCATATTCTCCCCTCACTATGGGTCATGCATTTCTCCCAGTCACCAGGATCTAGTCCAAAACCCAGAGGAAGCTTTATGATCTCTATACATGCAAGAGATGCTACAACGTAAGGAAGTGAAGCATTGCAGTTTTGCGGCAGACATTAACCACTGCATCTCGGCAACACCTTCCTCTCAGCCAATAGGCTCTGAGAGGAGCTTTTTATCCCACCTGTAAATACATTTGCTAAAATACTGCCTATTGCCATCTTTACCCAGAATCAGATTCACCCCTTGGCCTCACCCTTTCTTTCTCATTTTATAGAAGGGAGTTGCTTGCTAGTAGGCAGAGGGTTGTTTTTTTTTTGTAAAGGGAAGTGCAAAGACTTGCAAAACTCCGAACTTCCTCTGTGACTACCTAAGGAGGCAGTTCTGATTGCAGCCAGGCTCTCTTTTAGCCATATATGGCAATCCCAGAAAAACCAGCAGACAAAGCAGGTAAGAAACGGCAGGATGGAAGCCCTCACAGCAGCCAATTAAACGCAGAGCTGAAGAATAAGGTATATAGAAGGGCATCGGTGTGTAGGTTTGGACCGTACCTTTTAAAGTCAAAGGAATTTTGTGCTGAGGTCACACTAGGAGAGGATCAGTGGGGCTGAGCCTAGACCTAGTTTCATCAAATAGCAACACTTTTGGCAAGGATTTCACTGCCTGTGACTGTAGATGGCTTGTAAAAATTAGAGTCTACGTGAAAACAGGAGCCTAATGGCACTCAAAAGAGGTACAATGACTTCTGTGTTCACTAGGCCCTAAAACATGAGCAAGGGTCTTTTATAACTTAACTGCTGTTTTCAAGAGGGCAAGCCTGACCATTTTTTTTTATTTTTTCTTTTTTTTTTTTTTTTTTTCTTTAATATGTCACAAAAATGCTGAGAAATAACTGGGAAGTTAAAAGTATCAAGTGTTTTCTCCATGTGACTTAAAATACAGCTTACCTAGACTGCAAGAGAGTTTTGAAGCTTAAGGGCTTGTTTGGGAGCATAGTCCCAGTCTCCCCTTCCCAACAGGGGAATACAACCCAAACAGGGAATACACCCCCAAAATATCCTGCTGAAAAGGAGAAACAACCCTAACATATGCACACAAGACCGATGAGCTGCAAAATTTCTCTCTGTTCTAACTCGAGAGAAAAAAAAAAATTATTTTTAAAGAAACTAAAATATATTCTTTATAAAACAGATGTGCTTGATACAAACACACAGCCACTCAGCTCAGCATTTACATTCTAGCTTGTTATCCTGAAATAATTTGCTTTAACTGAAAGAAAGTATTATTAGAATTACTTGGAACGGAGGCCATTTAGATTTTCTACAGTCATGGCAAACTAATAAAACCAAACATGCTTCATTTTAGACAAGTCAAAAGCATACAGCGCTCTAAATAAAATAGTTTGGGGTTTTGTGGCTTTGTTTGTTCAGTCTGCAAGCAAAGATACATCGATCATTAGTTGACAAAATTAGCCACGATTGTTTCCAGAACTCTCGTGTCGTCTTCCTCTTTTTTTTTTTTTTTTTTTAATACCAGTATGGTCTTGAATGTCCTTAGCAGGCTTCTTAGTATATTCCCTCTTTCTTACTGGCAAAAGCAAAGTGACTTGAGACACTCAACTAGCTCAGCTAGAGCATCTGAAAATACATGTGAGAACGTGGAAAGATATTTTAAAAGTGTTGCAGACCCTTATGGACCAGGTTTCTAGCTTGACTTTATATCCTGTTGGTACAAAATGGCTATGAAAGGGACCTGTAATCTGGAAATGGCTCCACAGTAGGAGCATAATCTATGCAATTTAGTGTTAGTATCTTGTGGCTTTAAGAGACTAGACTCTGTGATTTTGTATCTCCAGACTGAAAAGACATCCGACAGACAGAGCTACAATAGGAAACACAACCTTAAAATAAATCAAAATCATCCCAATTGGTGTGAATCAGAAAAGCCACAGAAATGTTAACCTTTAAAAACAAATTTAAGAAGAAAAACCTAAATTTGGGGGGTTTTATTCATTTTTCTCCTTAGGCTTTAACTGGAAATTCATCAAGACTGACAGAAACCAAACCATCCCAGCTGACTTTTTCCAGGGCCTGCTTACGTAGCATAGGGAGGGAGCTTCACCAGGAACAGAGTTTTGACCTCATGGTCCGTTATTATGTTTGCAGAGTTAATGGGAAAGGGATGAAACTAATTTCTTAGAAGAACTTTAACTTCTGTGCCCATTCAGTCTATAAACGTGGGCATCCAAACGCTCTCCACAGTGTTGAGCACTCGGTGGGGGCTACACGGCCAACTTTCTAAACATAGGATGCCACCGTGTGGATAAGTGAGTCTCAAGCAGTTTCCGGATGAGCTTTGCTGAATTGGTGCTCATGTGACACAAACATCCCGTTCGTTTCCTCAGGTTTTACTTGCTACAAGCTGCTTAACTTCCATGGCTCTGGTGGGGACCATAACGAACCTGAATCGGCATCTATTTAACCAATCTTGGGATTCTGGTCAATGTGTTTCTACCTCTGAGCTGGCAACAAGAATATTCTGCAGGTTTTTATGAAGTTTTGTATACTACAAAGATTTTTGTTTTTTTAAAGGGTATTTTTGAACTTTATTAGGATTTTTACTTGCTGCAAAAAGAATAAAAACTCTGCCATGGCTAGTACACATAAATTTCTTATTTTCGTTGTTATGTATGGAAGGAACATAGATGCTTTCTGTTGACAACACACTGATGACACTGTAACTGAAAAAGTCAAAGCCACTAACCTGTTCCATGATACCTGGTTGTAGGAACGCCAACAACGCCAGCTTTGTGGGAATCTGCACATGTTTGGAAGGAGGCTTTGCATCGTGCTCCGGCTGCAAACAAACCCACCGGAGTCAGTCAAACTGTGAACAAAGCAGGAGAGGCTGCTACGGCCTTGATGTATTACAGGAACCAAACCTTGAGGCTGAAAGTACAAGGGGAATGCTGCTCAAGTAACATAACTGAGAAGGAAAGTTGTTGATCTAAGTGAGTTTTAGGACCAGTTTTGCAACCTGAGGCTGTAATTTTTCTTCTAAGTATTCACATCTCTGCCTGAAGGCATGGCCGATCCCTGTAACCTTTTTGCCTCTCAGCCCTTGCTCTCCGTTTTTACTTCTCAGCCTGCAGACTAGTGTCATTTTGCCAGCCAGGAGATCCAAGTGTAACCCAGTCATTGAGAAGTTCTTGTCTTTTTCTCCACCCCCTATTCCCATAGAAATTCACCAGAGCCTGACTGTATACCCTGAAAAAGACATAGAAGCTTGTCTATATATTACACACAGCTCTTTTTCCTTCTCAAAAGCCAAGAGCTGCTCCCAGAACAGAGCAGGGCTGGCAGCACCTTCTCCCACAGACCATTCTGGGACCTTCCCTGGCACTTTTTATACCCACTTCAGCACCAGACACCCTGATACTTCAGCTCTCTCAGAGAAGGGGCCGCTGGGTGCAGGCGGTCTGCCCCAGCTACAACTCAGAATTCTCACCTTCTTTTTGAACCTCAGGGAGGAGGGTCCCCTGAGGGAGAAGGGCCCTTTCAGAGAGGGTCCCCTCAAGAAGGGCCTCCGCAGGGAGGAGGGTCCCCTCAAGGAGGACTTCCTGAGGCAGAAGGGTTTCTCGAAGGGAGAAGGGCCCCCTGAGGGAGAAGAATCCTCGAAAGGAGGAGGGCTTCCTGAGAGACAGAGAAGGGTCTCCCCAGGGAGGAGAATCCCCTCAAAGAAGAGGGTCCCCTGAGGCAACGGCAGCCGCAGGCTCGCTCAGTATTGCAGCTCGCAGGCCGCCCCTCACTGCTTTCCATAGCCGGGCCAACGCTTCCGATCCCCCCCCTTCCCGCCGCCAATCCCACCCCTTCCCGCCGCCG
>VWZK01019937.1:34363-305178 GCA_013396935.1 Baryphthengus martii
CGCCGGGCCCCGGCCCCGTGCAGGCCACAGCCCCGTGCAGGGCACAGCCCCGCCGCGGCGGGAACCTCCCCTGCGTCTGTCCCTGCGCTGAGGGAGAGCGCTCAAGGAGTCCCTTCTTCCAGCGGTGAAGTTAGTAACGTCTTCACGATTTATCTTCCAGGTTACGGCCGTTCCCATTAACCCTTTGGTGTTTACCCCACGATCGACATCTTCCTCCCAGGCAGACAAGGCTGGGCCTGCACTGTGCAGAGAAGGTCAAGAAGCCCGACCCAGCCTCTTGCTACAGTTGTTTACCAAAGTCAGCAGCAGTTAACGACAGAAAGATTGCGTTGGGCTAAACAAAAGAGTCCAGAGGCCGCTGAAAAGCTGCGCGACGAGTTTGTCCACAAAAAGATCGCCGTGGAACTGAGGGATTCTGAACCAAAAGTGAGGTGCCAGAAAGGACGTGGAATTTGTGGAGACAAAACCACCAAAGGCTGTTTGAGTCCACGTCTTCTCTTTTTTAATGTTGTTGCCCCAGGAGTGTGTGTACCCCCTGTAGATGGGGAGGCTGTTTACAGTAGTGGCTGTCATTGCAGTCATGGTGGAATTTGGGATTTCAGGCACTAGTGTCACACTGTTAGGTCCCTGCTATGCTGTTCCAGGGAGAAAGCCAGAGCATGTGGCCCAGACAACACTAAAAACTCTGTCGTGCAGGTGAATCCTGGGACAGTGAGAGAAGTCACAGTTGTACCACTAAATGTGTAAAACAAACCAACCAACCAACCAAGCCCAAACCACCCACTACTCCCCCAACCTTAATTCTGTGGGTACCTGTTCTCAACAATTTACTGGCTTATATGGAGCTGTGTGGTTTTGATGGGTCTTGAGTCATCTTGCTAAATATTTTTGTTACTGTGTTTCTTGGAAGCTTTTTGAATGACTTCTGTATTGCATCCTTAGGAAAAAAAAAAAATGTTCTCATGTCACCTTCAGAGACACTACAGTGATGGTGTTTTAGTGCCACATGTTATTGGCAGCCTTAGCTTTGTCCATTAATGCATCAGAAAGATGTGGCATAATCTGTCATAAATAATCCATAATCAGGCTCTTCCCTTCGTGTTACTGATGTATTCCAGCTGACAGACTCATGGTCACTTTGTACAAGCTAATTTAATCATTAAATAGTATTGGTTTTTCCATTTGATAAGACTGAAATGAGGTTTGAATTGGTGGACAGGGGGGTCTTAGCAAAGAGCTGACCCAGTGTCATTTTTTAAAGCGGGGTTACTGGTCACGGATGTTCTTCAGATTCATGAAGTCGCAGTGACTGCGGAGACTTAACAGTGGTTTTAATAATAGCTTCCTAGAAGGCTGGTCGTTTGCTTCTCCTGTCAAACTTGGACTGGTATGATAGTTTGATATGTCTTTGCAGACGTTTTGATATCCTTCTGTGCTTACTGGGGGTTTTCTTATTCCTTTTCCTTTGCTTCAGGTGGAAAAGATGGGAAATGCAGAAAGCAATGCCTATCGGAATCACCTTTCCAGATTTCTTCCTGAGGAGCAGTCTGACATTGATGGAGTATTTGATACCTTATTGGGATCGAGTGGCTCATCTGGAGCCAAAAATGGCAAAGCTGGAAAGAAAACGGTGACCCTGGCGGCACTACAGGCAAGACAATCTATTATTCCTGCTATATCTGGGATGCAGTGCATTGAGCATAATTCCAGAGAGGAACTAAAGATGTGGCGATAGTTACTTTTTAAGGATTGCTCGTCTCAATTTAATACTTAGTATTTTGGGGCAGGATGAATATTTAACTTTTTCTTGCAGTTCAACAGAAGTGATAACTTTCAGGTTTGTATTTATCTCTTAAATTGCCCTGTTGGGTCAATCTGCAGCTTTCCTGATTCTGTAGGAAGTTGGGACTTACAAAAATGTTTTTACAGAAACCTGAAAAATGGGAAGAATATTCTTCCCCCTGGGGTCTTTCGTGTGTGATTATTTATAGATTTTCTCGAGAAGCTGTCACAAAATGAGTTTGCATTTGGTTATATCTTTCTCCCTCAATTGCATCACTGCCTCTGATCTTTCCCTTGCATGAAAAGGAGCGAATTCAGTTTTGCTTGATGAAGCTGTGGCTCCTGGGTTTAGCTAATTAACATACATTAAGCTTTCTGATTAACTTTGCATTCATTTTCTAATCAAGAAGAGGAAAATGATCCGTTGCCATACTTGCTGACTTCAGTTAGACAGGAACCAAGTGGCCAAATGAATGTAGTATTACAAGTGAATGTTTAGCTATGTTACACCATTAATGCAATCAAATTAAAACTTGATGAAGGCAGCAGGTTATTTTGAAGTATTTAGCAGTGCATCTGTGTACAGACCAACTTCAGCCCTCCTCCAGCCTGGCTGTTTATGAGCTGTCACCAGTTTGGAACTGGTGGTGCTGCTGCCCGGCTTTTCAGCCCAGTTTGGGTGGCAAGGTTTTGGTAGCAGGAGGGGCTACAAAGGTGGCTTCTGTGAGAAGCTGCTGGAAGCTTCCTCCATGTCCAATAGCACCAATGCCAGCTGGCTCCAATACAGACCCACCGCTGGCCAAGGCTGAGCCCATCAGCGATGGTGGTAGCACCTCTGGAATAACACATTTAAGAAGGGAAAAAAAAACCCTGTGCAACTGCAGCCGGAGAGAGGAGTTAGAATATGTGAGAGAAGCAATTCCACAGAAACCGAGGTTGTTGAAGAAGGCTGTGGAGGAGATGCTCCGGCCTCTGGAAAAGAGATTCCCCGGAAGCCTGTGGTGAAGCCTGGGCCACTGCAGCCCATGGAGAAGCAGATCCACCTGCAGTCTGTGGAACACCCCACAGCAGAGCAGGTGGATGCCCAAAGAAGGCTGTGGGAAGCCACTGCTGGAGCAGGCTCCTGGCATGACCTGTGGCCCTGTGGAAAGAGGAGCCCAGACTGGAGCAGGTTTGCTGGCAGGCCTGTGACCCCACAGGGGACCCACGGTGGAGCAGCCTGTTCCTGAAGGACTGCACCCTGTGAAAGGGACCTGTGCTGGAGCAGTTTGTGAAGAACTGCAGCTCACAGAAAGGACTTGTGTGCAGACTGCACTGCACAGCTCGGGAAGCAAGCAGAACAGGTATCTCTAGACACTTTCTTGAAGCCATTTCAGAGAAGGATCCTAAATTGTCTGAGGTGTGAGTTCATTAGATGTTGGTTAAAGATTCCCTTTTTACAGCCCTCCTTATTCACACCCCAGGTCTACGCTGGAGTAGCTGTGAGCAAAACAAAGCAGTGCAACAAAGTCAGTGGGGAAAGGGTAGGGAGCGGGTAATACTGCAGCGTGAAGTCAAAAGCCCTGGAGTGTAATGTTTTTAATTAACATTCTGTGCTGCTGGGCTCGCTTCAGGCTCATGGAGCACTTTTAGAAAGCCTTTTAAAGACAACGGTGCCCCTCTGTGACCACCCCACCCTCACTCTGGAGCACTCAACGTACGTGGCAGCTAATTCTGCGTCTGCTGAAATCAATGGGTGTTCTACCGCTGACGTCAACGAGAGCCGGGCAGCGCTTGGCGCGCTGGATCTCACCCTATATGCACAGCAACGACCATTAACATCAACTGGGAACAGCTCTGGTGGCTTCAGCAGGACTGGTATTAAGCCAGCAATAGATTGGCTCCACGGAACGGAACCGGAGAGCTTTTACGTAGGTGGAGCTCCACTGGAGCTCGGCGGCGTAGTCCCCACCGAGCTACAGCCTTGGAGATAAGTCAAGTCAGGCATTCAGCAGAGACTGGGTGTATTTTAGAGGATTTATTTTTAAGCAGTTTAATTATCTTGAATGCTGGGAAAGTTTCTTGAATCCAGAGTCGGATCTTTCCCGCAGCATGGTGGTGTTTGCTGATGAATTGGAGCCTAACTGGTATACAAAGAGTCAGTCGTGTCATTTCGATGAATAAGTTTGGATTTTGACTGTCTTAATATCAGGGGGGGTGTTAGAAAAATCAGGTGGTCTCAGGTTTGTTTTTAAATTAGATGTTGCTGTGCAGGAGGCTTCTCAGAGTTGTTCCTACGTGTGTGTGGGGGCTGAAACACGTCGCCTGTGTTGTCTTGAGGCCAAAATAGATATGGAAAAAGCTTCACTTTCCCTTTCTTTTTAAGTACCTGTGAGCTCTGTTATCAAAGCAGAGTTAAAAGACGATTTTAAATGTTGGCCTGGCAGATCTGTAAACCTTTCCAATAGAGTTATCCATTAGAAATCCTTTGCTAATATCCTGTTAACAAAATACAGTGTTGGATTTTTTTTTGGTTTTGAAGTCCACAGTGTTTGTAGAAAACCAGTATCAACTTCAATCGCCAGAGTGTTTAACAGGAAAACCTATAAAAAACAGACTTTTTTTTTTTTCTTGGAATATATGAGTTATTCTTCATGTGTGAAATCTGCTCTTTGCTATTTCTCTGACCGCAGGCGTATACGCGGGAGCCGTTACCAGAGCAAATGACCGTTCGGTTGTACAACGGAATGAAAAGTATTGACCTGACTGGGAAATCGTCTGGGCTGAGTGAACAGATTGCTAAGGAGCAGTTTGTAGTTTTTATGTCAAACCTCTTAAAGGGGAATGCAGAAGAGAAGATTACCATCATCATGAGAATGATCTCCAAGGCGGAAGGGCCCGTGAAGGGCAAACAAATCCAAGAGGTAAAGAGGCCGTGAAGTGTGTGTTGGGGGGTTAGTAAGAGAACAGACAGGTCGGCTATTTGAAGATATTCCTTTGAGCACAAGATTCAGAACAGGGAGTCCTGACTTTTCTTTTTTTTTTTTTTTTCATCTCTGTACCACTAACCTGCTGATCTGGGACCAAGTAGGTAGGCAGAGACGGTTGGATAGGGCAACTGTTTCAGCTGAAGGCTTTTCGGTGCTGACTTGCCTGCTTTGAGAAGCGGGATCTGGATTTTGCAGAGCGTGCTGACTGTTTTGTCTGACGGTTCACAGGGTGCAGAAACAGGCTCTATTTAAGAGCCAGCAAGGACTGTGGTGTGGCTGGTGCCTCTGGGAACTGAGCAAAATGCTTTCTAGAGCTTTAGTTGCAGGACAGATGTGTGAATCAAATATGTAGCTTGCAAGGTGGAAGAGTGGGACCTCGCAAAACAGTCATTCACTAGCAGCTCCTAGCACTGCAAAATTTGGACCTCCTCTCCCTCTTTCATGCCACATTTTGTGAAGTAGCATTTGCAAAATGTCTCGGAAAAGGATGTTTTTCAAGACCTATGACACTGAAATAGCCTTTCTGTTTTTTCTGACTTGTCATGAGATGTTACTGCCAGTGGGATTACACTATCAGTACTCCTCAACTTTATTTTCAGAAAGCCCTTTGATTTTCTTTAAGCAATGGCAAAATGGTGATGTTTTAACCTTTTAAGTTCACAGAGGACCTGATCACGTCTGTAGTCCATGTACTGAACTACCGAAAGGAACTGAAAGGTTGGAATTTGGAGAATACTCGGGATTCTGTAAGTGGAGTAAAGGTTCTGGCTTCTCAGCTGCTGTCTGAATTGAAGCTGGCAGGTAAGCAGCACGGAGGTGGCACAACCCAGAATGGCACAGAGCTGCTGTAATCATTCAGCTCACAAGAATTTTTCTCTTCAGGTCACATCTTTGAATTTAAATGGCAAGACCTAGTGCTTGGGGATTTTATTTCTTTTACCTTACCATCTTTCTCCCCTAAATTCAGGAGAGCTTTGGTTTGAAGTCCCAGTTTAAGTAGACACAGAAAACTCTTTGTTATGATACTTTACAAATAGCCAACTTGCAGGTGACAGGTATTTCGATGCCAGTGCATGTATTTCTAATTCTATGTCCTTTGGCCAAGCACGGATTTATCTTTGTGCTGTTGTCATAATAGATTTCGCTGTCTTGCAGGGAACATCTCCTAAGTTGTAACTGAGAGTCCATGTTTCTTGATCATGACAGCCCAAAAAATGGATGTCACAGGGAAATGTTTCTCAATTCTGTGGCTGCCTCTGCTCAATGTAGTTGACACTTTACTGTCACTGGCTCCTTTCATATATCCATTAGTTTCACGTCCATTAAAATAATGGAATCGTGTGTTTACACTGAAAAACCAACTGATTATTTTCCAGACTGGGAGGCTTACTCCTGCTCCTGTGTGTCTGATTATTTAGATGGGACAAAACCAGTGGGTCCTCAGCTGATGGAGACAGATTTTGATCAAAGTGTCATTGAGGATTGGGTGTACCGAGTTCCACAGATCTCCATCTTCCTCAGTGCCGTTATCAGGCAAGGCCTCCATGTTCTGCATTCTCTCCCAGACCAAACCAAAGACATACTCAACCTGGTTCCAAGCTGCAAAGGCATCAAAGGAAGAGGACTTGTCAGTCTCTTTGACATCCCATCCATCATATACATCAACTCCCATCTGCCTACAGAGCTGCAGCACAAGTGGCAGCTTTTGTTTTCTTCCAGGATTCATGGAGAAAGCTTTTCGCAGTTGTGTGGGCATATAGTGAAGAAAGGGCCTTGCATAGTGATCTTAAAGGACTTAGATGGTTATATCTTTGGTGGGTTTGCATCTCACTCCTGGGAGGTGAAGCCACAATTTCAAGGTAAAACTCACTTCTCTGGTATCTCATGGCTCTGGTGAATGTTGCCAGTCTGTACAGGTACAAGAATCCTGTCCACTTCATGGATACTGCCGGTTTACTTTCATGACACACAGTAGTTCTTTCACCTCCAGTAACGCTAATTTTGGAAAAATACAAAACGCATGCTAAATTATTCTTGCTTTCTACCCAGTCAGGCATATTACTGATTAATGTTTACAGTTTATCTGTTATTTGATAGGACTTATAAAATTGCAGGGCTTACTGATCATGGCACAAGTTTTCTTTTCAGTGAAATCCATCACCTGCTCTCGCTGCGTAGGTTGAAAATGAGATGAAAATGAAGGAAATAGAGCAGAGAGGCTGAAGTAGCATTTAAATAAGATGCCCAGCAGATGGCAATCTTCCATCTCCGAAGAGCTGAGCCAAACACCAGGTTAAGCCTCCTGTGGCCTTTTGTGCACTGTCTGTCTTTGTTTCACTTTTAAAATCCAGCAGCAAAAGGGTCCTTGGGGCAAGGTAAAGTTTTTGTTCCCTTGAAATCTCTTGGAGAGAAGAGAAGGGGGTTTGTAACTCTTTGGAAGTAACTTGTGTGATGGCTTTCTGAAAAAAAAGTTATGACTCTGGATAATCTGTCCTGCTGGGAATCCCCACTTTTGCCATTTTACAAACTCAATTAATATTTGATAATTACCAATTCAGTCAGTTAATGTAATACTATGTTACATTAATTACACAGCACTCTCCTTGTATTTTTTCCTGATGGAGTAACACATGTAGGGTGCTAGAAAAAAAAAAAAAAAATCACACCACTGAACACCATGAAAGTTATACTCAAAATCATTGACCCTCAGCTGGCCTGTATATCAATATCCTCAGATCTAAGGGTGTCTGCACTCATCCTGCTTTGTACTGGTCTAGTGGCCGGCCAGTTTTAGGTGCTACAACACAAGCCTGTGATAGGTGTACGGTGATGGTACTAGTCATGCCTCTGACTCTGCCCTTGGTCACAGCCATATAATCTCATGGATTTCTGTGACCCTGCAGAGTTAGCTGAGAGTAAACAACAGGCCTAGATCTTGCTGAGAGATCAGGGTTGGTTTGTTTAAGATTGCACCTGCTGTCTGAGTCATTCAGCTGCTCTTCTTCAGTATTTTTTGCCTATCCTGTTTGTAGGCAGGTTGTTGTTCGGCCAGTTGTCTGACCTCAGATGCTTTTGTGTTTACAGGTGACAACAGATGTTTTCTATTTTCTGTTTTCCCCTCCCTTGCTGTGTACACCTGCACGGGGTATAACGACCACTACATGTACTTGAACCATGGCCAACAAACAATGCCAAATGGACTGGTAAGTATTAAGAAATGACAGTTTGGATTCATGGCTGGTGTTTTGTGGGTTTTTTGCTTTGGTTTCTATGAGGAGATTTATTTCGCTTGTTATTCTCTGAGAAAGTTTACATCCCTTCTCTGTGCGATTTGTACCACGCTTTCAGGAGGAGGATTTTCTTTTTTTCTTGGTGTTAAAGCATCAGTCTAAAGCGTGAACTATAAGTAACAGTGGAGAACCACTTACAGTACTGATAGAGTCTATACTTCTCTTTACAGTTGAGATGTATATTGAAGTACTGAATCAACTAAGATGGAATGCATTTGTGCCTGACCCAAGTAGGTGGGCTTTGTATAGGTGAGATCTACAGAGGTTCTGAGAAGAACTCCTATTAAATTAGGGAAGGCCGAGAAATCCCAACAGAATTAGAGTACAAGAGCTGTAGGTTTGCTGCTGTTGTGTCATTACAGTGGTGTCAAGGTTTAATATCTGGCAGCTAAACACCACATGGCTGCCCACCCACTGCTTCCCTGCCCAACACCCTCCTGTGGGATGGGAGGGAGAATCAGGAGGAAGAAAAAGGTGAGACCTCCTGGGCTGAGATAAGGACAAGTTAATAAACAACACAGAGAAGAAAGCAACAGTAATGACAGTAAGACTAATGAAATAATAAACAAGTGATAGAAACCACAAGGCTCTACCTGTACTCGAGACGCCGCTTTCCCTGCTCCGGTCACAAGCTCAGGCCACACACTGGAACAAGTTGAAAACAGGTGCTCCTACCCAGGCCAACCCTCCCCTTATACAGGGGGCGTGATGTCAGTATGGTATCCAGTATCCCATTGGCTGGTTGGGTTGTTTATCCCGGCTGTGGCCCTTCCCAAGTGCTTGGGCCAGCAGCTGCTGGTGATAATTAACCCAAACCCAACCCAGGACAAGTGGCAGAAGCTCCTTTTCCTCAAGTGTGGACTTGAGGTCTCCAGATGTTGAGGTGTTTCTACAGAGCTACAAGCACCGCCTGTTTTGAAAAGTGCTTTATAGTTTTGTTGCTTTATAGTTTTGTGGCATTATGTGCCCAGAACTTTGGAAATTGCGGCAGTTTGGAGTAAGTTTGCTCTACAGAAAACAAACAACATCAAATTACATTGCTTGTTTCTGTAGATAAATGAAAAAGAGCAAAACCGAGCACTTTCACCCTGTTTAAAATAGAACTATTAGTCAATAAACAAAAGCCCATGAGCTAAGCTTCTGGCAGAAGAGGCGGCTGAAGCGCTTGCAGCTCCTGGGATTCTGTAAAGCCTAGAGGGAGGGCAGCAGCACTCCGGCAGATCCTTGTTTGCCTTCAGGAATCCTGGATTTTGGTATAGAAGCCCAAGGTCACCCAGAGTACCCTTTTTCACCATCAAAGTGTGGCATAAATACTGAAAAGAGCAATTCATACTCTGCTTTTCCCAACTTGCCTGGTGCGTTTTACACACGCAGCAGGTGTTTAGTGTGTTGCTTGGCTCCGCAGGGCATGGGAGGACAACACGGATACTTCGGGCTCTGGATAGACAGCGACTACGGGAAGGGCCACAGTAAAGCAAAGCCTCGCTGTACCACCTACAACAGTCCCCAGCTGTCAGCGAAAGATGATTTTACACTGGATGCCGTGGAAGTTTGGGCCGTGGGAGACCTCCCTGAAAGTGCAGGGGTAGGTGAACCTGGGGAATCGCGTCCCGATCGGAGCGGAAGACGCGAACGCAAAACGTACAGTCGCAGTTTTATGATCAAATGCCCTCTCTCCAGTGCAACGAATCACGTCTTCTTTAGCTGGGCCTCGTGCCATACATTTTGTAGCCAGCAAAACAATAATGGCATTACTGAGGGTCCCGAAAGAAATAACATCAGGAGCCATCAGGTGATAGAGTCAGAAGAGCTGTGCTGTATTCGGAATTTTAAAAGGCTTTTCTGATCTTGAGGAGTTACCTCCAGGAGGAACCTCCTTGGAGGGGTTCGGTAAAACCCAGCGTTCGTAAAACAAAGCAAGCACTGGAAGCTCACAAGCATAGCCTAATCTGTAGTTCAGGAAGAGAACTCAAAAGATATACTTGCCAGCAGCTTTAAATTCACTGTTGTTTTACACTAAATTTATGTGACTAGATTTATACCAGTCTTTCTGCATTTGGTTTATTTCTGGGAATGAGTAGGAGAGCTCTTTCCAGTCTCCTCTGGCCCTGTAATTTATTCTCTTGTCTGCTCTGCAGTTTGGTGGTGGTGTTTGAGGTTTTTTTATTTTTCCTTTTCATACTAAATTCATGTGTCCTGTCTGTTCGCTGGTCTCACAACTCTAAATAGAAACAGAACAAATTGTTTACAAAAAATGCTGAATTGTACTTGAATCTCTGCTTGAAAAAAAGTTCACGTCTGCATGTCAGGGTGACCAGGATGTTATATGGCTTCTAACCTGAATAAACTTCAAAAAAATTCACTAAGTTTCATCTTAGGAAAAGTTCCTGACTATTTTATGTAACTGCAGCAATAAAAAAAAACAAAAAAACAAACCATTTGATGTATCCCAGTGAATCTAAAATGCATTCCTTGAAAAGTACGTACGCTTCGCTCTGACAAGCTTGCAAACCAGATTACTTGTGAACTTTTGAGTATATCTCTCTCTGGTAGCTTGAGAGTGAGTCATTCATAGCAACATAATAAATTGACTGTATTTTGTTTTCTTTTGAAGGCAAAAGGTAAGAAGAGTATCCTGGATGTAGATCCTGAGGCTCAGGCCTTTTTAGAAATGGCTGGAAAAACTCGTCAGAGCGAAGGTCTCCGAGAACCCATTGAAGAGGATGATGATGATGATGATGATAATTAAAAGACAGTAACATTCAAAACCTTTGGTTTATGCTCCTGAATGTTAATGTTCCTTGGACAGGATATTTTTTTCCTCATTTTTGTCCTTACATTTATCTAATTATCTGGGACAAAGGTTAAACCTTGTACTGACACAGTATTAAGGTCCAAGACAATAGACTGCTGGCGGGGTTTTGTTGGGGGAGGACAGAAACATTAACTAAGTACTTAATCATTACACGTCTCCAAGTTCTAACTGAAAATAAATTTGCTAGTAATCCTGTTAGATCCTGTCTGCATACAGAATTAAAACCAAACGAAGAAGTTATTGACAGCACCGCGTAGTCACTCGGAGAAATGATACCTAGTTATATAAAGAGTGTTGAAGACACTGATTAAAGCTCTTGCACCTCAGCTGCACATTTTGATTTGCATGCAATGGAATTAAGTCAGCGAAGCCTGCGAACTGTAACGATGTCTTACGTTGGTAAACAGAATAATCCGCGCGATTCCACGCTGTTAATTTGCACTGCTCCACTGAAAGCGTTACAGTTGCCGTTTTCTAAGATTTTCAGCAAGGGGGCTGTAGGATGTACAGAATGCTAAGGATACGGCGTCCAGATTTATACGACTACGCTACACCCTAGTGCAGCTCTCTTCAGATGGTTCTGCAGAAATTTGCCTGTTGCTTTTTAAACGTAGTAGAAGAGAACCCTTGGAGTCCTTCAGCCCTATTTGTGCTAAGAATGGGCCATCCCTCCAGCAGCAGTTCTCTAGGCAAGGTACCTTCTGGAGTAGCCTCTAGGCTGGAGTAAAAGACCAGGCTGTGAAGAGGGTTAAGTAGGGGTTACATCTGTGACGTTTCAATATTGCTGTATTGATTTCCACATAATTAATCTTTATTATATTATGGAAAAAAAAATGCCCACAATGGTGGCAACACAACTGGTGAGCTGGGGTTTTTGTTCTGTTGTGTTGGATGTTCACCAGTCAACACCAGTTTTGTCAGGTCTCGTACTCGGGGCTTTTTCTACTTGAATCTGTTCCATGTGTATCGGTAATTATTAGTTTGCCCTTGCTGATTCTTTATGTAATTAACTTGTCAAAAATAACCTTAATTTCTACTGGGGACTGTCATTTCTAACTCAGCAAAATCAGGTTTGGTTCTTAGACTGACAGCCACACGTACTTTCTCCTCCTCAGGAGAAGGACTGTCCCAAGTCCCCTTTGTCCTTGCATCTTCCACGTGGCTTAGAGCAAATAATGTGCTGGAACAGTCGATAAAATGACTGTGATTCCTGTTCACGTGGCCTTCCTTCAAATCCTGTCCTTCTGTGTTTTCTTCTGTGTGTTGGTTTTTTTCCACCTGCTGTTTTTCACAGGGAGCCGAATTTGAATATTCTGAATAATCCGCTTTTGTGCCTTAAAGTAAGTCCCATTGGTTGAAATTTTATGAGACAATATGAATTTAGCCTTGAAAGGAGAGCATGAAGAAATCAGTCCAGGCAGACAATCTAGAGCTCAGCTGTGTATTTTGTGTGCTACCTGAACTAGTGCTTAGGGCAGAGATGCCATTTGTTCCAGTACAGAGGGTGCTGTCAGAGGCCTGAGCTGATGTCCTTTTATCTTGTATTTGCTTAAATAAACCGCATAGTCTCCCAAGTTTGTAACAAATAGGAAAAAAAAAATAATTAAACATTAAAACAATTGCACTGAGACCTTTGTATAATTTACTTCTTTGTGTACTTTAAGAATTTTAGATGGTACCAAGTAGGGAGTGCTGTAGGGGCAGCAAGCACGTAGAGGGTGCTCTCTGAGTGTGGTGATGCTTCTGGTTTAATATTCCCGAGCTCTCACCATACACCTCTGGGGTGTTCTTCCCTTTGGCACTGACTGAGCTGGCTAAATCCTCCAAAGTGGGTGGCATACAGGAATGAGAAACGTTTCTGTAGTTACGCATAAAATAAACAAGTAGGCTTTCTTTTCCTTCCGCTACAAGGCAGAGATTTTTCTTTGAAGACTGAAACCATTCACAAGGATTTGAAAAAACACCTTTGCAGCCTAGACCTGGAGAGGGTGGATTGCACAAAGCTACTCTTCTTCAAAATATTTCAGTGGCCTGTTTGTTTTTTTTTATTTAAGGAAGTATAAGCATAGCTGGTTCTTTCTAGGCTATGAATCTAAGATGTAATCCTGTTTAAATATCACCTTGTGAAGATCAGCGTAGCGTTCTGACCTCTGAAATTGTGGGGTTTGACCAGTTTGCATCTGCAGCTCCTCATCTTGACTTCGAAGGGAAGCTACTGAGTGGAGGCAAGAAGAACCCCGACACTATGGCACTTTGAGCAAATGGGTCAGCGAAGAATCATTTACTGGGACACTACTGATCCAACCAGCAGATGGGATTATTCAAAAATTGTTCTTAAAATGCAAAAGATTGGCTTGGAAGAGACTCTGCTTTGTTTCTTACCCCAAGAATGTAATGCTTAAGCAACCTGCGCTTTGTGTTCATGCATCTCAAACCATCCAGAAGCGTTTGTCAGCGGTGGGCTTGGCTATGGCCTGAACATCTCTCGAGCGCCTTTAGGCAGCTGTTGATCCAACCGCACGGCTCGGCAGCCCTGCTCCGTGCCTGAGTCATCTTTATTCTCTTACTCCTGTGGAAGTCGGTCCCTCCCCCATTAAATCCATCCACCGTGAGCATCAGATCCCATCCGCCTTCCGCTGTTAGTCACAGAGGTACAGAAAATCACCGCAGTCGTTGCCAAAAACTGAACTGGCACTTCAGTTCTCTGCTCTTGGACATCTCCCTGTGGTTGAATCAAGGCTGGATACCTGGGAATCTAGAACCACTACAGACTGACCATAGGAGGAGCAGTGCTAGTGAAGGCAAGTCTTTTCCAGCCTTCTAATCCGCTATAAAAGGACGGGTCTAAATCAAGAGTCTTGTTCTGATACTTGTCGGTAACATTTTGAACTGTAGCTTTTATTAATAAAAATCATTTTGATGCAAATAAATAAAATTTCAGTTTATGCACAACAGACTTCTCTGTACAAATGTGAAAACGTGTTAGTTTGCCTGGGGCTCTCCGAGCATTCTTGACATACAGATCAATCTTATAAAAATATACCTGGATCTTGCTCTAAAACGGGAGCCGCTCCGGAGGTTTCTGTAGACAGCTCCAACAGCGCGTAGAAGGGACAGGCTCTGGTGTAAGGAGGACTGTCGGTGACAAGTTCACTCGAGTGTCTTCGGAAAGGATGTGCGGCCTCAGAAAACGGCACGTCTCAACTCCCCCAGCATCAGCGCTCCCTTCCAAGGCTGTCTTTAGAGGAAGTTTGCATACACTTGGGGCGCTTCGCGTGCTTCGGTCGGCAGCAGCTTTTTTCACAGAGTTTGACGAGCTCGGACACGATGAAAACGGAGGAAGCCAGGCCAGTGAGGAACAGCAGGTCTGCAGAGAGGGAAAGAGAGCGGAGGTGAACAGCTGGGTGTTGTGCTGGGCAGGAATCCTCAGTTAAGGGCCTGCCTGCAGTGGATGTTTGTGCAGGTGTATCTCTATAGATGTGTGGCCTCGCTGTGCTTTGCTAGCTGTAGAATTAGAGAAATGACCGTGGTAGGCAAGGAATACCCGTAGTTGGGATAGTCCAGCTGATGGGTGGAAACCTCTACTTGAATCATTTGGGATCATGGAACCCAGCTTCTAACAACATGCCTGATGTACAGATGCAATTTAATGCACTCTGGTAGACTTTGCTTAGGCTGATTCGAGTGGTAAAATACACACGGTATTTCAGCTCTCTGAAAATAGTAAAATACATGCTGTATTTCAGCTCTTCTCAAAAAGGAGCGACTGCATAATGATCCTGGCTGGATTTACGTGGAGAAATACCGTACGGAGCTCGTGGAAAACCGTGGCACGTCTCCATTTGCGTGCATTTATGTGCAGTAAATCAAAATTCAAAACCTAGGCTGGGATAATATCATCAAATATTACTACTTATTTACTATATATATACTTATTATATACTATACTAGTATATATAGCTATGTGTATGTATATAGGTATAGGAGCTGGTGATTGATTTCCTCCTACCAGCAATCTGTTGGGAGCTATCACGTAACAATTTGGCAATTGCATTTGATTTTGAACATAGCTTGAGTGAAAAAAAAAAACAACACACATTATTCATACTGTAGCTTACCTAGCACTCCTAAATTCTCTGTCTGGAAGATCTTTTGTAATGGAGGGATGTATATAACAGCCAGCTGTCCCAGAAATGACCCAAGCACAGAATACAAGAACATGCGGTTTCGAAAAAAGCCTATTTCAAATATCAACTTTGTCTAGAGAGGGGAAAAAAAAAACAAAACAAAAAAACGAACAACAAAAAAAGATAAATGTAACATTTCCCAGTCTCCTGCTGGTATTTGAACTTCACACTGTTCCTTAGCACGTAAAATCCATTTATTTTTGAAGGTACCTAAATGCTAAATAGGCAGTTACATAGTTGAAAGTGTAGTTGCAGCTGAACTCTGATGAATAATTTAATTTATATTTATAGAAATCATGCTGCTTTAAATGACATTAAAAAAAACCAAGCCCTCTCTATGCAAAATACCAGTATCCTAGAGTTTCTGTTAGTGTTTTGCTGACAGAGTGATCTCACCTGAGAGCGGCAGGTCAGGGCATTGAAGAGGTCAAAAAACACAAAACAGGTAAAAGTCATTGTGGTGGTTCGAGGAGTTATGACACTTTTTGGATTCTGAAAGCACATGTAAAAAAAATTTCAGGGGTTAGGTTAAGCTTCACCAAAAAAAAAAGTCAATTCAATAAATTCATTAAATACTGCCTTTAATGACGCCAGTCGATTTGGAGGGTAGTAAAGCAAAGGAATAAGTCTAGTTCTAACATTCATTTCTCTCTGCTAATTGTTGAGTTTATGATCTTAACAACCATGGTTTAAATTCTTAAAGCGATGTGGAATTTGAATAGAGGATACTCTAAATTAATGTACTTTATCTGCTACAGTAACAGTCACTATTTACTAACCACAATCCATAGTACTAATGTACTTGGAATTTTCTACTTACATGGAAAGCTAGAGGTGGCAAGCACCTTAAAGCACTGATACCATGCCAAGCAATGTTTTTTCCCATTCTAAACAGAAATCTGCAAATTAGAGACAGCACAGGGGGGTAGTAGCAGAGTTAGGAGCTGACTCCAGTTCCTTAACCCTCTGCCTGTACTGATCCTTTCCCACTGGATGTATTTCAGAAAGTCCTTCTCACGCTCTTCAGAAACTGCCCTTGGCTCTCCTTTCGCCCTGATGAAAACAAGATACGATCGCAGATTTTCCTCACCTCCTTCCAGAAGACGAAGAGGGTTCCACTGATGATAATTAGAGCTGACATGAAGATTTTCAGGATCAACGATTTGCTGAGTATCGTATCCGTGATACATCGGGGGGGCTGTTTGATCGTATCCTTATCAACGGGTTCAACTCCCAGACTGCCTCAAAGAGAAGCAGAGGGTGTTTAATTAGTGCAGATCGGCCCCAAACGGTGAAACCTCTGACAAAACAAGATGGATCTGGAGGATGCAGTTCCTTGAAATACAGCATGAGAGAGATCAGGATTTTGGCAGGGTTACATAAAGCCCCAAATTTGTCTGAGACACCTGTGGCAAAGGTCTTTTTTACATAATGAGCTGTGAAAATGAGATATTAGACTACCAGCGTACTTGTATCTCATCCCAGAAGGAGAGCAAGCTGTGAGATTCTGGCCAACATCTCCTCCACAATGTGAAAGTAGTAGTTGTAATTGTCAGTAGTTGTAATTAGCAGTGGAATGAGGTTCCTAAGTCCTAGGATTTGGGGGCACGTGCCCCCAACAGGTACCCAGTATTCCTTCATCAGTCAGACCTGAAGGTGATACACTCAGGATAACAGTCAAAAAGTGGAATAGCTGTTAAGTGGTTCCACCATGGAACAGAAACACATAAAACCTCAAGTAAGTGCTTTAGGAGGGAACAAAAGTGCAACTTGTTTTCTCTAACCACCAAATGATTGGTGGATTGATAAGAAAACATAACTGCTTGTGCTCCTAAGCCAAATTCAGACATATTAAATCCAAGAACTTTGTCCATTTGACTCTTCCATACCTCTGAGCTGGTGGCCCGTCCATGATGATGTTGATCCATAAGATCTGCATAGCATTGAGTGGATTTGGTAGGTTGAGCACCGTTGACAGAGTAATTAGGCTCAAAGCTGAAATGCTCCTGCAAAGAACAGGAGAACTTTATTCTGCACGGCCTCGCCCAACAGCTGCTTTCACTGGGATGGAAGCAAACGGGAACTTACGTGCTCAACTGGAACCGGACAAAATTTTTGATGTTGTAAAATATTCCCTTTCCCTCTTCTATTGCATTCCTGGAAGGGAGAGGAAGAGTTTATTAAGTAACTTGTACTCATCCCCTTTTACATAATGCTCCCCATGACGCTCAAAATACAAATTGTCTTCTCTGGCACTCACTTCAGATGAAATTCAGACTCTGGCTTAGCAGGGGAACATCAATGCAGCGTCTCAGTTAAAATTAATTTATCAGAACTACTAGATCTGGAACTCTGGTTCATACGGCCAGGTCTTGGTTCATAAAGCAGTCCTGTGACCTATTTATATCCTCACTCTGCTCTGCATACTCTGTTGTTATGAGCTAACAGAGCATTACAAACTATATTTTTCCTCTGAACTTCCTAGATGAGGCAGAGAGCACAGGTTACCATCCACGCAGACTTCCAGGCACTTTCAAATCCCTGGTTAGTTACAGCAATGAGAAACCAGGGCTTTCAGATGAACGGTACCTTTGTCACCACCACTTGAAAATAAAAAGTCTTTGCCATGTATGCAACTGAAAATGAGCCAGACCCCCATTAGGTATCTCCTACCGTCTCCTGTGACTTGTGTGGTTTTCAGGACTAGTCACACAACAGACTTGTGGCAATGGATAGCCAGAAAGTGTCCGATGGTAAGAAAAGTGGCTAAACCTACATTACTGTTGAGAAGTCGTCGTCCACAAGAATCATGTTGGCAGCCTCTTTGCTGACGTCCGTCCCAGCTTGTCCCATCGCAATCCCAATATCGGCAGATTTAAGGGCCACCGCATCATTAACACCGTCTCCTGTCATTGACACGATGGCACCAGCCCTCTGCAAAGCCTGTGAGAGCGGAGAGAGGAGAGGCTCTGAAGCCAGGAGAAGTCAGTCAATAGTCCTGTTGGCAATCACAGGATTCACACGTGCTATTGAAAAGAGCAAAAGTCCTGTGTGGCTTTAGGGGCAGAGGACAAAACTCAGACCAAGAATTAAGAAACTGGAGTCTAGAGAATCTCACAACGTCAATAGGAATTTGAAGGGACTAAAGTCCTCAGAAATTCTGATATTATGCTTGCAAGTATCTCACTAGTGCCTTTCAATTGACCCAGGCCAGATCTGCTAATACCTTTTGTGTAAATAGTGCCAATGCTCTCGCTTGGGTTTTATGGTCCTTTAGTCTGAGCTGATCCTGCTTTGGAAGATCAGGGGGTCTAGAGAACTGAGCCCCTCCTCCCCCTTACATCTTGTTTTTGTGAGGCATGCAATGGGTTTGAGAGGCTCTTGGTACCTTTATAATTTTTAGTTTGTGCTTTGGACTTGTTCTGAAGAAAATGGAAACCTGAAAAACAAAAATTACAATCTCGTATCAGACGGATGGTATTGGAAACAGGCCTTGTTTTTGTAATCAAAACCATTACATTTTCAACAGTGGATGACAGCTCTGCCTCTGCCAGTTGGTCCAGCTCTTCCCCAGACATGGCTTTCAGCTTCCCATTGCAGAGACCAATATTCTGTCCTGCAAAGAAAAGCCCAAAATGAGATCTGCCCAGCAGCTCTGGAAAATGCCAACTACTTCCTGACTCAAAGAATAGAAGCAGCAATTAAAGAATTTACTGGGAAATACACCTGAAGCTGGGGCATCTGACAGGGCAGACAGCTCTCTGGCTCTGAGCTGGGCTGGTCACCTTGTCCTGACTCAACTGGAGTTAGGGAAGCGATAAAATACCCAGAACTGGAGCTGATATGAAATCTCTGCCGTTTGTTCTGTGTATTTCATAGGGCAGGATGCAAAAGGAAATGCAGAGATACTCACACTCCAAACATGAATGGAGTCTATAACCCCACCAATGCCATCTGTCTCATCTTGCCCTGAGATTTTCCCATTTCTGGTGGTAAAATAGGAGATTAAGTTCCTGGAATTTGGCATTTAACAGATTCAGTCTGGAGAAGAGAAGGCTGTGAGGAGACCTTCTTGTGGCCTTCCAGTATCTGAAGGGGGCCTGCAAGAAAGCTGAGGAGGGACTTTTTAGGATGTTGGGTAGTGATAGGACAAGGGGGAATGGATCCAAACTAGAGGAGGGCAGATTTAGATTGGACATTAGGGAGAAGTTCTTCCCCGTGAGGGTGGTGAGACCCTGGCACAGGTTGCCCAGAGAGGTGGTGGAAGCCCCATCCCTGGAAGTTTTTAAGGCCAGGTTGGATGGGGCTCTGGGCAGCCTGCTCTGGTGGGAGGTGTCCCTGTCCATGGCAGGGGGGTTGGAACTCGATGATCCTCAAGGTCCCTTTCAACCCTGATGATTCTATGATTGGTTTCAATGGAAAAGCAAGAACTCAGTAGCATTTAAAACCTCTACTGCACGCACAAAAAGAATGATGAAGCTGGTTATTGTAATGTAACATTTAACTGATCTGACAGACATAGCATAAGCCCACAGGAAAGAAGGTAAGTTTGCTACCTATGGCCACAGCTGTTTCCAGGGCATCTCCAGTTATCATCTTTACCGAGACACCAGATTCTAAAAGGACTTGAACAGCTTCTCTCACTCCAGCCCTTGGGGGATCAATTATTCCAACCAGACCTAAAAAGGTTAGTTTGCCAAGTTCTGGACCTGAAGCCAAAGCAAGTACTAGAAACAGAGGGGGGAAAAAAAGGAAGACAAGATTAAATTACTAATAATATGTTTCCATACATTAAACCAGACATTTAGAGGGGATATTAAATTGACAGCTTCCCAGCTGAAAAAGTGGTTGAAAGCAGATCTGTAGTCATTAGATTCAGATCATGTCTAGACACAAGAATTTGTCCACTCAACTAATACCAGTTTATCTGCATCAGAGCATTTCTGTTTCACATGTTTCTCTCAGGAGAAACATGTTCTACCAACAGACACTACGACGGTTTTTAAAAAAAAAAAAAAAAAAAAAAATCAATGCTCTTGTAAAAATGTAAACTTGTCTCCTTTTTTTAATCTAAAAATGTGAAATGTAAATTCAGTTAAACTTCCATTGTGTAAACATCAAGGCTGTGAACATTTTGTTTCTGTTCTTGGTGCCTAACCGTATCGTTCAATCGTTCCGAAATCACTGGAGGATATTTTGCCAGGGGTCGGTGTCAGTGTTGCTTTGATGATTGAATCACAAGCTCGCAGCAGCTGCCCGAGCTAATCGCTTTTCTTCCCAGCAGTAATTTGCCATTCACAACAGCAGATGATTTAGATATTGCAAAGCAAGCCCTCTATGTGAGTTCCTAACCACAGGACACAGGGGTGGGGAATTATGTACATTAACTATACCATTTTCCAGTCCTGGGTGCCAAGACTTGTTCACATCTCCTCACGGCTCAGGAACACGCACGAGAGACATTGTCTTTGTTACTGTGTGAAAGTCTAAGACATTTCTGAAAAGATGTTTCTAGTGATGAAGGAAATGACATGTGTGTAAAAACTCCCGTGGGCCGTGCGCTGACATGCAATCAGGATCAAAAGGAGATCGTTAGATTTGGTCCTAATAAAGAATAGAACCAAACTTCAAACAAAAAATCTCGGTGCCCAAATCCATGTGTTGAACCCCTTTCAAAATCTCTTTCTGTTGCTCTTGAAACAGCTTCTCCAAAAGCAAAACTTGGCAGAGCAGCACTTAGATGGGGCTCAGCACAAAGCCTTTCGACGCAACGGTCAGACCGTATCCCCGGCAATCACAGCGCTCCGTGGGACAAAGACATTCACCATTTCCACCACTTCCTTTCAGTTCCTTTCAATCTCACTAAGTTAAACCCAGAAAAAAAAATAAAAAATAGTGGAAAGTGAGCAGCCAACAGACCTAAGACGTGGCCCTTGGCAAAGCCTGCTAGGTATTACGGAGAGCATTAGGACGTGATAACCTGTAAGCTTAAGGGATATAAACAGTAAGGACTGACCCCGTAGACCTGAGGAGCCCATTTGTTTTTCTTCTTGCTGGTAGATGGCTTTTTGCTGGGGTGTGAGCGATAACGAGAGGCCACTGCTGTTATACAGAGTGCAATACCGAATAACTTCTTCAAACGCTCCTTTCATAAAGTAAATATCTTCCTGAGCCTTTAAAGTAAGGAGATAATACACTTTATCACCAAAATAAAATAAAATAAAAGCATGTTTTTAGGAAACTGATCACGCATAAGGCTTTACATCCAAGGTAAAAAAAGACCTTTTGTTTGCCCTTTTAGGTGTTGTGTAAAATGCCCAGGTGCATGTATTATTTATAGGGTGGGATACTTTTGTTCCAGCCATTTTTCATGTACAGCCAAGACAATGAGAACGGTAAGGAAAAAGGCTGGTGAGTTTTTAAACCAGAGTACAGTATGAGCACTAACTTGGTAAGGGAAAAAACAACCATTTACTTCCAAACATCCTTTCTTGCCCTGTCAGTTATCTCTGAAAAGCTTGTGTTTCCCTTCTCAAACCACAATACATAAAGTATTATCTTCTCCCATTCAAACACAGCTTTACAAGCTAAAATTACACCCAAGTTGGGAATTTTAAGGTTTGTTCCGTTTTCTCCCGACATAGTTAGCTTCTGAAAACAGTATTTGCTCAAGAGATACCATTTCGTGCCTATTGTTGAGGTGCACAATGAGAAACCCAAAACCAGCCAACGCCACTGTTTGCTTTACCTGATTTTTCAGCGCGCATTTCACAGCCATCCACTTCTGTTCAGAGCTGAATGGGATTTCCTTCTTTCTTACATAAATATCTTTTATGTCAGCTAATTCCATCTAAAGCAAGGCAGAACAAAAAGAGCAATCTCATACTGAACAATGCCAAAGCTTGTTTAGCGTTTCCATATGACGAGCGTTGAGTGTTCACCGTGTACTTGCAGGCAGTCATACACCACAGGGGTCAAGCTAAAGCACAGGGAGAGTAAAACTCATATTTCAAACCCATCTTCTCCTTTCACAGGATCACAGAATATTAGGGGCTGGAAGGGACCTCGAAAGATCATCGAGTCCAACCTCCCTGCCAGAGCAGGGTGCCCAGTGTAGGGTAAATTAAATCAGAGTTTGATACTTGATCCCTGATGACTTTCTCAAGAGCTTTGGGTCACAGGATGCTCAAGTCTTTTACCTAAACCTACAGCAAAGCAACAGACAGAGCAGATTTCTTCCAGCCCAAGCTCAGGCTCCCCCACTTTGGTAATTTCCCAGACAACCTACTTGGAAGAAAGAAAAATTGCAAATAATTGAATGGTCAGTAGTAGATGTGGTTTCAAATTACTTCCTGATTAATTAAACTCAAAAAGTAATTCATCACAAGAAGAACCTTCAGCCACGAGGTAGGACACGTTTGAATTGATGCATCCCTGCTTTAGCAGCGTGCAAGGGTGCTCTAGGTGAAGTGGTAGAGATCAGAAGTGGCTTCCAGTGTCTCACCCATCAAACTAAAAAAATAATTAAAAAAAAAAAATAGAAGAGACAACCTCCCTCATACTCTGCTGTTGCTTAGCTACTGAATGGCAGAGCAGAAGAAGAATTTTAAATTAGCATTTAGGGAAATAATAGATCATTGTTTTAGGAAAAAAAAAATCAACTACAAAAAAAACACCAAAACATCAAAAAATAAACAAACCCCCCCCATGATTTCACTGTTAGAGTTATAAGGTATAAAAGTAGGAGGTAAGCACAGATGTTTGAAGGTGCATCATTTCATCAGGCACCTTCTGTGCTTCACAGCCCACCCGAGGTCTGTGGACCGCAGGCAGCACATCACTGATCAGATGATACCTTGAGGCATTTTACAGCCTTCTGACTAAGAGCATGGATGAAATATTCATTAAAAAAAAAAATCTCATTTTATATAAACATGACAAGAAAAATGGTAAAGCTATCCAACCACCCAAATCAAGGATGACCCTCCACCATTTTTCCTTGTATGGCCTGTTCTTGCTCATTTTTCACTCTCTTGGCTTCCTCCTGAACACTTAATTGGCACGTGCTGAAAATATAAAAGAGACAGTCCAGCCTAAGCCCGAAAGAAATTTCTTATGCAGAGTAATTGCCTAGATTAACCAAGCAAAACAATTATTTCTGTGAGTGCAGGGGCTCAAGGAAGGTGTTTAGGCCATGACAAGAGGTCTACGTGGGAGAGCTGTACATCTATGACCTTGGAAGAAGAGACAAGGAAAGACTAAAATCCCTCTGGGGACTTTGAAAATGTCTGATCGCTGCTGTCAGATGTAACAATTCCAGTTCTCTTTTTTTTTTTTTTTTTAAATTTCTGGAAGATTTTATCTGTTAACAATTTTACCTTCATTGCAAGGGCAATGAGCGCCCCTTCTGTGGGCTGTCCCATCATGCTGTTTTTCCTGATAATGGCGTTATTGGCGACGCAGCCAGCCTAGAGAAAGGGACATATTTACACAGTTTATTTTTGTCATAACGAAATTGGTAGCTTTTTCATCTCTTTAAATGGAAAAATGAAAGCTTGGAGAATGATCCCAAAAGATCATAGAATCGTTTGGGCCGGAAAAGAGCTTTAAGATCATCAAGTCCAAGCATTAACCGAACACTGCCACTCCCACCACAAAACCCTGTCCCATAAGCACCTCTCCTATGTGTCTTTTAGTACCTCCAGGGACAGTGACTCCACCAGCTCTCTGGGCAGCCTGTTCCACTGCTTAACAAACCTTCCAGTGAAGAATATTTTCCTAATGTGTGATATTCCCCAGAGCAGCACCTCTTGAGATCAGTTCTTGTGCTTTCTAAACCTCCCTAACTATAGGAGATAGCAGTATTTTTGGAAAATGTTATATTTTGGTAAAATGTTATATTTTGGGTAAATTAACATCAAGCAAAACACTATCTATGTCTAATGAGCTTGATAAAACATAAAAATGGAAACTTAGTCTCTCCCACTATTGCTTCTAACGTGCAGTATGGATAAAATAAGACCAAATCTCCATTTGAGATTCCAGCTCAAATCACTTCACTGCCCAAACCCTCCACTTTAGCCTACAGCTGAACGTGCAAGGTTTTATTTAATGCTAACATGAAACCCAGAGACCATGACAGTACACTTCTAAATTGCCTATACAGCTAAAGTCCAGAATCTGCCCACATTAAAAATCTGAACGTGGTAAAATTCATTGGTCTCTCCTCTGCCAAAAGAGTATTTTTATCCAGTGACACTTCAAGCTGATGACTCTGGTCTCTCTGTACATATCTAATGATGGTTCCCTTTCACCCACAAGCTTCAGGTGTCCTATCACAATTACTCTTAGCTTTTCCATGAGAAAGCTCTGGCAAGAAAGCTCATTTTCAAGTTACAAAAGTGGGGTTTTTTCTCCCCCCCACATTCATTACCCGAAGTGAACCGTGCGAAGGAAAATGGAACGTAAATAGGAGAAGCTGGCTCGTAATTCCTACTTACCTCCACTAGTTTCCCAACCGAGACATTGGAAAATTCTTTAAGAACCTCCTTTGATGGCAGAAGATAAACGTTTCCTTCTCCATTGTAGCCCACCCCGCTGACCTGAGGAAGAGAGAGACAGAAAGAGCAGATTTCCCAGGGACAGGCAGGACTATAAAGCTGCATCTGTATTCCACAGGGTGCACTTGAGCACATTTTTGATTTTGAAGGCGTGCTGGGAATTCTCTTTCTAGCTCAAAGCACTGCTTATAGGAAAGGCTGCAGATAATGAAAAGATAACATTACAATAGCCATATAGCAACAGAAAGAATCAGATTGTCTCATACAGAGCTTATTCCCCAGGAGTTCAGACGTCTCTTGCAGCTCACTCAAGAGATCCAGCCCTTTGGTAGCAGTGGGTTCGCTGGTTTTAATCTGCTGATGACCGGCCTGAGTCTCCACTGCCTTTTATTTCGCTTGTCTGCATTTTTCATGTCACTCCTATAATAAATATTCCTATAGAGGATGGACCCACAATGGCCAGGGGCAGGTTTCAGCATCTACAACAACTGCAGAGGAGAGCAGATGATGTCAACGAACGTCTTCGTTGATGGCATCTGAGAAGCTTGTGTACGCTCAACCCCACCTCTGCCTGTCTCCAGCACCGCAAAAGTCCCTTCTCTTTAAGGGAACTGGTTTTATGCAAGAAACTGTTCAGTTTGGGACTGACTCAGCATCCCTCATTTGGGCCTAAAGGAAGTACAAGCAAATTGTCCCTGTTGAGCTTGAACTGGAAAGTCCATGTTACGGCCTCGGTCATACCTCTGCCTGGAACCCGTCCGAGGTCACGAGCCGAGTCACCGTCATCTCGTTGGCCGTCAGAGTGCCTGTCTTATCGGAGCAGATGACATTGCAGCAACCTGATGCAGGAAAGTTTTTAATCAGAACTAATAAATAATGCAACTGAACAATGAGATTCAGGGCTCCAAAAGAGGGAGAACGTGTTTCCATAACATTCCTCAAACCACACCAGTGAGAAAACACCAAGGAATGGGTGAGTTTCCTAACAGAGCATTGTAAGGAAAGGATTTAAGTGCACAACAATTGTGCCTATAATTTGGATGTGAGATGCAGTAGGAGACATCTGAAGGGGGCCGTGTTATCCTGAGCATCATATGGTGGGCGGTCAGAGAAGACACTGATCTCCAGGGAGTAGCTCAATGCTCCTGAGCTGCAACATCACACAACAGAACAGCTGTTACATTCTGAAAGGACATATCAAATTCCCAGCCTGCCACATGCTTCCTCAGAGGGGCCATTTAACCCTTGCTTCTCTAAACCAGGAATAACAGCCCTTCCCTTCCTTACTAAGCGACCGTGAGAGTAGAGGTGCTAAATACTCCTACAAAAATTACTTTAAAATCCACAGCTAAGAGCAGGAGCTGCCCTACTCATGTTCTGCTCTGCGACAATCCTGCTTCAGTTAAGCACATTTCTTCCAGGGGCCATTCACACCACAACACAGCAAAGGTGTCAATTAGCAGAGTCACCACATTCGGCCAGTTTCCAGTCCCAAGAAAGTTCCATTTGAAAAAAAAAAAAAGAAAGAAAAAAGGAAAGAATTGGACTCCAGCTCCCTTTCAAGTCTGAGTATCATTCCTGGCTCTGGAGATGATGACACAGACCCTGTGAGCATGGTGACCACCAGGTAAAAGCCTGGAGACAATAAAGCAGATTGAGCTGCAATTAAATTAATTACAACGTCGCAGGATTAGCACAGAGCAAAGCTATCACCTCGAATATTTTTAGCTATTTACTACTAAAGAACCAGATAAAGAAGGGTTATTTTTCTGCTTTTGAGAAGCTGAACAGGGATGGCCCAGGTAATAGGCGGGTGAGCACAGTTTTAGCCGCGCTCCCACTGCCTCGCAGCGTACCCCAGGCATCTGGCGGTTACGCCTGTTTGGGCGCAGCTCTTCCAGAACAAAATTCTTCATGAGATAAGGCCGTTTCAGATGTGCTGGGTCAGGGCAGATAGAATAAAATAAGGGTGATAAGATTACTTAACTGCAGAACAAACAAGGGCAGTTCAAACAATAGCAGCATTTCCAACGAAGAGATTTGCGCTGAAGGATCCGGCTGTGCAGCCGATGTTTGTGACTGCACGGGCCAGGCTTGGTGTTTATTGTTCTTTTTGATAAGTGCTGTTACATGAACGACATGTCTTCTCCTTCCTAGAATGGCCATACCGACCAAGGGCAGAGGAGTGAAGCCTGGAAGAGAGTGCCCTGAAGATGAGGGCCAATTTGAAGATAAGGGGAGGCAGAAGAATAATTTCCTTACAGTTCCTTCTGCCCTGCAGCTGCGAGGATGGAATGGATGCCTTCGAGGTCCTCTTTGTCCCTATTTTCCATGACTCAGTGTTTATCTGGGAGATGGCCATGCAGGCTGCTGAAGGATAGATGGTTTTGGTTTTGCTACCAGGTTCAGCTTGAGGGGATGCAAGGTTTTTTGGCCAAACTCTGAAGAAGTGGACAGGATGGACCTGGAGGATGATCCCAAAGACTGGGGAGGAAGGAGAGACCGACCTCCAACCCAAGCAGGGCTTGTATGTCTGCAGAGAGGGTCTGCTACCCCTGGGCCAATGCCATGGGTTGGGTTCCTAGCATCTGCTAGTGGAAAAGGGTGAGACGCACAGGGTAGAAAACTTATTTAAGTCCAAGTGGGTTGCTTTAGCCCACTAAGCATATTCCAAATTTTTATTTTTTTTTTTATGAGACCAAGGCTCACTTGGCCAGCCCATTGCTATTCCGCTCAGATCTTGAAGCCTGGCAGATGACCAAATTGTGTGACCCATTTTCAGCCTTACCTAAGGTTTCTACTATGGGCAGCTTCTTCACAATCACCCTTTTCTTGGCCATCCGGAGAACGCCCAGCACCAGTGTTACGGTGACCACAATGGGAAGGCCCTCGGGGATGGCAGCCACCGCCAGGCTGGGGACAGCAGAGACATGACAGCTTCAACACAGGGGTCAAACTACAGGTACCGACCAACACATGCCAAAAGGACATTTCCATGGGGCAAGTTTTCCCGCCTGTACATGTAGATCTGGACGATAGCGTGCAGTGCTGAGCACTAGGACTCCTGGCACACTCAAAACCAGAATATCTATCCAGCCCTTCAATCCTTTTCTGGATGATTTTGACAGAGCAATTACTTTTCTTCTTTACATTGCCAAAGAGTATTAATTTCTGGCTAAGCAGGGATTTAGAGGTTGGGTTTCATTTCATTTATTTAACTTTCTGAGAATGGAAGTTGAATATTCCTTGGCATCACAGCTCAAACATTAGCTACTGGCTCCTGGCCACACACAACCCCTCCTCTTCTCTCTTACATGTGGGTACCAGCTATAGTGGGACAGAATCATCTCCCCAGATGTCCCCATGCTGCACAGTGCGTCTGTCTCTTAGTTATTCCTTGGGTAACTCTGAACATGTCTAGGTAGCGCAAAAAGCAATCAAGGAGGACTTTCAAAACCACAGGCTGCTCTCCAAAACTCAGGCTTAACCACTTTTCTTTGCCACCACATCCCCCCAGGAGATGGGAAGGTAGGCACCAAGCCAGTCTGGCTTCATTGTGATCTCCTCATCCACGGTTTTGGTTTTGTTTCCATAGAATACTTTTTTTTTTCCCCCCCAAGGATTGATTTTAGAGCCATGTCAACACTAAGCCACAGGCTTTATGGGTACTTCTAAACCCACATGGTTTATTATGTTTGATTAGGAGGCTGTGCATGCTTTTTATGCTGCATAAAGCGTGCATTCCTATCTTTAGACGTAAAGCCAGTAAGAACAGCAAAGAGTAATATTTGCTGTTGCTACACTCACACTAAATTCATGGTGCAGGTAGGAAAGGACATCCACGGCAGGATGAGGTGGAAAAGCCAGTGACGGTTTTCAAAATACTCATTTCCAGAATTAAATAAACCCTCAATCTTGGTTTATTTCTACTAAACTCTGTTGTAGAGCTCACATGACTTTCACCAGCACAAGATCAATATGTATTTGTGAAGAGTCTTTCTCAAGTTCTCTTCCATGAAAGGTTCATTGTTTTGAACAGGGAATTCCCTGGGATGTGCTTAATTAGAAACCAAAGAGAAAGGTGCTCTCCTGTCCTCACCTGACTCCGATTGTGAACATGCTGAGGAGACGCTTCCCTTGTAACCAGCCAATGAGCATTATCAAACCTGGTGGGGGAAAACCATCAGATTGAAAAAAAAACTTCAAGAAATTAATAAACATCTTAATCTGCTTTAACTGTTGCTGGGGGACTGAGGATTCAATGAGGTCCCCGAATCTCTCCTTCTGAGGTGTCTCTGCTCGAACCCTCAAAGTCTAGGTAACCCACATCAACAAGTAGTTTTGGAGAAAAAAAAAAAAAGTGGCCCTGGAGCACAGAGGGCTTTCACATGCAAGTAGGAGCATCGCACCCAACTCACCAATTATGCCAAAGGAGAAGAGAGTGAGTTGCTTCCCCAGTCTGTCCATGCTTTTCTGGAGAGGTGTTTTGGGAGTCTGGAAACATTAGAGCATAGCTGGTTTTCTTTGCTTGTTACACAAGCTAAGATGATGACACTCAGCCCAGAATGACTGACCCACACAGTGCTGGTTATCACTGCTGTGGTCCTTACAGGGTCTGCTGGGCACAGACCATTCAGCAAGGAGAGAGTCTCTACCTCGGGTGCACCCAAGGCAGGCAAAAAGTGGAAGAAAAAGAATTATGTTCAATTATAGCTGGGGAACCAAGGTAGACACAGGCTAAGGGCTAAATTGGAAAAAGAACTTTACTGCTCGAGTCCAGGACTGGATAAGGTCTGTGCAAAGCCTCTGGGACAGCAAAAAAAGTCTGGATCCTCATCACTGTTCCAGAGGCTCTGCACGTACATTACCCACAAGTGTCATCTCCTGCTTTGCTGCGATTTCTCACACTAATGGCTCAAGAGTTAACTAGTTTCTAGACCCTCATCTGTGTTGCCTCAGAGCTCTGGCCCGTTACATTTTGGCATGTATAGAAGTTAAAGTTTATGTATGTGGGGTGGTGGGGTAGGAAAACCCTGTGATGTTTGGGTGACTACACAAGCTGAGCACCACAAGTCTGGATTTAGAAGCCGAAATATTGCTTATAACCTTCTTTTTGGGATTGAGCAGTTTGATGTCCCTCAGTGGCACAGACATTGTGTAGCAGAAAAAGAAACGAACACAGTGCATTAGCCCTTGGAGCTGCTCCCCCTCACAAATTTCCATCCAGAACACCCCTCATTTCCAGAGACACACACACTTCTTTACCTCTTCAGCTTGCATCATTTTGAACACCTCTCCAAACTGTGAATTTTCACCTGTCCCAATAACTACGCCCTGAAAAGCATGAAAAAGAAAAAAAAATATGACAGAAATGAAAAAAAAGTCTAGAGATTCTGTAATTTTGAGGAAAAGATTGAAGATGACAGGACTCACTTTTCCCTTCCCATATCGCACCAGGGTCCCCATGAAAACAACGTTGCTCAGCGTGGTTATGTCTCTGGCTTCCAGTAAGACACCGTCAGTCTTGTTGCAGGGCTCAGCTTCTCCAGTAAAACTGGATTCATCCACCAGCAGATCTGTAACCTAATTCAAAAGGCACATTTCTGACACTCCTAAGACAAGAAATGTCCAGAAGAGGCTTTTGTACTTATAGCTGTCCTTACCTCTATCAGCCTGAGGTCTGCAGGGACCCTGTCACCAACAGCCAGCCAGATGATATCTCCAGGCACGAGCTCTCGTGCTAGAAGATGCTGCAGTTTTCCGTCCCTTAGGCTACATGAGACAAATGGAAAAAGAAGAAAGGAAACCAGGCTGTGAGAGTTTTTCATTCCTTCTGCAAGCTTGGGAATGTGACTGGCAAGAAAGCAAGAGCTTCCCTGCCCTGAAGAGCTTCCAATGTAAATAAGAATATAAACTCTTCACAAAGACGAGGAGAGGGTTACGCTGAGTTTGAGCTTAGTTTTAATTCATAAAGAGATGGGCAGGTTACAGAAGACTTGCATTTCAGCAAGAAGTGACTTAAACTGTACTTATAGAGTATATAGGAGGGACACAAAGGTGTGCTCTTCCCATGTGGCTCACACTTTAAATAACGAAATGCAGATTCTTTAACCTAAAAAGAGGTTTTTTAAAGCTGGAATTCCCACTGGCACGTCACTATTTTATTGATAGCGCAGCTGTTCAAGCGGTCAGATGGTTGTGGTGGCATATCATAAATAAATAAAGAACAAACAGCAATGTTTGAGAGATCCAGACCTGGCTGAACTTTGGACCAGAAGAAAAATCCCCACACTGCCTTGGCAGTGCAAGGTTTCTCTGAGCCTCGCAGCTTATTTGTGTTGGCCGTGACAAATCTGATTTGCAAAGACATAACTAGGAAAGGTGCTTCCTGTGCTCTAAAGCACTGATCACAGAATCACAGAATGTTAGGGGTTGGAAGGGACCTCTGGAGATCATCAAGTCCAATCCCCCTGCCAGAGCAGGATCAAAGAATTTAGGGCAAGTCACCTAGGAACGCATCCAGATGGGTCTTGAAAGTCTCCAGAGAAGGCGACTCCACCTCTCTGGGCAGCCTGTCCCCATGCTCTGTAACCCTTACAGTAAAGCAGTTCTTCCTCATATTAAGGTGGAATTTCCTGAGCTCTAGCTTAAATCCATTGCCCCTTGTCCTATCACAGGGCACAACTGAAAAGAGGTTGTCACTTCCTTCTTGATGCCCAGCTCTCAGATTTTCATAGACATTAATTAGATCCCCTCTCAGTCTTCTCCTCTCCAAACTAAAAAGCACCAGGTCTCAGCCTTTCCTCTAAGGGGCTGGAGCACCTGCCTTATATCATCCTCGTAGCCTCCATTGGATTATCTCAAGTAAACTCCTGTCCCTCTTGAACTGGGAAGCCCAGAACTGGATGCAATACTCCAGGTGAGGTCTCACCAGGGCAGAGTAGAGGGGGAGGAGAACCTCCCTCGATGCTGGCTGCACTTTTTTAATGGACCCCAGGTAACGAATGAGAAACGATTCCGCACATGAAAGGGTCAGGGAAGCGTTATCTGATACACCCCACAGGCTCCTGTGCATGACCGTGCTCACGCGTGGCCGACCCGCGCCGGGATGCCTGGTGGGCCTGTGCCTGGCACGAGTCGACAGCAACGGGCCAGCATGGGCAAGGAAACCCAGCCCATGTGCACCTCCACTCATAAGCCCATTTAGTGCCAGCCTCTTCAGGGCAAAACCATCCCAAAGCCAAACAAAAAATACGTAGGTGAGGTTTTTCCTACATGAGGAGTCAGCAACACACGAGAGGCTGCAGGGATTCTCATGCAGGGTGCGGAGTGAGACATTTCTGGGACCCTCCTGTCTCTCAGCATTATTCAATTCCACTGGGTGCCTGCGTTAAAAATCAGAGTTATTCCCTTTCCCTGTGCCCTACAGCAGCACCCACATGGTGCCACCTCTCCAGAAACCAGGCTCTCACTACCTGCCTGACAATCTTTCTTCAGCCACGATAACCCAAACCCTGCGGTTCCCCACCGAAGCAGACGTGCCTCACCAGTTGCACTCGGGGGGCACCAGCTTGTTCAGTTCTTCCAGAGATTTCTCTGAGCGATATTCCTTTTTGAGGAGAAAGAAGGAAAAAAAAAGGCAAGTTACACAAGAGGGCTCGCTCACAACGGCCCCGGCCCCAGAGCCCTGCTCCAGCTGACGTACCTGGATGAAGGCCACGGTGACCACGATGAGCACGGCCTGTGAACAAAGAGGCATTAGAGGGGTGGGCACATCAGCTTCAGAGAGCAAAGGGTTGGGTTGCAGAAGGTGCCGCCTACCATGGCGATGCTGGCAGCGTCCTCGTACTCCTTCGTGATGACGCTTACCAGGGCGGAAGCCAGCAACAGGAGAATGAGGGGGTTTTTAAACTGGAAAAATAAAACCATTATTGGTTTATAACTGGAGAAATAAAACCAATATTAACTTAAAGATGGAGTTGCCAAAGCTGAGCTGGCCTCAGATCTCATCAGAAAGGATTAGCTGTAGGCTTTTGGTGAAGGGACTCTCCTTGCTCCAGAGAGCAGCATCGCTCTGCCCACACAGAGGCAGGCACAGGGCTGACTCTAAAAGCTCCTTAGAGGCATGATAGGTACAAACAAAAACTTGATTGTCCTTTTAGAATTTGAAACCAGAAATCCTCTTTCTTTTTTTTTTTTATAATCTGCTAAACTGTGCTCTGTACCCAGAACTGCAGGGGTCAGAGTCTCACTTTTTACAATTTTAAGCACAGATTTTAAGGACCTTTCTCCTCCCTGAGAAAGTTGCAGGTCTGTTTAGCTAATGTGGGACTTGATGTAAGGGAACTGTCAGGCAAAGGCAAGCTGGTCTGTTTTGGGGAACAGGAGCATGGTGGTGCATGGTAGGAAAGCCAAGCTTTAAATTTATTCCCTGCTGAAGCCAAAGGTGAAAGTCCCCTTCATTTCTCTTTAGAAAGGCTGGGCTGAAGAGGGCGTTTTTTTTTTTTAAAAAAATAGTTTATTTATTGTTACTGAAAAAGAAATGGCTTCTTAAGGATAAGCAGAAAAAAAAAAACATCATCTGACTCACTATTAAGAACAAAAGAATCCTTGAAGAGGCTTAGTGATGATTACAAAGTGCTTAAAGGACATTGATCACATAGGAAAAAGGGGATAATCTATGAACTGAAAATAAAGTCAGTCAAAGCAAGTAAAAATCTTCATGATCCAGCTAAGCAAGAAGAAAAATCAAATTGCTGGTTGAAAATAAACCACTAAAGACCCTTCTTGCTTGACTGAAAGCTCCAAGAGAGGTGCAAGATGCGCTAAATCGATGAGAACCAGTTAATAAGAGCAAAACTGAAGGATAACTCAGCTAGGGGAGAACAAGACAGCACCGCGTGTGAAGGTGTCCGTCACTGATCTATTCCTCATGGAGACATTAACACCTCAGATCTACAACTGCCTCTGGAGGTTTGACTTTCCTTCACTGGGGGAACTGGAATCCGAGTGGCTTTCAGCTACCACTGGTTTGCTTCAAACTTTTCTGATTTTATCACTTGCCTCAAAGGGAGTAAATATACTCCAGTAATCAGGTCGCTGATCTATGGCTTTTGATTTGTGGGCTGTGTGGAGATAAAAAGATTTGTTTTTATTTTAAGATGTTATCTTTACATTTAAATGACCCTGCATCTGAATCTCTCAATGGCTTTCCTGGGGGAACAGACAGTTTCTGTATCCAAGGCACAGCCTGTCCCAAGGCTGAATCTGTGGATGTGGAAACCCTGGATATTTCAGTGTAGAGACTCTCTCAGGCCAACCCAGCCAGGGAATGGGAATGTGTGCAGAAAATCCTTACCTGGTCTAGATATTTCTTCCATATTGGTTCTGTATTCTCCACTGAAAATTCATTCCAGCCATGTTTTAACCTGCGCTGCAGCACGGAAAACTTGGAGAGCCCTGTTTGTAAGTCAACCTAGGGGGAAATTTAAAAAAAAAAGACAACAAACAAAAGAAACCCAAACATTACATATTGTAGAATACTTACAGAAAACTTCTTAAGGCAAAGTTATCTTAAAGACTTGTAATTAAACTGGGCAAGACGTTCATGGTTCAGTCCTCCACAAAAAACACCCAAACATTAATCTATTGTTTCCTGTTTAGTTATTCATTTTTGTTAAACTGTAAAACTTTACTATCAACAATCACAAAAACTTGTGAAGTGAGCACAAGTTAATAAAAAAAAGATTATTTTCACAATTGTGAAACCCTGTAATAGATGACAGATTAGAAATCTAGAATCATAAGGAATAGGATTGGTTTCTGGTTTCACTGTACGTTTAATAAAATAAAATAAAAATACCTTGACAAAATTCAAAGTGACCAAATGGAGAAGGAATAAGATCTATTTTGCCTGGATTTAGAAAACCAGCCAGGTCAGACATCAATATTTGCTGAGCATTATAACTTTCCCTGGTCATGGGGACTAAGCCTTTCTAAATCTCCATCTATTTTTCGTACATGGGGTTAAGCAAGAGCTACAACATCAGATTGTTTTTTTTTTTTTCCCCAGGAGCAAACTCCAGTGCAGACCAGAGCTTCCTTCTCAAGCCCCAGTGTCCCTCCATCCCTCTGGCTACATCCCTGCGGTGGGAAAGCTGGAGTAGCACACACCACTGCCAGCTGGTCCTGGCTCCACGTGGGCAAACAGAGCTCAGCACAAGGAGATCCAGGTGACAGCTCCAGCTCTGCTGTTGGCTTGGGGTAGGGCTGGCAAGGTGAATTTATATCTAACAATCCAAGCAAGCCTTTGAGAAGCTGCCTAGGACAAGAAACATGGTGAGTTTTGCCTCTGAAATGTAATCTGCTATGAAAAGCAGAGGGGAAAGTGCTCTGTGAGTTCGTGCAGCGTTTCCCAAGGAGCTGCTGATAATTCGAGCGGATGAGCTGTGCTCAGGGCTCCTCTGCCAGCCTTGGCTTTGCTCGACACCCTGGACAATTAAACTTTCTCCTGCAGCTCACAGAGCTGCTCACTTCAGTGAAATCCTGCCCTGGGACAAGGTGAAGCACAAACGCACAGCGCTGAGCCTTGAACGCAGCAAATATGAGCCTTGTCCCTCATAAAGGCAGAGGAATTGGGCACTCCAGGAGTTTGCCCACGAAATCAAAAACCAATTTTGCTGCCCAGCCTCTTCCCACAGCCAGGTGACACAGACTGCCTTGCTGTGTTCACAAGGACCTGTAAAAACCCTTACGTTTAACACTTTTGCCAAGTCTTCTTTATGGTATTTACACGCGTCTTTCGGGGCCAGAACCGTCACCTCCTTCTCCTGCTCAACTATTTTCAGCTCACATTCCTCATGGGGCTGAGTAAACAAGATGAAACAATCATTAGGTGAGAGCACAGTTAATAAAAGCACCTCAGCATCTCTTTGCTTCTTCCCTTAATCTCCCTTCCCTCCCTCCCTTTGCCAGCTGTGTGATTCCCCAGCCAGCTAAAACACTTAATCCTTATTACAGCCTCAAAGCCAGGTGCACATTCCTTTAGTGGAAGAAAGGCTGTTAGGAGCTGGATTACCAAAGAGAGAAGCACACACCACTGCCACGGTCAGAAAATCATGCTGGGCTCTGCTCTTTGTAGGCATCGTACTCGACGTGAGCATTTTTCTGTCTCACAGCCCGCTGCACGCTCAATGTTCAGAGCAAAGAAAAAAACCCTTCCCCTTGTTAAAGACACAATAAATGAACAGAAAATGCCAGCTAGAAACATCTCGGAGCCAGCGGGAGAAAGCAAAAGCCTCTTCTCCCATCTCCATGGCTGTTTTCCTCCCCTGCCAGCTCTGCAAACACCTCCTAGCGGGACAAACCCTTCCTGCCCCATCCAGGCATCCTGAGGGCTGTGCTGAGCTCCCAGGGCCTCACCATCCTGACCTCGCTTTCCTTTCAAGATCTCTTATCCTCTTTTCCAAAATGCTCTTTCCAGAGCAGCAGCACCCTCTGAAATCCCAGCCAGGCACACGGTGGAGACCCTGCAATAGCGATCACGCCGTAAGTACAGAGAGGGAGAAACCTCACCCTTCCTGAGGGACAGGAAAATCCATCCCCGTTTAACTTCATTCATAAAGCACAACAGAGTGGGATCATTAATAGAGGGATCCGGAGGGAGCGTGGGGCTCAGCCCCCGGCATCGCTTAGCTCCCGAGGAGGGTAGGAGGAATTTGGCTACCAGCACCCAGAGGTCAGGTCCAGCTCAGCAGCACCTGAGCAAGGGTTTGAAGGACTTCAGAGGTGCCTGAAGAGATATTTGGAGAATTAGTTCTTCTGTGAGTATTCAGGAGGTTTCTAGGAACAGCCAGCGTTTTGCAATCTAAAGCCCGAGCTAAAGACAGAAAATCTCTTTGGTCTTTTGTCTTCTGGCTCATACACAGAACAGGTTTCTGCCTTGGGGCTTCTGGAGAGCGTAGTCAATGCGATAGGAGCATCTGTAAGCCCATCATTGCTGTTTGCTGACCCTCGGTACGGCCTTAACACAGGGGATATCGGCACCGACCTGCTCCCAGAGTAAATGTGGAAGAGTTGCCTGTGACCCCCTGGTCTGTGCATCACTCACTTAGAAGGCATTTTGCCCCAGGAACAACCTGCCTTTCCAAAACCCCAGCAATTTGCCCAAGATTTCCAAGGATTTTCCTGATCCCGTGTTTCCTTCATGTGGATGACCTCATTTTACCCCAAGAAGCTGCAGTATCCATCACTGGTTTGAGGTGTACTACCACCAAACAGCACCCTTACTCCAACATTTCCTTAACAGACATCCCTAGAAGGGACAAAAAAGTCCTTCCACGTTAAAAAACAGATGACTTATTCCTACTCTTACATCCTCCTTGGACAAATTCATCACTTCCCTGGAACTTTGCTGACCTCCAGATCCGGCAAGACCAAAAATCACCCAGGCAACTAAAGAGATGGAAGGATTTTGCATCTAAGGAGGACTTGCCGGGAAGAAAACATAGGGCTGTCACGGTGAGACACGTACCTTGCATTCAATACTGTGCTCAGTTGATTAACGTGGTTTCTCCAGGCTCCTCAGGACATGTGCAGGTATCAAGGTACAGTTTAAATTTTAATTAAAAAGAGCTGGAGGGCAGGAAGAGACCTGGGCGCAAGGGTAACATGCCTCCAGTCCCCCAGAGCCGACATGGGAAGCCAGGGCCCAGCTCTATCACTAATATTTACCTTCAAAAAGGTGTGGAGGAAATGAGTGACAAAAGCCTAGGGATGTGCCTGAGCCCCGGATCGATAGAAACACTGGGAGCTCCACACCCCTTACAGCTGGGGGCTGTTGTGGAATGAGCAGCTTTATTGGGGTGAGTTAATTTGCATTGATTAGTTTACGCCTGTAAATGATTTCCCCTGGATGAACTTGCTTTTCCTACCAGATAAACAGCTGAAGTGATGCACTAGTTGAAATAAACCAGTAGAGCCCCATCTCCCTCCTCCTCCGCAAGATGCTGCTGGTGCTGAGCCTTGTTGCCCCGAAACGCAGCTCTGCCCACGCCCATTAGGCACAAAGCTGTGTCCTGAGCAAACCTCCTCACAAGCCAACCTCTCTCTGTACATTACTTTCTTTTCCATTTACATTGTAAAGCAGATTGAATTATCAACATCAGCCATTTATATTTGTTGTGGAGTTTCTTTCTCTGGAGACGTTCAAAACCAACCTGGATGCGTTCCTGTCTGACCTGATCTAGGTGATCCTGCTTTGGCAGGGGGCTTGGACTAGATGATCTTTCAAGGTCCCTTCCAACCCCTGCCATTCTGTGATTCTGTGATTTTTAACCTTTATCCTTTAGGCATATCTCAAGCCCAAGAGTGCACGACTCATAAAATCATAGAACATTTTAGGCTGGAAGAGACCTTCAAGATCATCGAGTCCAACCTTTTCCTAGCCCTATCAACACCACTAAACCATATCCCTCAACTCAACATCCAACACCTCCAGGGATGGCGACTCGACCATCTCCCTGGGCAGCCTGTTCCAATGCCTGACAACCCTTTCAAGAAAGAAATTTTTCTTAATATCCAACCTGAACCTCTCCTGGTGCAATTGAAAGCCATTTCCCCTTGTCCTATCACTGGCCACCAGGGAGAACAGACCAACCCCCACCTCACTACATCCTCCTTTCAGGTATCTGTACAGAGTGAGAAGGTCTCCCCTCAATCTCCTCTTCTCCTCAGCAGAGCAGGAAAAAGTTTTTTAAAAAAAATTAATCATTAGTTTATCTATATCTTTGCAAGAACAGGAGATATTGGAGGCTGTAAAGAACAACTGGCCGTGGCTGGGAGCCAGGCAGCAGCTGCCCCAGTGCACCTTGGAGCACGCCTGGCACTGCCCGTACCGGCACCACTGCCTCTGCATCCCCAAACAATCCATGGATTGTTGTGCCGAGCAGCCCGTGCGGGAAGGCAGAAAGCGTGGGCCCTTCTGCAGAGTACGTAGCCCTTTCTGGAACTCTCTGGCAAACAGCCCAAAAGATCGGTTCTCGGGATCCTCCCCCATCTCTGCCTTTGTTGAGGTTTTGCATGTTCTTTTCTTGCTCATCTTAGATTGCTTTGGACCAGAAAATGCATCGTAATCTCGGCAGAAGTGGGTTATTGAGTCTAACCAGAAGCCCTTTAAAACATGAAGCAGAAACCCTCTTGGACTAGATGACCTTTGGAGGTCCCTTCCAACCTAAACCCTTCTGTGATTCTATGATTCTTATATATTCTTCATCCTTACTGCAAGAAATCAATCGAACCACTCCCTCCAAAGTCCTTGGTGTTCCTTTTTCCTGGTGCACGTGGCAGGCAGAGGAGCTGCAATTCAGGGGTGCAGGCAGAGTCCAGAAACCACCCAGAATCCTAGAATGGTAGGGGTTGGAAGGGACCTCTGGAGATCATCGAGTCCAACCCCCCTGCCAGAGCAGGAGCACCCAGGGCAGGACACACAGCAACAGATCCAGGTGGGATCCTACCAGCACTGAAGAAACCCTGAAGAAGATCTGAATGCATTAAAATCTACTACCCAGATCTAGGACCTGGCTCTTTCTAAAGCTAATAAGGGAAAAAGCCCCTACATCACAGCAGGTCCCTGGCGGGTTGCCGGTGGATCTCCGTGACAAACTCTTCTCCCAGCAGCACCATGTGTGGAAATGGGATGTGGGCTACCTGACAGCACGAAGATGGACAGATTGCCCTGGATAGTGTTACAAACCCCACCCATCTCATCAGGTTAAAAACTATTGGGAATGGAGGAAATCTGCCCTGGGCCGTATCCATGGGGCTCACTGGGCACTGTGGGGGTGACTCAGCTACGTGGTAAAAGGGAAGAGATGTGACCCGTGCAGGGAACGGACTTTTCTCTCTCTTTCAAACACGCATACAGGCAGAGGTACACGTGCTCATACACATGCACACACACAGGCTTAGATGCTCAGAAGGAAAATCTTTGGATGTTCTCCAGATTTCTGCGGGAAGCACACGGCTCTCATAAACCACAAATCAGCATCACAAAAATTCCCTGCGATTCTGAACGGGCCACTGTAGGAAAAGAGTTGAAAGTGTATATGGTAGAGTCTAGACACAGGTTGTGCCCGTGCTTTGATCTGAAACTCAACTGTACTGTCCTCTCCAGGCAGCATCATCACCGAGCCCGTGAGCTGGCCATCACCTCACAGCCACCAGCACTGGGGCTTTTCCTTCACAACCCACAGTGTATGTATTTAGCCTGGCTTGAGTCCCATCAGGTCACCTGGATTGACCTCTTTAAGGTCCCGGACAACCCTTTGATCAAAATATTTAAGATTGATACAGTTGAAAGTGTTCTGCGACTACTTTCAAGTGAAGGAGCAAAACACCACCCTTAGAGGAAATATGAATCGTTCGGCAGCCTAAATCAGAACCTGAGAATATGTTCTGGATTGATCAAGTTCCTGTTGTCCTTTCACTACTTTCTGCACCAAAACTCTGGTTCTTTCCCCGTCCTGTTACAAATGTATTACGCTCTGCACAGACTAGAGCTAAAATTCAAGCAGGGTTTATATCTGGAAGTAAAATCTGTGTCATTATTTACTTTGGATAGAACAGAAACGGTACCGCCAAAGAACAAACCAGACTAATTGCTGGTGGCCTCCTGCCTACGTACAACCAGAAACTTCAGCTTCCCATCAAAGCAAGATTACAGATGCTTTCTGTAACCTCAGCAAGATCTCCTGGGATTTTGAGCTACGTTTGAGTATTGCAGAGCAGCATCGCACACCTCGCTGTGTGGTGCACAGGGTAAGAGTTCAATGTCTAGTTTTCTTCTCCCCGGAGCCCTGACCAACTCCCATACTGGAAAGACGAGACTCAGAGGAGAAAAGAGGATTAGCTGAAATGACATCTGAGAAAAAGCCCCACAAAGACAGTCATAGAAAAGAACATGAGTATCTCCAAGTGTGTGGATGGTGCTTGTTGGGACTGGACTAAGGGCTAACCCTGCATGCTGAAGGGATTAGAGAAACTGGGTTTACATGGGAAGGCACCCAACCAATCTGTCACGTGGGAGAAAAAAAATGGGGCTTGAGCAATGGAAATCCCTGTGCTGAGCAAACGTGATAATAAAATAATCCCAGATGTGGAGGTTTTGTGGTGAAAAAACAAGGAGAACAACCAATGTGTCACCTAAGCCAGCTTTGGTGGCCACTTTTTGGTCTGTCTGCACCAAGGAGAGGTAATGAAAGCAGGCAGAGGAAATCAAGGTTCATACATCAGCATTTTTCAAGAAAAGAAAGCACTATACTGAAGAGGACTCCGCACGTCTGAGCTAAAGCTCTTCTGGACCGCTCGTTACCAGCGACAGCACAGAGGACAGCCCAAGAGGTCACAGCCCAACCACCAGTGACCGGCACTGGTGGCAGGGGGTACCCTGGGGACAGGGTTAGCCCCACTCTTCACTTACCCTTCTGCTGAGGTAGCATTTACATTTTGTGCAAGCAGTTCAGGAAGCCTCACGTAGCGCCCGTGACCCGTCCTACAGCCGCTCTCCTACAAGCTACATTAATTTTGAACCTCCTCCGTGCAGCGAACAATGTTCTTGGCCAGGACTTTGGCCTGGGCTAAACAGAATCACAAAATCATCTAGGGTGGAAAAGACCTTCAAGATTATCGAGTCCAACCATCTGCCCTACTCTACCAAGTCCATCACTACACCATGTCCGCAAGGACCACATCTATACGGCTTTTAAACCCAACCAGGGATGGAGATACAACCACCTCCCTGGGCAGCCTGTTCTAATGCCTGACAACCCTTTCCGTGAACAGAAATTTCCTCCCCCGGTGCAGTCTGAGGCCACTCCCTCTCGTTCTGACGCTAGTTACTGATGAGAAGAGGCCAGTGCCTGCCTCTCTAAAACGTCCTTTCAGGCAGTTGTAGAGAGGTCTCCCCTCAGCCTCCTTTTCTTCAGACTAAATTGCCCCAGTTCCCTCAGCCGCTCCTTACAGGACTTGTTCTCCAGGCCCTGCACCAGCCTTGCTGCCCTTCTCTGGGCCCGCTCGAGCACCTCGATGTCTTTCTTGTATTGAGGTGCCCCAAACTGAACCCAGTATCGCACAGCTACGTCCTGAGAGTATCGCACAGAAACCAGTATCCCCATCTCCTCTCACCCGGCTGCCAGGTAAACATCGTTAATCCCGTCCCCGTAGTACAGGGAACGACTCGGTGCAGAGAAGAGAGCACGGCAGCAGCAATATCATGTTCCCGGTGGGACAAAGCAGACAAAGTAGACCAAATTAACCCCAATTACACAAACTATTTCAGCAGGTTCAGGCAAGCGGCACAGGCAAACCTCACCTCCTCTTCTGGCTCGCCGCTTCCAAGGGGTTGATATTTCTGCGGGGAACGGAAAAACGGCCTTTTCTGGAAGAGTTTGGCGAAACCTCCTTCGACCATCTTCGCTGCGCGGCGGTGGGAAGCGCCGCGGGGGCCACCGGGACGGGGCCACCCGACGCCGATGCCGGCAGCGCTGGCTCGAATTCCCCTGGAAGCGCGGGGCTGTGGTTACAGGCAGGGAGAGGCAGCGTTTACCTGCCGCCAAGTCACGCCTTCGGCCGCAGGTGCCGAAGGGAGGGAGGGAGGGAGGCTGTGCACCCCACAAGCAGCGATGCACAGGGCTCTTCACCCATAAAATCCTGCCAGGAGACACCCACTTGTGGTTAAGACCACGGCTGATAGAAGAGTGAGGTGGCCTTACGTGTGCACGGCTGGCACCTGAAGAGCAGGTTGAGGTCTTGCAGCTCTACCTTTTCCTCCGCCCTCTGAAAAAATCGCTGCGGGAGGAGCGTCGGCGGGTGCCGCAGCTCGGGCAGGTTGTTTGGCCGAGGCCGCTGCGTGCGGAGGCAGGACAGGTTACACACACTGCCCAGCCTGTTTGTAGACTTCCAGGTGAGGGAAATCCTCTTCGAGAAACGCTCCAGTCAGCATAATGCTGCTGTTTAGAAGTATTTATGAGTATTTACGTCGGCGAGAGGGCACGAATGCGTGATGTGTGAATTTGTGATGCTCATTTATTAAAAAGCCACGGGCTTTCATTTGCTTTCGGGGTGGAACTCAACATACCTCTGAAGTTAACCAGTTACATCCTTTCTGAAGATTTACAGCCTGTCAGGGAGCATCGTGCTCTGGTTTCCACCAGGACACCTACATTTTCCCTCAGGCATCGTGACTGCAGGGATCACTTTGGCTTAAATCATCTCTAAGGTGTAAACTCTGAGATTAACATCCTCCTCTGGCAGTAAAACCTGCACTGAGGGAATAAATGTCATTCCCAGTCAGAGAAAAACAGACTTGTAATTTTCTGCAGGAGAATAGTTTTCTCCCAGGTCATCCAAGTGCCAACTTCGCAGCTTGGGAAGAGTGGAAGTGGTGACACCTGGACCACGATGGGACCAACACCTCACAGCCCCACCTGTGTGACCGCCCATGATACCCAAAACCTGACCAACTTCCACCAAACTGGCTTTTTCCCATGAAGCATTTCAGCCTTGCCTATTTGCATCTCCCAGGTCCCACCAGCTCCAGCACAAGCCGAGGAGGCGTGTGGGCCACCCCACCAGCATGCTGTAGCCCACAGCTAGAGATAACACACGGTGTCGTGCTGAAGCGGTCTGGAGAGAGGGCTTCTTTCCAGATTGAGGAGAAAATGAAGTGATGAGGAAACACCCTGCAAATAGCCGGGCTCTCATAAAACACGGCTGGGAGCTCTTAACTCCGTGGGCTCCTGGTTGAGAAATGCTTTCTCAATGACTGGAACTGGCTGTGTCAGGCAGATGAAGGAAGTTCCAGCATTGCTGCAAGAGCCCTCCTTCCCATGGGAAAGTATCCAGGGATAACGCTGGGCACCGATCTTCAGGCAGCTCATCGGCAGGCCCTGCCCAGGGTTTACGTAAGGTGCTTGGCCAGGGCTCGAAGGCAGCCCAGGCTCCCAGAGGTACGAAGAGATTTAGACTTTATGGAAATGTATAGGAATGAGGTGGCAAAGCACCTCTGAGCTCACAGATGCTTTCAAACTGGTCCCCTCCTCTTGTAGCTTTCGGAAGGGGCTGGAGCACGGCCAGCTGGTCCTGCTAAGGCAGAGCAGGCACCGCCTGGCAAGGAAACAGATTCTTCTGATCACCCGAGTGTTTGTAGCAGTCATAGCCTGGGGATCACATTCAGTCCTTCCTTGTGTCTCTGATAGGAACGTGGTGAAAAACTTCTTCCTCCTCTCTAGGCAGGTAGGAAAACAGAGATTTCCTTGGTTTTGTCCTTGCTTTTCTCATCCCAAAACCTCACCCATCATCCGTGAAGCCGACGTACGGCAAGGGGAGCTGCCGCCCGCGAGGAGCCCGAGCTCCTCCCGGGGCTCTGCTCCGTGCAGTGTGTACCTGGAGCACGTGGTCCTGAGCGTGGCTCTCGTCAGCCAAGAGCTGCTGAGAACACGGATAATTGAGCAACCGGCTCCTGCGGATGGCTCCTCTACTTACCTTCCTCCTCTCGACAAAAAGCCGCTGGCTGTGGAAGCCCGTGTAGCTCAGTGCTCATGCACCATCCGGAGGAGAACAAAATCCAGAGTCTGTGACACAAACCACCAGATCCCTGGGTGCTCCTGGGAAGGAGAAGGATACAGTGAGGGCTACAGCAAGAATACCAACGGGACATAGCCAAGGAGAAACAGGACTTGTTGAGCACAGTAAAGCACAGCAACCATCGGTGTGTTGCGGTTTATTACCCAGCAGACCTGTAGCTCAGGCAGTTGTTGCTGACTGTTTTGCCACACAGTCTGCAAAACTGCTGAGCAGACTGAAATTGCATTTTCTTGCTGCTTTTGATTGCTACCTGTTAGGAAATCTAATGGAAAATTCATGTGTTTTCCTATCTCATGGCTCAGAAAATGCTGGGAATAAACTGAATTACGACTATAATGTAAAGAAAACAACACTAATACGAGTTGTATGTCTTCATTCTGGCATAAGACGATTTTCCCCCTACAAAAACATACCACACAGGCCAATTATCAGACCTTTGGAGTATTTCCTATTTAATTGGATCATAAAGCTCAGGGCCAGACTCCAGTTCTAAGTAGGTTATTTGGGAAACCTTTTCTTTTTTTTTTTTTTTAAATAGAAAATACCTGTTTGGAAGATGCTTACAGCAAAGCAGCTGTGATCTGAGATGACAAGAGCCCAAAAGGATGCTGCTGCTGTTGCTGCTTTCAGGGCAGGGTGCTACTTCCAGTTCGAACCCCAGGTCCTTCACCTGCTTCCCTCACCATACCCAGGGCTTGTCACACTTTCGTTCCTCTTGTGCCACCTTGAGGGAAAAAACCTCTGGTGCATGGGTTGAATTTCCTGAGTTTGCTGCTACCCAAAAATCCAAATCCTCTCCTTTCAGATTGTTTTTTTTTTCCCCAGGCCTTCAGGCAGAACGTCTGCTGCTCCTGGTTATAAAAGCAAAGAACAAAGTTCTGGGCGCCAGTTCCTCGCTGTCTTGTCAGTGCTACTGTTGGAAGGCAGGTGAAAGCCTCGGGTCGGTCCCGAGGGATGGCACCAGGAAGGGAGGGGGAATTTAATTAAATCTCTTGGTTTCTGTCTGCACAGCCACCGCCGCTTAAACTGGGATGCTCACCTGGTGGGGTGGCTCCGGCTGGGTGAAATCAGCCCCACCACCCCATCTCCATCTTGGAAGCTGACAAAAGCTCCTTTTTGTTTTGCACAGATGCTCCCGTGGTTCTTGCTACTTTGTCTACGCAGAAAGGTAAGATGAAGGAGAAAACAATGAGAAGAAACAGGACTTACCTCTGTAGACTCACCAGCTAAATGGTGACTCTTTTATTTATCTTTAAAGGATGCTAAATGATGCTGTACATCCTTTTGCTCACCTGACACTATCTCCAGAGAAACCTGTAGCCACAGTCGGAGGAGTCAATAATCCCTTGTGTGAACAAATCCCTGCTATGCACTGGGCGAAGAGAAACTCTCGTCTCCAAAGGCTCTCCTGTGGATTGTCTCAACTTCATAGACTTCTTCACTGCTCATAAACCTATGGAACAGCTTCCTGAAGGTAACCAAAACGCATCTGTACCGTAAAGCTTAACAGAGCTCTGAAGTAGGCGTGCCAAACCTACGGCACTGAAAAAAAGTATTTGTAATATTTACTGCTTCTGGAGTTCACTGACCTAGAGATGCATGCTGTGACTTTGACCACAGAATTATTGAGGCTGGAAAAGAGAACACAGATGAGCTGAGGCCTCACCAGTGCCGAGCACATGGAGAGAATTCCATCCCTACTCCTGCTGGCCACACTATTCCTGATCCAAGCCAGGATGCCGTTGGCCTTCCGTGCCCCCTGGGCACACTGCTGGCTCATGTTCAGCCGGTTGTCACCCAGCACCCCCAGGTCCCTCTCTGCCGGGCTGCTCTCCAGCCACTCCTCCCCCAGTCTGATGCAGACCCCTGGCTTCTTGAAGATCTATTATAATGTTTGTCCTTCTGTCGATTCCAGCTGATGGGTTCGTGGATGCACCAATAGCACTTCGGTACCATCTGCAGATGATGCCTCAGGTCACACAGTGGGTTTTTTTCCACAGACCATTAGCCAGCTCCATCAACAGGAACAATATTTGCTGGCATTAACATGGAAACAAGTTGAAATCTAAACATAACTCAGTGGTGTTCACCAAACAGACCCTTCTCTTGAAAGCCAAGGTACTTAGTCCACCTCACACTTCACGGTAGGAGGCACAAGTTACGTACATGCATCCTGCAATGTCCCCACCCAAACAGGTTGTATGACCATTCCCAGGAGAAGTTCAAGAGATCCCAAGGATAATGTCACTGCCAGACTGAAGAGCTACCCTGACACCTTGTGCTAGCTGGCATCTTCTCAAAAGCCACAGAAAACATTTCCACAGTCATGAAACTCACTGCTAATCCCTCCTTGGCTAAATTCCAGACAGTTTCTCTTTCTGTGATTCCTCTGTTCTGGTTTCAGGGCAGAAGGGAAGCAACACAAGAGAACTTCTGCCCGCCCCTGCGGAGCAGGTAGAGCACGACCAGTGTGGGTGGAGCTGGTGGGATGGTGAAATCTCGCCTGTTCCTGGAAACGCAGCGTTCCACAACACGTTTACTTTTCCACCCTCGGAGCAAGCATTGGCGTCCTGCAAAGCCATCTGAGCAGCTACTCGTGCAGTGGAAACCACCCAAGCTGGCAGCTAAAACCCATCCGGCAGCGAACAAAAGTTCTGAATCAACAAGGAAAAATATCCGGTCAAACAAAAGGGTCACCTTCTACTCTGGTCACCAACACTATCCTCTATACAGTGCTGTCCATCTGTATTGTCCATTGGGCAACAGAAGTGAAGGTGGCAAGAAGTAAGTGAGCATCTGACCCACAAAGGTGGCCCCTCTGAAAGGTGGCAGATGTTTTCCGAAGGTCTGTCACCTCCCTTCCAATGGAAGAAATGACTTTCGTCACCCTGTGCCTGTTTTCTGAGCTCTCCCACCAACAAAACATTTAAAGAGTTGTCTTTCTTTTCACAGTTCAAAGCATTTCAAGAACACACAACCAAAACCAGGCAGAGTTGAAAAATATACTGGTCACTTTTTATTGAGCACCTAAGTGGCAGAACCTGAACAGGCCTAAGCACCAGAGGCACAAACCGGGAAGGGGCTGCCCGGGACCGTCGCAGATCCTCGGCTGCTGCGGGGCAGAGCAGCTCCACGGGCAGCACCGGCAGCGCTCGAGGATCCGGAAGGCCATGAGCATTGCTAGCACACAGTGATACACATCAAGTGGATTATAGCACCAAACAGGCTTTCAAAATGTACGTGGAAAGAGTAAAACCAACCTACATTCGTGATCTCCTACTGTGCTTCACAAGAGTGCTGATAAACCATTTGTCTTTGGAGAGAAGACAAGCTGAGGACAACTCATGTGGTCTGTGTTTTCGTTTCAAGGCGCGATGGATGTCAGCATTGAAAACGCAGCACGTAGACAAGTCTCTTCTTCGGCTTTTGTTTCTGAGTCTGACAAATTGATGACTTGAAAAGAATTAACTTGGAAAAAGCCCCAAGCACTGTAGCACCATGAGGAAGGGTGATGCCTTTGATAACACCCAGTAAACAGAAATCCAGCAACAAATTATTAATTTGTCTATTTTCTTTTTTTTTTTCAGAAATTCCTTTTGCAAGCAGAAAATTGTCTATTTGTCTATTTTCTTTTTTTTTTTTTAGAAATTCTAACATCTAATTAATTTTTGTAGAAATTCCTTTTGCAAGTAGAAAATGGCTCTACCATCCCATCCAGCAAGGTGGTCAGATATGCGCTTTTGCAGCTACAAAAAAGCAGCCACTGAAGTAAATGTGTCCATCCAAATTCAGCATATTTTTGGATGCTTTGCAAGACTAGGTTGAGATTTGAAGTTCTAAGCTTGCAAATTTCTTAATGCTCAACACGAGTTTCTCAACTAGATCCTCACAGCTTTTTAGGCACTGTTTTGTTGTTTTTATTTTAAAATAGAACAATTTAGCATTTACTCTTTGGGGCTCAGCGGTAACCACCGAAGGGCTTTAAGCAGAATTTGAGTTTTCTGCAATAATGCTGAAAAAGCCAACAGCTGAGCGGCACCTCGGAGCAAGGCTGTGCTAAGACTTTCATTATGAGCTGTGCTGCTTTGGGTTGCCAAGTAATGTCAGCGGCAAAGCAACAAGGTTCTGACCTAAACTGAGATTAGAACTACAAAATCAGGACGAGTCCCTGTCTCAGCAGGAGTTGTTGTCTCGTTGTATGAAGTTGCACACGATAAAGTTCTACGGATAGACCTGTCTGAAGATGGTGTTGCATTTCATACCTAGAACTTGGAGCAAAGGCACAAAGAAGTGAATGGAGTTCAACAAGTGAAGGTATTTAGGAGAACGTGGACTCCTTCGTGTGTTCCTTGGCTCTGTGGAGCATCAAGGAGTGTGCCTGTCCAGGACACGAGACAGAAGAGCAGTTTGGCATCTTTCCTCTCTCCAGCTGCAAACATCACATGCAAAGTATCAAATGTTTTACAGGCGTCTTAGCTTTGGCTTAAATAATTTGGCGAGTGGAAAAAAAATCCCTTAGTTTGTGGGTAGAAGCAGGCACTTGGATTTGTGAATTGAGTATTGATACATACCGTGGCTATTCTGCATATTAAAATGCTAATTTTATGCATCCAGATGGGGATAAGTACTAATCAAGGGACCCAGCATGGCTTCCTCTGCCTGGCAATTCTGGTGGGTTTGTCAAAATGAAATGTAACTGTCCCTTTCTGCCACAGAAAAGGGAAACATTCATGACAAATGTGGTTTCCATTTTATAATGCTCAACAGCTCAAAGCAGCTGTGAGGCCCAACTACAAATAGCTTGACCTTAAGGATTTATGGAAGTCAAAATATAGGTACAGGACTTCTAAAGAGCAGTTGGTCATCGGCCAGACAGTCCTTTAAATCACATAAATTGATCCTGCTTCTGCTTTTCTAATATGTGCAAGAAATAATGCAGACTTCAGCCCTCCTCCTGAGGTTTTGCAGGTACAAAACCCCAGATGTACATTTTGAGAGTGTTACCTGTGCTGGCTAAAACCAACAACTTAAAAAGCCTGGCAGGCAGGTGTGTGCCTGCTTAGATATTGTAGAAAGAAATCTGTTGTGTCATTAGCTCTCGATCTGTGGCTCACCAGACTGAGAAGCTAAAGGAAAGTAACTTTAAAAAAATAACATTTATAAAACCTGTTTTGCTCCCGGCTCAGGGTTCCTCAAATTTTTAAGATTTCAGGTGTGGGTTGTAGATTGGGTGTTAAACCTGGTGAACTCTCGGTATAAACAGGAAAAGAAGAAACCTGCAGGTTTCTTAAAACTTTTAAGCTTATGAAAAAGATATTTAAAGTAGTTGTTGGAGATAGGCAGGCACTGGATTTGATCCAGAGAGCCCCTTTAGTCTTACAGTCCTGCCTATTTTAATGCATCTTAGAGAGGATATTTACATACAATTCTGACACCATTTTTATAAGACTGAGTTATGTTCACGGTCACGAAATCTGAACCGGTCCCACAACACGCACATAAAGGGCAGGGTCTGTTCCAGCAGCCTGATAAAGGTGCTGTGGCTTACAGGGAGCTGCTCAGAGGGATTTGCACTTCCTTGGTAGAAAGGCAACTCCTAAATGATGGCATTTCTTTCAGGGGGTCATATTTCTCCCCCTCCTGATAGGCATAAAATTTAGACTCATCCCGTTCCTTGAATTGTGAAGACTTTTTATCACTGCTGGGCAGGGATCAGGGTAATGCAGGAGATGTGCTCGTGGAGATCTGGGACCAGAGTTCTTCCAAAACAGAAAACGGTTGGGTAAAGCATTCCTTGACAGCTGCTTAACAGAGGGGTCCAGCTGGGTGAAAAATCAAACAACAAAAAAAAGAGGAATTAAAATATTTATCTTTCTTGGGATGTTTGCACAGAACTTGTCCTTCTGTAGCTGTGTAATCTTAACAGTCAGCCTGACGTAGGTACATAAAAAGCACACTGAACTGCTTTGTTTTCATAACTGCCAGTTAAGCTCAAGTCAGTTTTAAAGTGAAGCTGAAAGTGCTGAGAAAACCATCTTGGGAGTGAACCTTTGGTATAATAAATATTTTCATTCTTGCCTAATGCAAAGTCTGATAAAACCATTGGAGTTTTTTTTCAGTTGGCTTTGCTCTGACCAGATCTGTGTAACGTTGACTCACACGAGTGGGTCACACTGTTCAATGCAACTGTTCACACACATAAAGTGATCCCACCAAATCACTCACGTGCCCAAGTATTTGCAAGGCTGATCTTTGCTGCAATCAGTCCAGAATAAAGAGCTTTTTAATTTGTCTTGCAGGAGCAAGAAGCCCCTAAACAGAAAGTTTAAGGCCTTAAGGCACATAAAGTTTTGCAGCATTTATTTTTCGTCCTGAGAATCACTCTAAACAAACACCCACACGGCAAAGGTGCTTCAAAGAAATCCGGTGGATCTTGAGAAATCAGAATAAAGGGTGGGAGGCGGAGAGTAAAAGTTGGGAAAGATGTTAACTTTTCCATGGATGGCTTGCAGACCTCAATCATCAATGCCAGTGGTTCCTGGGATACTTTTACAGCACTGTATTTGTCAGTGTAGGTGTTTCCTGGAGCCTGAGGAACCTGTACATAGTTTTAAGGTGCTGTCCTTCTACTGCTGTTTTGATGAGAGGTAATTTCACCCTCAACCAACCATTTCTTTAAATAATTGCATAGTAAGCACCAGCTATTTTCACCCAGCTTTGGCTTTACTCACAGGACACTCACCCAGGCACACCTCTGATTAGCCTAAATGCTTCTGCTGGTTTTTCACATAACCGACCACATTGTTGGAATTGCTCCCTGTAAAACAAATAGCAGCCAAGTTAGATTTTAAGTTAGTCTGCGGCAAAAGTTTTCTCAAGATTCTCTAAGCAGTACTGTTTTACTGGTCTCATTATTGAGCAGTTCCCTGGGAGAGCTGTGACAGCCCACTGGGCAGAAGAAAGGAAATCCTTTCACGGGTTTATCAGCTTAACTGGCCAAATTTGGCTGTTCATAGATCTTATCATATCAATGTTGTATAGTCATATCTGAATATCACTTCCAATTTGAACTGACCATCCCCCTCGAGACCCAAGAGTTAGCAGAAACCAGGAGCTTTGAAGCCATGAGGAAAGAGATCGTCTGGAAGAGCCTCCTGCTTTCTTTGAGACACAAGTCTAGCAACTTGTGCAAGGCACCTGACACCTCTTGTGGTTACAGATAACAAGAGACTGATTCCCTGGGCTCCAGTCATCTTTCATCACATACCACAATACAAGCTCTTGGCAAAAGCCTCTGCTTTTGACAGAGTTCTCTCTTCATCCGCAAGGACTCCTGGGCCATGAGTAAAGTTCCAAAAATATACTTAAAAATAACAAAAGGTTATTGGATGGGTGTTTCTCACCTCTTGGGTGGGAACCCCTGGCAGAAGGCCGCACCATTTAACACATTGTGTCACAGCCAGAGATACTGATTCTCAAGAGTCCACAATCAGGACACAGCAATCTCAAAATAAGATCTTTTGACCAAGTCACAGAGTGGAAGCTGAAGATTCTCATTTTGCTATGAACAACCCGCCATTTCATAAGCAGCAAATTCCTTGTCAGCAATGCAATAACTCTAAAGCTTAAAAATAGCGAACACTTCATGCCAGCAGCTTACCAAAATATTCCTTGTAATACTTATGCCTCAGGTTGCGTCCCTCTGAAAAAGAAGGTGGAGAATGAGAACACATCCAGTCAACCTTCAATCCTTGTGTAAAACTCCAGCCTTCTGTGTAAAGCACAGAGAAATTATAGATCTGGAAACAACAACCTCCCAAAGAGGAAAAGAAAAGCTCTCTCTGTAGCTGAAGTAATGTAGCCTCTGACAAACCTCTTTTAAGACTGTTTTAGATAATTGAACTATGTGGACAAATCTCACTTTCCCTGAGAGTAGTTAACTGCTGGCCACTAGCATGTTAGGTTCTCTTCAGCAGCTCTGAGTCAAGTAATCACAGATTTCCTCAAATGAAAGAAAATTCAGGTAAAATTTCAGACCATTTATTAGGGTTTTATATAACTGAAGTTTCAGGTAAGCTTTTCTGTTTCCCATTTATAGAATTATTTAAGCTCTTAGAAATACCTCATGTCCAAGAGCCACACAACTACACATTACATTAGTAACTACAGATGTTTTTCAAAGAAAAAGTTGAAAAAGAATGAAGGAGATTCATCAAAAAAAGCCCTGTAAAAAAATCTTATTCTTTTATGGAAGCAGTTCAGAGATTTGGTTTGATGCTACCCCTGACTTTTACAGTGACCAAATGGCAAAACTTGTGTCTCTTGTCTCTACACTGAGATGATTTGTAGCCCAGTGCAGACAGACAAATCGTACTATTCACTGAAGTTACATATACCTAGATATGTTATGAGCTTTCCTGGAAAACAGCTTGGCCTCTGTAAATTCCTTTACTGAGTAAATGTGTCAGCAGAATAAAGGGAACAACGTTTTGGATGCCAGAAGTAAAGTCAGAAGTCAAAACAGGAATTTGAAATTCATATTTCTTAGTTAAACATGTAGTAATATATAAATATTTCTATTTTTTCGTGCTGTGTAGTAGTGGCACATGCAGGTTACCACCTGCTCCGCTTACGCAATCCCAGAAAACGCTGGGATACAGAGCAAACAAGTGTTCCCTGCTCTGAGTATTTCACATAGCTCAGCCAACATCAAGGGCATTAGAGACTTGGCCTTGCTGCAGGGTGGGGACTGTCTCCCAGCCCAGCTGCCACAAACTGCCTTGAGCTGCCCAGAAAACCCAGGAAGCCGATGAGAGCAGAGGTACCACCAGATCTCTTTCAAAGCCAGTGAGAGCACACCATCCCCTCACTGGTGTTTGCATCACAGGACATGAAAGGAAGGGGGAGTTTCATTCAGCTGACCTGGATTTCCACGGAGCTTGATGCACTGCCCGCGGTTGGGGATTCCTTCGGCCGTGTTACCCGGGTTGATGATGTGACACTCGTAGCCCGTGGGGCAATGCAGAGGCTCATCTCCATCCTCAGTGGTACTGCAGGCCTCAGCTGCAAAACAAGCCCGCAGGTCATAACTCGTGGCTTTAACACCCACAGGTAACCAAAATATGACAGCATGGTCACTTTCTTCTGTATCTCCTCACAAACAGGATCTCAGACTACTTCCCAGGCAAGGGTGCCAAGGAGCTAACACCTCCAAAGAAGCCTGGCAGAGCAGGTGATCCAGCTCACACCTCACTCAACAACTGACATGTCTGGCCTGATGTGGGGAGTGCAGATCATAGAATCATAGAATGGTAGGGGTTAGAAGGGACCTCTGGAGATCATCAAGTCCAACTTCCCTGCTGGAGCAGCATCACCCGGGACAAGCCATGCAGAAACAGATCCACGGGGGTTTTGAAAGTCTCTAGAGAAGGAGACTCCACAACCTCTCTGGGCAGCCTGGTCCAGGCTCTGTCACCCTCACAGCAAAGAATTTTTTCCTCATGTTGAGGTGGAACTTCCTGGGTTCCAGCTTGTGTCCATTGCCCCTCGTCCTGTCCCAGGGCACCACTGAAAAGAGAGATCAACCCAATTACCTGTAACAACACCCTGTTGTGCAGGGACCACCCCTTGCACTACAGCCACAAATCTGTTCCAGCCAGAGTTTTGGGCCGGGTGAAGATCAGGGAAACACGACCAGGAAGCTGGCAGTTTGGTGCTTTGTTCTTTGCTCCACACCCATGAACTTACCTACGAATTTAAACCTCCGCTGTGACTCACGATGAAGTAAGGCAGTACCACCCCGTTACAATCGGAGGCTTCGACCACCCTGACCCTGGATATCCAGTAAGTGGAAGAATAGAACAAGAAAGGAAAGCAGGACTCACAGGCAGTGGTTGTGTCCATTAAATGCACAGACTGTGCAGGGACACTCCACCCTTTCCTTTGCCAGGACTTTCATTTCAAGGCCCTCTGCTGTAATCCTCCTGTCATGACTGATGCTTCTTATTTCGCTAATTACTCCCTCAAGCCGAGATGAAGGTGTTAAGATAAGAACAAATAATATAAGCATGACAAGGATGGATGAGGAGGAACCTTTTTTATCTTATTTCTAGCAGTGCAACTCCCAATGAGCTGGAGGCAGAATTTTCTCTTAAAGAACTAGGAGTTTCCATAATAGATGAGAGACAAGGTTTGGTGAGTCTGATACCGTCTATTCTAAGACCAAAGAGGGTAATTTGTTGGCACTACCTGTACCTGACTAAAGCTGGTCAAAGGCTGGAATAGCCTTTCCATGCAGAAATTAAGAATTTCAGGCATACACACATCTGTGAATGTCTCATAAAAGAAAAATTCTCTTCTTATCTCCTCCCTCCCTCCTTGTTTCAATTAGAGGTATTAGAAAAAAATAATTAAGACTTTTCCCTATGGAATTAACCTGAGAAGCCCATTCTCATTATCACTTCTCAAGCTTAGATGCTCCCAGCTCCTTGGCAGCTTGACACAAGTCTGCAGCAGTTTGCCAGGGCTCTTGTTCAAAGCTGCCTTCAGACCCAAGAGCCACAGCCCCAGCCCAAGGCATCTGCGTGATGAGGCCACTCTGGGTTAAAAGATCTCCTAATCCAAACCCACCCACAGTCTACCAGGAAACTGGCAGAAAATATGTGTATGCTGACAAACCCTTTTTCTATTTTAAAAAAAAAAAAAAAAAAAGCTGTATTTCTACTTATGTCAAAAATTAATTCTGTGGTTCTATGGAAAAAACAAATCCAATTCCCTCGAGTATTCCTGGTGCTCTGCTGAGTGAGCCGTATCCATCACAAGGAACCGATTCACCGCACCAGAAATTAGCCCCCAGCACCACACAGTTTCCTACAGCAACTCCAGATAAAAAACAGTAGCCTCAGCACCCCAAGACCCCTGGCAAGCCCTGTGTACAATGAATATATGATTTCTTTTATTTATTATTTATATATANCAATCACCGACGTCACAGAAAAGCCAGTGAAATTTACTGTACCTTGTAAGACTTCCTCTGGGCCATCCAAAAGCCACCCATTTCCTCCCAGCCAGCGGGGTTTGGGCTGAACCAACCAGTCTAAAACTGTGAAAGACAGAAAGGAAGAACCCACAGAGTCAAAGTGGAGTAGTCACAGGGCACAGGGCTACAGAAACGTCACAGATCATCTCTAACAGCCAGTGATGAGGCTGCCAGGCTCCCGAAGGATGGATTTGAGTTTTCAGCAAGATATTTATATTCGTGCTCTTGTGGTCCTGGTGGCCAGAGAGCCAGGGATGTTATCCAGGGCCACAAGAACCTGGTGTCATAAAGGCCAAAGCAGCTGTTGGTTCCCATCCTCCATTCCCACGGCATGAATCAGATGAGATGGCTGCCTGGCTTCTGTGAGCACTAATTCAGGTTGGGACGACTTCTTTTCCTGAATATATAATCCCAGGAAAAGAACTGGCCTCAAGTGATTTCTCCTCTTTGTGCTGGTGGAACTTTTGCAAGGCCAGCTGGCCTTAGAGAATCTTTCAATTCAACAACCATCCCAGAGATCAAAAGTGTGGAACTGAAGCTTTATCCTCAACTCACAACTCCAACCACACCTCCCACCCAACACCCAACACGCACGGGGACGACTGCCACCATTTCTTCAGGCTTCTCTCCACCAGTGTGGTGGCTGGCTCCACTCTACCTGGGGGTGGCTGGACAGACTCCAGGCAGGCGTAGATGCAGCCGTTGTAGCAGCAGCGCTTGTGCCGTTCACACTCCGAGTCCGAGCGGCAGCTGGGCACCTCGCAGGCTCGGTCAGGCAAGGTCTGGGGCGGTGGAGGGCAGCGGTCGTTCTTCTGGTAGTGGGAACTGTGAGAATGAAGAGGGTACTCATAATCCTTGCAAAGAAAAGAAAAGGAAACAAAGGTTTGGCATAAGGTGAATACCAAACATCCCATCAGTTGAAACAGATGAGGGGTTTTCAAGGAGGTTTTCAAGTATTCGTTAGAGAGAAGAATTAACCATTCAGCTCCCCCAGCCCTGTTTTCAGCAGGCTGAAGACAGAGCTTTACAATCACCTCAGAACACCTCTTTGGAAACACCAAAGCACCCAATTATTGTCTGGAGCCCATTTTATAATGAAGGTTATTGTAATGACAATGAAGAGGTGAAAAAAAAAAATCCTTTGAAGTCTTTTGTACTTGTCTGGGAAATAGAGAGAAAAACCTCCAGTGCCCTCATGACGAGCAGGTCAAAGCATTTTGATAGTAAAGCACTGGAAATGGTGATGCTGTACTGTTTTGAGGTTACATTCCCATGGGAATGGGACAAATGGGACCTGGAGCTAATGTCCCAGGTAGCACCTGTCTCCTCAATAGGCTCCTTCTAGCTTCACCACCATCTTTTGGACCAGAACTTACAGGGGAGTTTTGTAAGCTTATCCACTGTGGGGTCCTGGGTTGTTACATTGGAGACCATTTCTAAAACATGAGATGATCAGGGTCAGAGCGGTACGGGCGATGTCACTTTAATCTCCCCCAAAATGAGGCTGGTTTTGTCTACAGCAGAAAGGAGTCCAGCTGCTCATGGCAGACAGAAAGTACAAGGGAGATTTAAAGTGGATTAACAGGCCCAGGGTTTTACCAGAAATATTTATAAGAGGCAACATTCAGATATTATTCACGCTGGCAGCATTTTAGCAAGAAGCCAACTCCCTTCGACCGCGAGGTGAATCACCCAAGCCCACTCCTTTCTCACCTACAGATAAAATACTCACCTCTGGGCTTCAGCTCAGCCTCCCTGAGCAGCCTAAAGAACCCCAAAAGGGCCATCAGTTCTCAGATTTATCAACATACATTAATAAGCTCAAATGAAAAGATGGATTCTGGATTTGCACTTTTAAAAGAGGTCAGCATCTAGCCAGAGGGATGGAGCGAGCGCTGCCAGGCACTCGCTAGCAGGCTTTGGAGTTTAAGAGTTCTATATATACTTGGCCCCATGACTGCCGTGTTATGAAATCGGTGACGAGCAACTGGGATTATTGTTCCAAGAAATGACATGGTGCAACTGTCCCTGAGGGGTTCTCTAGGGAATTTCACCATCAGGCTGTGGAGCAATTTGAGGTGAGACCAATATCCCTCTGCATCTACACGCTGCTCCATCCTCAGTGTCGAAACCTTTCCCAATGTTTTCTGTGGAGCAGGTCCCCACGTGTCCTGTCCAAAATAATTGTCCTAGGAGAGGTGCCAGGGGGTAGAGAACAAAGATAATGCCAAGGGACACCAAAAGAAATAACGAGGCGTGTTGCTTGTGGTGCTGATGTCAGAAATTTCCCTTCCAGACTGTACATGGTGCAGAATCGTATCGATAGGATGGTGGTTTTCACACCAAAGGTGAGTTCCCTTTGTTGAGCCAGAGCTAGGGGGAAACAGAGAGCAGAGAAGCTTCTCCGCTGCCTGGTCACACAGCAACTAAATGTCAGCCAATAGAGAGGCACAGAGAAAAGCCACGACGATTAGAAGTTCTAATTTCTGTTCCAAGGTGTACCTTGAAGAAAATCCATACGCTGGTTATATCTATAACTGGTTAAATAATGTGTGTGTGTGTGTGTGTGTGTGTGTGTGTGTGTGTGTGTGAGAGAGAGAGAGAGACAAAGAATTCCTAATATTTCCACAAACAATTCCAAATATTTCCTCCTGCCCTGTTCCCAATATCAATAAACAATTTTCTTCTGCTTTTTCCTTACTTGTTTCTATTCAGTGAACAAGAAGCTGCTCAAAAACCATCTTGTGAGGTTGTTTTCCTATGAATTGATAGGCTGCTTGACTCACAAAAAAGGTTTTTCTTAAAGAATTCCTCATTTTGATGACATTTTCAATGTTAAATTTTAGAACAAGGTGTAAGATATCACATCCTCCCATTCCTCAGAAGCTGAAAACACCCCAGCTTTGAAACAATGTGCTTTTAAATGGAAAATATCGCATGTTCGACTTTTTTTTTTTTTTTCCTGTTGTTGGATTTTAAACAGAGAAAATGTTCGGACCAAGTGTAATTTTGGGATAAAAAAAAGAGCATTTAACAGTAAATCTACGCAGCTCCAAACATTTAACAGGTCTCCTTGTTGAAGGGAGCATTAATCCTGGAAGGTCACAGTTTATCATTTAATTATCTGAAATGTCAGCTATAAGCTGAAATGTGACCAAAATAATAGGCAAATAATGGATACATGAAAAAAAACCCAAAAATCCAAACCCCAAACAGTTATTGCAGTTGCTTCACAGATGATTCAGAAACCAAGAAGCCAAAATTGCAAAGAACAGTTGGCTCAATGAATGAGACTTCCCTTTGGGAACAGTATAACATTTTTAGCCAAGTAACTTCGTCCCTCATGACTTCCCTGCCCTTTTCCTCTGTTCACCTCTTGCTCTGAGCCCCTTCCTTTCAAAATCTCATGGTCAAAAAAAAAATAAATATATTTTTTGCATGTTTGAGCTAATAAAGCCATTGCCACTGGTTTTTGTACGCGTAAACCATCCCAGTGGGAAACAGGATTCCCTCATTCCCAAAATAGCCTGGTTAAGGATGACTCCAGGTATGGGTTACAAAGACTTTTGAAAAGCTCTCCCAGGATTCGCAGTTTGGCTCCGAGCAAAGCTCAGATTTATTATTTTTACAGATTATGACAACAGTAATTTTATTTTTTTCCCCTTTAAGAATACTTTTCAGTGCAGGAGGCAAATTGCTGTTTCCCACAGAGACTTGTTAAATCCTTTTAATGACAAAATCTGCTTTAGAGATACCCAGAAACAAAGTAAGGGGAAAAGTTCAGAGTTCAGCTGAGGAGCCCCGGAGGTCAGGAAAGCTGACTAGCAAAAATCTGAATGCAATCACTCACTCTCAAGCCCTTTTTTTCAATAGTAACTGACTGCCTCCAAAAAAATCCCAGATCTGTTCTATTATTTGTGCCTGTAAGTGGACCCTGGGCTTGTGTTAAAGCACATTTCTCTGCTCATTCATATTCTGCATGGCCACCCCTGAGATGATGTGTGAGGTTTACGCCCAGCCTCCTCTCACCACTTCTGCCCCTGGCAGGTTATTTTCAAACCTTGACCATAAACCACCTTTTCTCTGAAACAATTCACAGGCAGGAGGAAGTTAGAGTCCTCCATTATTTCTATCAAAGATCTGGAAAAACATGGATCATCAGGGAGTAATATTGCAAATATCAGACTGAAGAGGAGTTAAATAATCCGAAGGACGAGACCGAAACAACAGGAATAACATTCTCCTGCTGTTGATTCTGGATTAGTAGTTTTGGTTCCGGTGTCTGCAGGGCTGGAAAAATATTGCAGAGTTAGGGTGGGCTTAAGAAGATGCACAATAGTGACCAGAGGACTGGAAAGCAGGGAATATAGAGCAAGGCTTGGATGCGTGGAGGCAGGTTTCTAAGGGGAGGCTGAGGGCTGCTCTGCTCAGAGGTTACTCTGAGGTACACACAGGACAGAAACCCCCTGGGAGATGTGCTAATCTGCTTGACAAAAAGGGTATCTCAGTGCTGATTTATGACAGCTAGCTGGAGGGTAAATAAATTGTTGGAAGAACATTACAGCAGCTCAGAGGAATTCTTCATTTCTGGAAAGATTTAAAAAGCGGGTGGGATTTTTTTTCCTAAAATGCTTGATTCTGTTGACACTGGAATAAAATCAAGACTGACCCAGGTTTTCCCAGTAGACATGTTGGTGTCTTGACAATGAATTGAAGCCCACTCCCAGGCAGCTCCCTCCCTCTGTCCTTTGGGAAACGTCCAGAGACTGCGCAGGGGCTGCACAACAGCAGCTGCAAATCACTAAACTTGACAAGTGTCCCTCTGGCTGTAAAACACACAGATTTGCTAAAAGCTGGAAGCCCAGCTCCTCCACCCACTGTGACAGTCAGTTTTTTCTTCTCACTGCGTTCCCTCTCCTCCTTCTCCCTTCCCTGCTCCCACTTGACCCCAACCAACACCCTTCCTCAGACACCCCAATGAAGAACTCCTGGCCAGGCCTCAAGCCTCATGGTAACACCTGCTCATCTTTCGGTGGCCAGCAGTTTGGTGGATGCTCCTACTGCAGATTTTTTGGACTCAGGCAACATAACTCTCAGTCAACTCCCTACCCCTCACTGCCCCCTCCCCCTACAGACCCTGCCCTTCTGGGGGTCCCACGGGGATGTCTGTGACCCATCTCCTGCGTGTTGCCGCAAGCATCTCCATCTGTTATCCCTCTATCCAAGTGACTCACAAATCAACTGTTCCACCCACAGCCTCTGATTTTTGAACTGTAGGGAACATACAGCACTTGGTAGAAAAGAAAGGATCCCTCTGAGAAAGAAGAGGGGTTGCCAAAACGGAGGCTTGGTGGATAGGAGAGATGGAGAATGGATGGCTTCTTTCTTACAAGGCTTCGAGGAGGAGGAAAAAAAAATAAAAATCTGTTTTCCCTAGAGAAGGTGTTTCTGTCACTAAGAGCAGTTCTAGGTGAGCTGGCCAGAGCAGCAGCACCTGCATTCATGGCTGCCAGAACAAACAGGCCTTTGAAGAACTGCAGATAGAAAGAAGAGGATATATCTTCAGCGAGCAAGCTCTGTACCTCTACAGAGCACATTATCTGTAGATCAACATGTACATTCCTGTTCTACTCCCATCCTATCTTGCTGGGTCACTGACTTCACAGTCCTATTGAGTTTGAGCTTTGCACTGAAATATGACAGGAGAACACACCGAGAAATACGCTTTCCAGTGAGTGATTCTGCAGGAAACGCAGCTCTTCCCGCCACCATTTGGCAATTGAAGCACAAACCAGATGATACCCTGTCCCAAGGGAGCCTACAGTGAAGAAAAATTCTAAACTAATGAGGTGCCTTTCAAATATCAGCAGGTTTTCTGCTAAATTTGAAGTAGACAAGAGCACTGTATTTCCCTTCATGGGAAAAAGACCTGTGGCACACTTCAGAGTCAGCAATTGCACAAGCCAACCTTAGCTGTCCCCAGACATCAGTCTACACGTCATGGGCAAAAAAAGCAGCCTTATAAAATTATAAGCTTTTTATGCAGCTGCAGAAAACAGGTGGAGGGATCCCCTGCCCTGTGACACCAAGGAGCTGTTTATGTCCATGCAGTGGCTGGAAGATGCAATCAAAGCTGAGTAGGAGAAAACAGACTGGCTGGAGCTGGTAGCAAAGCGATTCAAGGGGCAGAAGCCCCAGGTCAGTGCCTGCTTCTGAGGGGACTTGAATGGAGTTAATCAAAATTTCAAATTCAAATCTTTTTTCTTTCTAAACAGCAGGTCCTGAAAGTCAAGCTATCAAATTATTTTCCTTCCCTTTTTTTAAAAATAAAATAAAATAAATAATTCCTCCATGGTCATTTCTAACTGTCTTTTAGCCCAGAGCCACCAGAACAAGACCCAGCACCATGATGTTCTCCACTCACACACAGTAGCTTGTTGCTGCTTCAGTTTTAACACCATCACTACTGCTCTAAGTATCACTGCAGGTTTGGAACTGGTGGCTGTGCTCAGCACCCTGTGCAGGTCTGCCCAAAGCGGGCAGGGACAGCTGGTGCCACTGAGCAGCTACCAGGGTGTGGGAGCAGAGGGGAGGCTGCTCCCAGCGACCACGCCAGGCAAGGCACGGCCACCAGAAGGGATTTCTCCGATCGGCTCCTTACGCCCGGTAAGGTGATCAATGCTGTGGATCGGGAGGTCTCTGTGCTCCAGCGATTTACAGAACTCCAGGCAATGCCACCATCAATCCAGTGCACATTATCACTAGGAGCTGGAGGCGTTTATCCAAAGTCACCCCAACAGGCAGTGGAGGAGCTGGGCAGGGAATCCTCCTTCCCGCTCTAATAATAAGCAATAAATCACATCATCATCTTTTCACTCAATCTATCCCCAGACGTGTAGGTTCTGCATTCCTTTCCTCCCCATTCACACCTCTCGTGCTGCCCTAGGAAGTTTCCAGGAGAAGCAGTGAGGGCTGCATTACCAGTCCCTTCTCCCAGCTCCACGCGTGCTGTACCAGTTTCCCTTTGCAGCAGCTAGGTGGCAAAAGTTTAGTACAGCCTGGGAAAACTTCATGCAACCTTTAATAAAGGGACAGCCTGTGGATTCCAATCCTTCTTATTCTACAACGAGACACGCACGTAAGGAAAACTCCCCTCGGCCGGTGCGCGCACCCAGCTCCCCCCGAGTCACCCCACCGCCGTGTACTCACATCGTACTTCTCCATCATCTTCAGATGTAGAGCACGCTTCCAGAGAGTCCTTGCACAGCCCCAGTCTGGCAGCAAAAGCACGAGACACAAAGCTGCCGTGAAGATCTTTTTACAGAAACGCATCTCTGACAGCCCCTTGGAATCCATTTTCCCAAGGAGAGCTCAAATAAGGAGCCCGGCTTTCAGGATCCGGGCGATTCAGAGTCTTGGCAAGAAGGGAGGGAGCTGGGGAGGGAGGGAGAGCGAGGGCTGATCGCTGGTGAGAGCGGCTGTTCCCTGCGCAGCTTCTAGGAAAGGGAAAGGGAAAAAAAAAAAAAAAGCAAAAAAGAAAAAAAAAAAAAGCCCACAAGCAGAAGCCAGGAGCTGCTGTTGAACTTCCTTACTGAAAGTTAGATCAGGTTCTCGGCTCTCACATGTTCACACAAAGCACGTGCTCTCCTTGAATGATAGATGGGAAGATTATTTGGGAAGATTATTTTTAGACCTTTGTTTCCAACATCTGGCATCCTCAGAGAGAGCCCCATTCAAAGCCAAAGCGTGGGATCAGATGACAGCTGCCGCAGGGGGAAAGAAAGGTCTTGGAGGGGTGGGCTCAGCAGCTTCTAGCAAACAGCTCACCCAAACTTTCCAAGCTACTCCCATCTCCCTTTGTGTGCTTCCCACCGTGCCCTGAGCTGTGGTTTCGGATCGTGTTTTGACAAAGTGATAACTTCATATGAAAATTTCTTGAAGGAAACGATTTAAAGACACGATAAACACACAGAGGCTTTAATTAAACCAAGTTGACGTTAGCTTTCCGCAACCCATTTCAAAGAAGGGGAAGACGTGGCCATGGGGGAAAACCAAATCCATACGCATGGGTGGGGAGCAGGGAAGGAAGGCAGTTTAGAAATGACATGACCACATGGAAAGTGAGGAAGGGGACATGAGTCATCCTGTGCCTGACAATGGGAGAGACATCTGGGGTATTAGACGTCTCCACGGACAATTCAGGCACCCAAGTGCCTGAAGGACAAGAATGGACTTATGAGATCAGGCTGAAAGCATCTCAGCATCCTGCCCGGGATGGGAACAGAGGCAGGTGCCAAAGAAAAAAATAGGAGAACAGGGAAACTGTTACAAATCCCTGAGTACAGATACAGGTATATGTACACCTATATGTATATGCAAGTGCCCGAGTGACCAGCCCTGAAGGTATGGGCTGAGGGACACAGTTTAGTGGTGGACTTGGCAGTGCTGGGTTAATGGTTGGACTTAAAGATCTTAAAGATCTTTTCCAACCTAAATGATTCTCTGACTCTCTATGTATGCATGTCTATCTATATCTTCACAGCCTTCAGTAATGTTGTTCAGGGCTACCTGAAGCCAAATGTTGGGGCTGTTTGTTTTATAATCCTCCATGAATTTCTCTTCCAGCAGCATGTCCAGCTTCCACCTGGAACAAAGGAAGCCATGGAACCACAAAGCCAGTTAAGAGAAGAGCACTAAGCCCTGCTTGCCTTCAGTTTAGCCAGCTGCAGCCCTGCACCATAGCCTGGGCAGAGCAGAGGTTTGCTGGATGCACTGGACTGATTGTGTATCTGCTGTAAGATGGGTCTGCATAGGAGAGTGAGACCCTGTAGACAAATACAGAAGAATCTTCCAATTCTTCCTTACACCTGAACTCTTTGATCCACACCTAAGTGTCAACAGAGGTACATAGGTGGCAGCCAAAGGATCCAAAGGATTTAATCTCCAAGTTTGCCAGATTATGGTGATGGGAATCCAAAGAACAAGTGAGGTGTGGGTTTTAAAAGCTCTGTATTTAAAGGAATATATTATTTAGAGATAAGGGGTTTACAGGGTTTCTAGCAGTACCCGTGCTTTGGGGCAGTCCTGTCCCTATCTCTTACTGCTGTAGAAAGCTTCCGAGCAACAAAATCTGTTCAGTTCGTGCCAGGCCACGTGCTTTGCACCATCCTGTCAGCCCTGCCCTCTCCCAGAGCTGCAGTCACCCACTTAAAACAGTACTTATCGCAGCTTTCCTTTCAACAGGTCATTTCCCTCAGGCTGTCTCTTCTCTTCTGCATTTTACAAGGACAACTGTGGACAACTCGTGTCCACAGGTCAGTCTACGGCTACGCAAAGTGACTCCTTAATGACTGAAGTGTTACCTTCAGACAGCTGAAGGCAGAGCTCAGCACCTACACATCACTGTTATCTTCACCCAAACGTCATCTGAAAGCAGCAGCTGGGTTGGAGTTAGTGAAAGACACACTCGGACATCTTCAGTACACCCAGAGAGGAATTTATCACTACCATACGACTTCAATCCGTGGCTTTATTTTTTATTGCTCTGAGGACTTTATCTGACAGCACAGGGTGCCTCCAATTCCTTTTAAAAACAAATCTCCCCTGTTTGTCACACTATTAGTATCTACACCTTGATAAAGCACCTTTCGAGCACAAGCAGGAGCTCCCACCAATGTCCTGACTCCTGTGTTGCAAGGTGACAAATGACATGGCTGGTTGCACAGCATAAGCAGGACTTTTTTCTTGGAGCATTCCTGCTCAATTTATGTCTTTGTGCTGATATTTCACTTGTCTGTGCTCTTGCTGAAACCCAAAGCAGCGTGAAACAACAACTGCTCACGACAAATCTCCCTAATTTAATTTCACTTTTGTTGTTTGTTCCATATACTTGCAATTTGGACTTGGAGCAACTAATTCTAAAGATTAATAGCAACTTCAGACACCATCTACCGGCCTGTCTTTTGGCAGACATGTAGCTTTGACATTTACCCAGGAGAAACTAGGATCTGTACCTTACAGTTCGTGGAGTGTATTCCAAAGAAGTGAGAAGTCTCCTGCAGGATCAAACGTCACGGTCACGGGCTTCACATCAAACTGAATGTTGATGTGTCTTGGAAGCTAGGCAAGGGAGTTTACATTTTGCATAGGATTAAGAAAAATTTCTTTAGCGGGCAACACTGGAAAGAATCTATTTCTCACCTCTTCTGGATGTTCTTCTTGGTAGTCCCTGGCAGGGCTGTGTCATCACAGGACAACTGCAGGACAGCTTTAGCCCATTTCATATCCACACTGCTCTGCCATTTGGAGCCCAGGGCACACCTAAACCAAGAGAGATTTCAGTCCACTCAGTTACGGAGGCTCCTCACTCCCACTACAGAGCAGTTCATGTTTTGTCAAGTTCACTTTTGAATGGTCCATTCAGGAAAAAAAGACAAAACAAAAGAGAGAAGAAAAAAAAAAAAAAAAGCAGCAGCTTTGACTTTCTGAAGGATTTCTTGTTTAACAAAGTAGTTCTCTGCAGGTTTACCGCTCCAGCTATTAGTGTAAAGCATTCTTAGCAGCCTGTGAAGTAATTATAGGAATCAGGCACAAATCCTTAGCAAACAGTCACTGGCAATAATTAGAAATTTCAAATTTAGTGCTAAGCAGATTTCTGAGGCGCGTTACTTTAAGCGCTAGCTATTTGATGACGTACGATGTTTTGAAAACTGTAAGACAGAGAGAAAATTAACTGCCATTTTCTCTTAAACTACATCTTGCCTACACAGAACAGTTGGGCCACAATCATTTAAGCATCTAATCATTTAAATATAGTAATGTACAGAGCTGTATCCATTAATGTATTCTACTAGCCCAAGGAAAGCCTGAAAGTGAAAAGCCACACGTAACCAGCACATCTGGCCAGGCGCTAAACGTGTGTGGACCAAGCAGGAAGCAAATCTTCTCCTAGTGAAAGTTTACAGTGTGCTCCGTTGTGTCACTCATCATAAAATGCTTTTTTTTTTCCCTCTATACTCTTGTCAAGGGAATAGGCAGAACATCACTAAGTCAAAGATTTCTCTGCTTCAAGATTTGTGGTGCAGTTCCTCACGCAGAATTCCCGCTGCCTACAAGGATGTTAAATGAGATGGCTTCATACATCATCACTAAGCAAAGAGTCATCTTCTGTGCATGAATCTGTGCAAATTTCCATTCCACAAATGGTTTCAATAAGGCAAATTCTGCAGTAACATAAATTGCTGTCAGATGATAGTGGGAGAACATGGCTGAGACTTGAGCATCTCCTCAGGACCTGTGAAACCTTCAGCGTTATTTATTACAGCGCGGAAGACGTATCTGGATAAAAGGACAGGCATTTTATCAGGCCAGGAGAATAAAATGACTTTTGGAACCAGGATTTGTGGTGCCTGATTAGAATGAATTAAATAATGGGTTATGAAAATGTTCTCAGGGAGGTTCGGAGTGAAAGTCACGGTGTGTTTGTGCAGCCAAGGAAAAATGTCTTTCTCCAGCCAAAAACAAGTGAGGTAGGTCAGCCCAAGCCAAGACTTCCCCTTTCCCAGAGGAAAGATCTGACTTTTAAGGCAAGATTATGTCAAAAGAGAGAGTTTCCTCAGAGCACACAACTCCAGCAACGTGAGGTGACTCACTTTAGCTTGATATAATCCCAGTACCTTCATGCCAGGGGTTGCTGCAACTCCTTATCCGTGGTGCTTACAGGCCTGTGGTTTCCTCGCCAGCTCTGGATAGGTTCTGCTGCCAACAGCGAAGGGCAATGGTTTTCTAGGGGTTGAGCAGGTAAGAAATTGTTGATATTACCTGATCTGGTGGGCAGGCAAGGTTACAGCTGCTCTGCCTCCTCCCGTCTCCTGCACATCCAGCTGCTGGTGGCCAGCCCGGGGGGTCCTGCCTGATATAGCACTCGGGAACGGGATTTATGTGGCCTGGAGGAGACCTGCAGGTGTGTGCTGGGAACAGCAAAGGGTGATAGAGCATTTCCTGGGGCTTCTTAGGGGTCAGATACATCAGAAGAACGATTCCACTGATCACAGCGACAAAAAGTCAAGCTAATGCTCCTCCCTGCTGCCTTGGGAAGGCTCTGCCCTGGCTCAGCTTCCCAGTCAGACTTTGACTCAGTCTTCCACTTAGTCTTAGAAAAACGGCATAACCAAGTAAATCCAGAGTGGTTTTGTTGTGAGTATGAGCACAGAAGAACCACAGCCCTGATTCAGCTTCCCTCAGCTACACCTGCCATGGGAAATTCAGGGAAAAGGAGTCCCTTATATGTGTCCACTCAGAGGGGTGAATGGGATAATCAACAAATAAAAGAAGCTGCAGCATCTCTTGAGAGGTGACAGTGAAGGCAGATGATACACCTCCCCACCAGGGCATTATTTTATGGCCAGCTCTACAGCAAGACTCCAAATGTGGGTTTTCAATATAGACTCATTTCTCCTCTGAGCAGAAAAAGCTGGCTATGGTGTCTGTGCCAGATGTTTGCTACCAGTGGACTCCACTGGGAATTTATAGGATGAAATAAAAGATCAAAAACAATTCAAAGCACAGACAGGTGATTCTCTTTAAGCATCTGGCCTCAAGCCCTCGCAAAGCCTGGCAGAGGTCAATGTTAAGCAGCTCCTGACTGGAAAGGCCTATAAAGAAGAACATAAAGCGTCTCTACTTTTAACTGGCTTTACTACACATGAGATATAAATTGAACAGATGAACGTTACTAGAGAAGCACTCTGATGAGTGCTGCATCCCACCACCAAAATCACCAGGAAGTCTTCAAATATATGATCAAAACGCCACATTAATTACGAGGCGGAAAGGTAATTAGTCAAGGGGAGAGGCTTGCCTTTAGGGTGCAGCGTGCGGCTGTGCCGCCACGTGCCCCGGGGATCAACGCTTTTCCCAAAAACAATTCCTCTGGGTGGGATCACCCCCAGAGCTGCGGTTCTTGCCCACACGCTCCCTTCTGCCAGTCCCCTCTGGGGCATTGTTGTCCCAAAGTCTTTTGTCTCCAAAGAGGCCTCTGTGAGCAGTTAGTGTCCCCAAAGGGAGGCAGGAGAGGAGATCAGAGGGGCTGGGGGGGGGATCCTTTTCTTTCAGGCCAGGGGGGATTGCTGCATGTTTGGGAGGGGAAGGACATACCGTGAAGCTCTCACGCTGCAACTGCTGAGAGAAGCTAAGTCCTGAACTGGAAACCTCAGAGAAATCTCCCTGGAGGACATCACCCTAAAAGAAAAGACACGGGGAGTTAGTCTGGCTGTGGATTCGCATGGATTTTACAGCAAATCCACAGCCCTTTGCCAAGCTCCGCACAGCAGCCGGGTGGAATTCCCTGGGGGTAGGAAGGATGGCTCGGTGACCTCCGGCCCTAAAAAAGCAGAGCTGTGCTCGGGAGTTCCCAAGAAGCACTGGGCACAGGGTGTCTTGCTTGGACCACGGTGAGGCACAAGTCAGAGCCAGGGACCATGCAGTCATGTCAACATGGGCACCAATGAAACCCTCACCAAGGCACACACCATTAGCAAATTCTCAGTTTTACGTGACATTGAAACGGGGGTTATTTGGTGGCTGATTCCCTGCAGTGACCCACAAAGACTCAGCCAGGGCCAAGAAGTTTGGTTTTGGGGTTGCTTTTCTCCAAGTATGAAATCTGCCTGCCTATAGGCCCAGAGACAGATGGTTTCCCATCACAATAGTGTCCTGCCTACAACCAGAAAGAGCAACTTCATAGGTGAAGGGCCTGTCAGTGGCACCTGCCAAGGCAGATGGAGGGCCAGGTATCTATCAGCACTGTTCTTGCCTGTGATTTTCACTACGAAACCTTTAACCTCTGCATCCCACATGATATTCATAGTATCACAGAATGGTTAAGGGTTGGGAAGGACCGCTGGAGATCATCTCATTCAACCCAAACAAGTGAACTCCCTCTTTCTTTGCTGTGGCTGCTCAGAGACGACGACTGCTTTGGCAAGGACACTATGTTGATTTCCTAGGACCAACCACAAGCCAAAAGTCTTAAGAGTGCTGAAAAAACTACAGCTCCTTATGTCAGCTCTGAGGACGCCAGTGCTCTCCAGAACAGCTGGTGATGTTCATCTGGAGCTGTGCTTCCACCACAGCACAGCCTCAGCACTCTGCAGGAACCAGCAGCCGTGCGGGGACCCGGCAAGGCAGGGAGCATCACTGCAGCTCATCAGCCATATGGGGATATTAAGACCTGCAGTCAGAAATGTTGCTTCAGAATTTTTTAGAAGAGATCCAAGGATTTTGAAGCCCGAGAGTCACATCTGCTATATCATCCCATCGCTCTCAAGCAGTTTGCTATGAGAAGGCAGATAGTTTTTCTTGTCTTCTCTTATCTGAGGAGCAGGGTTAAACAAGCTACAGAAGATCCCACTTGCCTTTGACCTCTTGATAAAAGTCTTAGCTAAAGCTGGTTGAAGACAGACAGCGGTATTTTGAGATGTTGCAGACTATGCTTATCTGGGAATGTTCCCTTTTATGTCCTTCAGTAGAGCGTCTGGAAGTCAGTACATATGGTTCCATCACCTACCCGGTCTGAAGGGGACACGCAGGCTCTCTCCTATCCAACAGCTCTGCCAAGTGGGCTGCATCTCATTCACCACTGACTCCCGGTGTCCAGACAGAGCTGACTCTGGTTTCCATCCTTGCACTCCTCTAGGCACTGTTTTGAATTTTGTCTTGGCTTGGGCATTGAATGCAATTAGAAGTCATTTCAAAATCAGAAAACAAGAGGTGCAAAATGGGCATTGTGAAACAAAAAATTCTTCCAAGAAAGTTCTGAAATCTGCTTGCTGATAACCACACGTGCCCTTGAACACCTGGGCTTGAGTCCTCTCCAAAAGTCCTCTGGGCAGATAGAAGCCTTTGAGAAGCTTTGGTGTGGCAGGGAAACACAAGAAGCCTCAGGTAGTGTCCTCTTTTGATGTACACTCCTTTAATGAAGAGGATGCAGCTCAGAGCTTCTATCTTGGCCAGTTCCATTTGTCAGCTGAGCAAGGGATTAGGACATAGATTAATTTTTTGAAGGTGCTGGAAGCACAATAGAAGGCGTTTCCTCCCCTTGTGTCTCCCTGTGAGGTCCTGAACAGCAAGGTTTAGTATTCCAGCTGAACTCCTTCTGAATCGTTGAGCAGGTGGGGAGAGACACATGGAGAATTTCTACCTTTTATCTCAGCAGAAAACTTTTCCCTCTGAATAGTTTCTTTAATGGGAAAGTTATTGTCCTCCAGCGAGCCACTCATTTTTAGGATGACAGTAACTTGCATTTTGCCACAGATGGTGCCTGTTACAACATTTCCCATTCCCGACATAAAGGGGGAACACGAAGGTGCTTTGGACGCGCGGTGCCTCAGCCGCCGCCAATCGATGCTTGGCGTTCCCTGCCACCTTCAGTTCGCTTCCTCGCTCCGCTCTCTCTCGTGCAGCTGCACTAAAGGATTTGGGAAAGGCAGGGAAAGGAGAACAGAGAAGGATGGTTACGTTACGGGGGAACAACAGCGTGAGGAACGGTGACATCTCTGTTACAATGGGTTGAATATTGCACGGAGGCTTCAGCAACAGGCATCCCTCCTTCCGCAGCCGCGTGACCGGGACGCCGCGAGCGAAGCACGAAGCAAGAACTCTGCACACCTTATGAGCACCCAGCAGAGATTAAAAGCAGTGCTAAAAACCAGACTGTATCACAGACCTGGGCTGAATGGGGCTGCAGAAGACACGGTCTCCTCTCTAACACTGAGGAGAGTTCACGCTCAGCTCTGCCCCACACAGCTGCTTTTGCCATTCACCAGCTGAATTTTATATGCTGGGAAACATTTATTTCGGTTTTAGTTCAATGTTCTTGTTAAATATTATATATTAAATAACAGCACGTGCTATATAAATTTGATATATGTTTCTATATGATGATACATATTTACATACGTGCAAACTTGAATCTCCAGCACAGTTCTGTCCTCCTGGCCAGGCCTCTCAAAAAGTACTGGAGTGACATCAGCAAATCTCTCCCCTCGGTACATTAGAGCTCTTCCTAATACAGGCTACTTGATACCTGCAGAGTGGGGACAGGGCTCACCAGAGTTTGAGTTCGGATTTACACTTAAGTTTTGCTTCACTTGGCAACTTTTTTCTACTTCAGGGTTCATTCATCTGGGATTTCCAGTGCCCAGCAATTCTGGAGATGTTCCAATGAAAATAATTTCTACAGAGGAAGTAGTTACCTATTTTGTCCAGTGTGAAACATGGCAACCTCAGCCCTCTCTGAGTAGGGAAACAATGAGCAGGAGCATGTTCTCAAAGTCTCATAGAAACCACTGAACACAGTAGTCCCATGGGCCAGTTAGGTTTTGGTGGACATCGTGCTGGTTTTTTTCAGCGGAATCATAAATGTTTTGCTGGTCTACACTGAATGGTCCAAGACAGGTGTTGAGGTGAGGGGCCTGCCCCCTGCATCAGGCTCTGGAACATGTCTACGCATGGAGTCATATGATGAGCAACACTCACACCTCACTGTCCATTCAGGTGTCAAACAGGCCAAGGTTTCTGCTTCTCCCTTGCTTGCTGGAGTTCCCACTGTCGTGCCTCAAAACGGGGAGCAAGGGAAAATGCTGTATCCTAGGTAAAAGAGAGGGGAAAAACCAAGACCGTCCAAATTATTATCAGGATGCTCCAAAAGCGTCCAGGTCACACCAGAACGTCTGGTTTGTTTGGACTATTCTTTTAGCACGTTTTCCTAGGATGGGATAAATAGGTGTCGTTGATTTGGCATGAGTTCCAGATCCCCTTCCAAGTCTACTTGCCTTTCAAAGCCATTCATCTATTCTTGACTGTAACCAGCCCTAACAAATCCCTTTTTTCTGTTTAGTCTTCCTGGAGTAGCTGCATTATTTCATCATTCGTGTTTCTGCATCCTGAGGGTGTTAAGGGAACTGGAGGAAACTAATAGCTCAATATTCAAATCCTTTTTTCACAATATCTCTCCATCTTCTCTTTAAAGTCGTGATTTTTTTTTTCAACTTACATCCAGCAAGCTCTTTGGCAAGAGAAAGCTCAGATGAGGCTTGACTCCTTAATTACATTATTGGCAGACTGTGGCATTCCTTTGTTACTTTCTTGATCTAATTCCCCCAAAGAGCTGCAAAAGGGAGAATAGTGGATTAATTTAATCATAGCTTCTTGTGTGGTTAAATACCAACTCCTTTATTGTCCACATACTCTGAACTTCATCTCTTCCGCCCAGAGTAAAAGCCTCTTTCACTGTACATTTTTTCCCTTCAGACTTTTATGTCAAAGGAGTGATGCAGACTAAAGTTCGTATGTTGGGAGGAAGTGGAGACTCAGGAGGTGGAGCAGAGGATTCAAAGCGTTTCTTATTCCCTCAAGTCCCTCAGAGACAAAATGACAAGTCTAATTCAGCTGATGGCTGAAGGACATGTCCCACGGCTCCTTGAAGCAGCTGTAGGCATGGAAATGGTCCTTGTAAGGAGGAAGAATTGCAACGTCTAAAGTCAGGGTTGGAACAATGCATCTGCTTGAGGTTTGTGGGGCACTGAGGTTTCCAAGCCACAGATTCATATTTTGGGAAGCACATATGCATATGCAGAGGGAAAAATCCTTCTCATGACAAGGTAATGGAGACAAATGCTGTAAAACCTCTTTCATACAGAGCTTCGCTTCAGCAGAACCTGCAGTTGTTACAAACGTTCTGTCTCAATTAACTCAACGCTTTTCCCAAAGAAGGGCAGGACATGCTGTTTGCAGAAGGGCAAATTTATGTTTCTGTGAGGACTTAAACAGCTGCTTTGGACTGTGACCGAAAAGTTCTGGCATTTCCAGTTGAGCTTTTGCAGACTCCCAACTGAAACGTAATAGCGGAAGCGTTAGCCATGTCTCTTGGTCTCTGGATGCACGTCCCTCAGATGTAAGGCCTTCTGTCTTCCTCTCGAGGGGTGAAATCGCACTTCTCCCCAGTTAGCTTCGTAGAAAACCCATCTAGCTCCATCCAGGTTCTCATTCCTCCAGCTCTTTCCTCCGGGAGCTTGTTGCCAGAGCTAAATCCAAGGCAGCCTTTGCAAATCAAAGTATTGCTTAATTTGAACATATGGCTCTAAAGGGTGAGCAGCAATTAGCACCCTTTGCACAGCTATTTATTGGATGATTACCAGCTGGATCCCTGGATAGTCCTGCTTCTAGAAACCTCAAGGCAGTTCTCTACCTCCTTCAAACATTTCCCCAACAGCTGCTCGAGCAGAGGACCCCTCATTCTCCATAGTCAACCCTGTGACAACATTGACAAGGCTGCAAAACCTGGCTGAAGGAGGTTCTTCCAAATAATAGCTTAGGATTCATTGCTGAGCTGCCTCAGGGAGAGGTCTTGGAGCTGCGGCTTTGAATTCCCATACAGGCAGTTTTTCACACTGCTGCTATTAGCCTGAACTGGCACATTTAAACATCTCAATAATCAGCTTATATACAATAATTGTGAGCTGCTACCGAGCAATTCCTCATCCTCAAAGAACTATCAAGGAAAACAGATTTAAACATTGCTTGAATCAATAGAAGGAAGTTACTCGAATTAAGGGAGAATGAAAACTAATAAATCACTCCTGCAGTCTGTGCTAGTGGAAGGCACAAAAATATCCACGAGAAAACACTGGAATTTGGGTCAGAAATTCCATAACTTCTACACAGGTCACACATGACTTGGCACAGCAGCCAAGCTCCTGCAGTCTTCCTCTTTCTCTCAGGAAGCAAATGTGCTGTTCTCCCTCCTCTACACCACCTTAAATTCATAATTACATGGAAGACGGTATCATCCCGATTGCTTTGCAAGCAATTGTTTGCTGAGAGCTTAGAACAGCTAATAACTGACACCATAAGCAACTTCTTCAAGTGGATATCTGTAAGAGCAGCCTGTTAGTGAGAGTCGCAGCCAGCGAGTTCCGAATGGCTGCTGGGACCAATGCGAAGTCTCAGGAATGCGTAAGCAAACCCATTAGACACAATACATCCACTGGAGCAGCGACCCATTAAACAAAGCAGCTTCTGGAAACATGTTGGACACAGGAATAACTAATGGCTTTTCCCCTCAAAAGGGGGGGCAATTATTGTAAGTTGTCACTACTTATAAAGCGACCACCTAAACATGTCTACTTTAGGTAGGAATGCTCATTCTTAATAAAAAAAAAAAAAAAAAAAAAAATCTTTTTGGCCGGTGTATCACAAAGCCAAATGCCAATCTAGATTATCAGTTTCCAAATTTTCAGAGAAAAAACAAACCTACGGACTTCACCTCTGCTTGCCTGGCATGGGAATTTCAAACAGAAAGGCTGAGAGGGTGTCAACTGGTCTCATGGAGAGACATGTCAGCTGGTTTCACCTTCTCCTTGTCATACATTAGCTCAAAATGGTTTACATCTCCATACTCAGTGGAGAACAAAGGCAGAGAATAATTCCTGGTTTCTCTGAAACATGAGCAGCATATTTTTGATTGAGGACTTTCTAAGTGAGCTCCTTCCAGATAAGAGATTGGAGGCTGCCATGGGCTTGGCGACCAGAGATTGCTGAGGGCCCTGATGCTCTACCCAGAAGTCGAGGGGTTACTGGCAAAACCACTGAGACATGGAAAAAAGCCCCAAGGAGCCCCACCGAGCCTGCAGATCCACATGAAATCTTGGCCTTAGCCCTGCATATCTCGGGACGTGAGTAATGTCTGCGCTTCTGCTGCTGCTCTGGTCTAACAAATGCCAGGCTAAGTGCCTAGATCATTACCCTTCCCGCTATGGGACCGATCCAGCTCCCACCGGAGCCAGCTGGAGCCTTTCCATCGAATGAAACGGGGGTGGCTCAGCCCCATTGCTGCTGCTGCTTGTCCTTGTACGGTGCACGCCGCCGCTCTCCCTCCCGTCGCGCCAGGAGGTGGTGGGAGACCAAGGTCGGGAGAGGAGGGCAAATCCCGGAATCCACAGCTATTCCTCCAAGGGGACAAAACTCCTATTTAAGGAAAGGAGAAAAACAGAGTTTTACGACTAGGTCTGGAATGAGGGAAGGAAAAACACGAACGCGAACAGTTCAAATCAAAGCAGATGGTCTTTATGTTGCTGGCAGCCTGAGCCTGGAGAATTAAGAGATGGCAGTGCCACGGTACACCCCAAAAATGCGTCTCTCTGAAAGTGTTTTATCTGCTGACCTTGCAAGTACGAGCAGAATACTGGGGAGGTGTCCTTGCAGAGCGAGAGTTTGCTGTTCCAGCTACTGTACAAAATGAACACAATGATGTTTCCCCTCCCCAAAGCACAAAGGCCACTTGGAATAGCAATTGTCCTGTGTTCCCCAGTCTGCGAGTTCTGACCCTCACTGGGGTCATGGACTGGTAGAAAGGGAACAGTGAAAGGCTAGAAGAGTGGTGATGGTTGACAGCAGACCAGTGCTGACAGCAGAGGAGTGTTTCCAAGAGGCAGGGATGAGCAGGGGTTGTGTTCACAGGCTCTGAGGGCTTCTCTGGGTCAGGGCACTCTGAAATATAATATAGTCCCGCCCCATCCCACCCGGGATAAGGAGCAAGGGTTTGCAGCAGAGTACGAATGAAATTCTAGTTTACAGAAACCAAACTTCATCAGAGGACTCTACATTCATTCATCCAGCAGCTACATCAATTCAGAGTGATCCTCATTGACTTCTGACCCAATAAAGCAGGAATGTGGGGAGTGTAAAGTCAGAAAACTGACAACGGGGAAAGAAGAACCTGAAAGCATTTCTAATTCACTTTTTCAAGCAGCAAGGTTTCGAGTTATGTCCCTTCTGCTTTAAGATTCCCACTTAGCAGCAAATCCTCAGCTGGAGTAAACTGCTCCAGGACCACTGTATTTTAGGACAAAATCCTGTTCCCACTGCAAGTGAAATTGCTACTGATTCTCATAGTACAGGGACTGCAGCATCTGTGCTGAAATTTGCGGGTTTCACACTCTGCAGGGGGGCAAATATTGGCTTCAGATGCAGTTTTCATTGAGGATTTTCTGCTAGGAAACATTCCAGTTGTTCAAAGGACGCATTAAAAAAATGCTGGTTCTGCAACATTTTTAATTCAGAGCCAAATTTAAGTTAATACTCTACCCTTTCCCCCTGTCAGAATCAACAATATGGAAAAAAAGAAAATGACAAAAGATTTCTTATTAAAATCTGAGAAGTGAGGTCACAGGGTTAAGGAGCTCTGGAAAAGAGAAATCCTTAAGATGCATGTCTGGTTGTTTTTGTCTGAATGGGAAAGTTGCTTTGTTGGAGCCTTTTAAGTGACAGGGTTTGCAGAATGGGAACAATGGCTGCTGATAGAGATGAAGAAAAGCCCCACATCTGAGAACAAAAATGGAACTGCGACTGCACCTCAGGGCAGCAGAGATACCAAGGGCCTTTTGTTTGGGAGGAACCGACCCCTAAGGACTTGAGAGTCAAATACTTGACCCCAAAGCGCAAACATAAAGATGTTATTTTTTTTTTTTTAATTACTGCAAATATAGGGACCACACATAAAGATGCAGATTCACGTGGCCTTCTTGCTGAGGAGACAGGGCAGCCTGCCTATTGATGTCCTCCAAAAAACTCCATTTCATTGTCACCACCAACACACGCAAGGAACCGTAGTCAAAGGGTTTCTAAACATAGAGGAGTGAGAAAAAATACCCTCCCCTGCCTCCACGGCGTGATGTGATTAGCTCCAAGACTTTGCCTCCCGCACTCTGCACTTTTCACCATGTTTTGCTTTCTCCTTCTGCTTTTTTGTCACTTTATCTCTTCTCCCTTGAAAAAAACCCAACACAAACAGCTTTCCTATTTCTACCTTCACAGCCCTGGGCTGCTCCAATTGCTGGTGCATAAGGATGGGCAAGGATCTGTCCGTTGTGAGAATTTTAAAGGCAGGAGCCACTTGGGTTCTGATTCTGCAAAGACCTCAGCATCCACCTGACACTCACCCAGACAAGGGACAGAAGTTTGCAGGCTGTTTCTTCTAGAGAATGATCCAATGTGCACTCCTCTTGCACTGCAAGTTAAAATATCTTTTGAGAAAAAAAAGAAAAAAAAAAAAGCAACAGTGGTCGTTCTTATTTTCTCTAGGATATGTTGCGTAGGAGTGTAACAGGAGTAGAATTACTTTTAGTCAGGCATTGACCACGAAGGAAACAGATGCTTATTTCTTTTAGAGATTAGACAACTTTCCAGGCTGCCCAATAGGAAGCAGGGTAGAAAACAGGCAATATATCTCATAAGCATCAAGTGAATTTGAGAACTGCTCAGGAAAGAAGTAGATTTTATGACTGATAGAAAAATAAAAGAAAGGTTTGAGGTTTGTTGGTTTTGGGTGTTTTTTTGTTGTTTTTTTTTGTCTGTTGTTTTGTTTTGTTTTTTTAAATGTAGCAAGATTTCATTCATTTCCATGTTGCCAGCCTCTCTAGCAAATGTATTGTGGTCAGCTACATCTCCCACTTTTGCCTGGAAAAGAAAGGGGAGAAAAAAAAAGTGGTTTTTTTTCCTGAACACGCACGCATCATCTATAGCACAACAACCAGCTCTCTGCCCTGAACTTGCCATTTGAGGATTTCTGAGTTCAGTTTTTTTTCCAAGAGCTGCTGATCATCACTTCCATGGATTTCAAAATACCTGTGAGGACTTGGGGGCTACTCCCCAGACTGGATAAGTCCCAAAAGTAGCATTTTTTGCTTTCAGCCTTGCCTGTCTGTCATAAGACCAGCTTAGGAGAGGTGGGAACTTGAAAGCATCCTTCTGGCCTCTGCTTAGTAGAGATTTTCCGGTTCATTACAGCCTTGATGCATTAATGGCCTGTGCGTGATTTCAGAGACTGGTGCGCCGAACTCCTGCAGTTCATGCCTGGAGCTTGTTAGTGTAATTTTCTAAAGATTAGCAAGCATTGATTCCACTGGGAAGCCTCAGGGAAATGCCGTTAATCTCTTCTGACTGCTGCGGCGGTGCGTGTTTATGGAGGGTGCCTGCTGGGGTTCTCACTGCTGCCGGGGAGATGCGATTCTGAAGGAAAAGTTCTGCCTTCAGAAAAACTGCATCAGTTGCAATCGAGAGCAATTAGCTAATGGGAGCTTCACGGAGTCAAGAGGCTTCATCTTGTTTCTCTCAGGATGGCTGAGCCCTGGAGGCCTTCCACAGAAGATAGATACGGACTCAATTCCGGCTTCAGTTTCACTAGTAGAGCTCCTATTAACCTCAACAAGCTCGGACAGGTAGGAAATAAGTGGAGTTTTACCTGCTGGAAGGATACTGTATATATTTTAACACAGAAGAGTTGTGTGTTATTACACAGTGGAAAAAGAAAACCAACCAAGATAATTCAATTTCCCAGCCAAAAGGTAGAAAGTACTAAAATTAAGTAGAGGAGGTAATTCAACTTTGTGGTTACAAAACAGAACATTCTTGGTAGAATTAATGAATGAAAGCCCAATCCTGGGCCAATGTTTACCAATCAAATCTCACAGTACACAGGTGGGAGAGGACAATAAAAAGCCTAATTCTAAATTAAGGCCACCAAAGGAGGAGCTTGAAAGCCGGCTTATATTTTTAATGACTTTTTCCTAATTCTACACGAGCCATGGAGTTAGGGTTGTCAACACTGCCCTTCAGCACCCTGTTCTGAACGCAGAACGATTTTCACTGATGCTCAGTTTTACACCAGCGTAAAGATCAGCAGAGCCTTACCCCAGGGAAAGTATTATCAGTTGTACGTCAGCAATCTCCAAAATAGTGAAACAGTGAAATCTAGAAGGAGAAAAGCAAAGTGTCTAAAGAAAGACAAATTGTTTTCTGATTTTTAGATAAACTGAGGAAGTGGATTTGTTGGTCTTGACAAAAAACCCTTTGTACACTGTAGGAGAAGGAGACCCTGGGGGCCGAAGAACAATAGGCTTCCTCTGACACAGGGATTGATTACCTTCAGGAAGCGCATGTGGATTGCTCCGAGTGATTGAATTCCAGTATTGCTTTTTCAGGATCATCTAATTATATTACAGACTCTATCATGGTCCTTTAAATGGCCACAATCTCTTTTATCACAGTAATGAAATAACCACTGCTTAAAATAATGATATTTGCTAAAAAAAAAAAATGGGCTTAGGAGCCAGCACTAGAGCCCTCTGACAGCAGAGAGGTACAGGGATGTGCTCCACCATCCCAGCAGGAACTGTGGTGTCATCTGCCCCTTCAGACCCGGCTAAATCCTGTTACAAGAGTCTGTGGGAGCGACAGCTCCATGCCGTTCCTCACCATTCACAACCAGCCCTGACACGGTCTCTGACAGATGTACAAGAAGAACGAAGCAGTTGGGTGGTGCTGGGTACCCGTTGCATGGGCTTTGATGTCATTATGGCCATTCAGAGTTGGAGGAGACATTCTTTCTTAAACAGGCTGCTTTAAGAAAGTTTGTCATTTTCCTTTTCCTCACAATATTTATTTCTGGGGAGACGCCTGTTTGCCCCGTAACTGTAGCACTTGTAGAATGTTAAGGGTTGGAAGAGACCTCTGGAGATCGAGTCCAACCCCCCTGCCAGAGCAGGATCACCCAGGGCAGGCCACACAGGAACAGATCCTGGGGAGGTTTCAAAGTCTCCAGAGAAGGAGACTCCACCACCTCTCCAGGCAGCCTGTTCCAGGCTCCATCACCCTCAAAGGAAAGAAGTTCCTCCTCATGTGGAGGTGGAACTTCCTATATTCCAGCTTGTACCCATTATTTCTTGTCCTATTACTGGGCACCACAGCAAAGAGCCTGGCCCCTTCCCCTTGACCCCCACACCTCAGATATTTATGGACATGAATAAGCTCCCCTCTCAGCCTTCTCTTCTCAGAAGACGACCTTGAACGTGGGCATCATCCATTGCTGGAGAGTTGCCCTCCCTACACAGCAGCTGCCGGCCCTTAGTGAAAGACAACGGAGATTCACAAACTTTTAAAAGCACAGTTATAATTTATGGGAGATTTCCCTTTCCCAGCATCTCTGCTAGACCTGGAGGAAAGCTCTGGGTTGCTTACCGCGGTTATCTGCGGTTCATGTGTACGCAGCCCTTCCGTGCTGAGCTACCAAGGACATGTTTCCTGCACAGATGCTGGGTTTTTTTCCTGAAAGTGATGAATTCCAGTGATCACAAAAGCTAGAAAACTGTCAGCAAAGACCTTGTGGCTTGAGGAAAGAAAAGGCAGCTGCTGAGAGCACCTCTCCCCGTGGGGCCCCTGCCATGACCTTCACCTCTGGCAGGAATCATGAGAAAAGATGGTATTTGAGGGCAGGAGCCAGCTTCCACGTGGAGGGCATCGAGAGCAACGGCAGAGATGAGGAGGGCTCCCAGAGTTTTAAAGGTTTGTGAATAAAAACCGGGGGAGTGGTTTATAAAATATGTTTTACTAAAAAGAGAACTGAAATGGCCTGAAGTTCCTCCCCACCGTTGCTTCCTTAATATCACAGCAATACGTCATAATCCAATTAAATCCATTTTTTTCTGATTTTATGCAAAAAAAAAAAAAAGTTTGATTTTTACAGCCTGAGGGGCTGCCCAGGCCTGTGAAAGCAGAGACAGGATCGGTACATAAATCATTCCTCCTTTCAAACCGACCTTTTGCTACGCTGGATTAAAATCTCCGCTGTATTTACAAACAGCAGCTTACTGAATAAGCTACCGAGGGCTGTAACAGTTGATGGATGTTAGGGCCATCTGAAACATCAAAGTAAAGGCTATTTATGAGGAAGGACTGAAAAAAACATGGCAACTTGCCTCTCTTCCTTCCTTGCTCTGCGCAGCGGCGACGGCTCAATCAGCTCAGCTTCTGCGAGGGTATTTTAGAAGCACCGGTTTGCAGCTTTTATGGGCCGAAGATTAAACATCGAGTGTAGTCTTGATGGCAGCAAGCACAAATCTCCCGATTCCTCAGAGCTCCAGTGCCATTTGCTGCTGTGCAGTGCATAAATATGGCAGTGTCGACAGGGGAGAGGACCTGGGTTAGGCCTGGGCTTTGAAGCATCAGGGTTGGATCGATGCTGAAGGCCTTGAGTTTTAGCAGAGTCCTCTGGGCTGCCTTCCTCCAGCAATTAAAGTCACTGGAACAAGAAGACAAAATGGTTTTAATCAATGTCATCCAAATGATATAAAATCCCTGCTCATTCCTAACTTTATGTTAGCAGAGAGAGCCATTTAGCCCCTCTGTCCTGGGACCTAAAATCAAAGATGGCCCCTTGAGATTCTCCCTCTCAGCTTTGCCAGGTTGCAGATCCCACAAATAACCTCAGCCAGGAGATTCCCCCCCACCTCCCCCATCAATTTAAATAAAAAAGTGGAAGAACTGGTCTATTGCTTTTCATTTCTTATTTTTTTTTCAAGTTGAAAGGATCAAAAGGAGCAATTCATTTTTCATCCAACACCCCCTAGTCAAGGATGGGGATGCCTGGAATAGATTTCAGATTCATACAAGCAACTGCTCTCTATTTTTCTTGAAAAAAAACCCAAACCAAAACAACCACCCGCAAATAAATATGCAAATCAAAGTTATCAGCGGCTTAGATTCTCCTCAGAAACCATAAACAAACATGCAGTTTATTCAGAGGAAACACATTTTGAACAAACTTTCAGCTTTCAAAAAGGCCACAAAAGAATGCAAAAGGAGAGGAGAACCAAGCACAGCTTCCTCTTCCTCCTGCTTCTTGCAGAATATTTTACCTTGACATTTGCCATTTACCAGATAAATGATTTCCACCAAAATAGGAACATTTCTATTGATGAGAGAGGATGTGCACGGTCCAGAAGAATATTTTTGAGGGTGGTTCCTTTCTGTGTTTGGCTGCTGACCTCACCAGGCTATTTTCAACTGTAATGACACTCAGATATAGCTTGCAGGATATGTTTGGCTAAATATAGCAACCCAAAGCAAAAAGGCCATTTTTATAAAAATGTACCAAGACATCAATTTGACCAGGCATGACAGCCTTCCAGTTTTGGTTTGCAGTCAGGAAAAAAATTGGACAAATAAGGTGATAACTCATTCTTATGATGCTGACCACTGGATGGTGATGTTCCAAGGTAACTCTAGTCCTTTTCCTTGCCATGTGGGTAAAGTGCTCAGATCTGGAAGAGAAGTCTGCATTTCTCTTGCTAATTATGGGAAGCAGGCGAGGCCAGCAGACCTAGAGCTGGTTCAGAGCCTTCACCCCGCTGTCAAATGTTGGTTTTGTGGTAAAGTTGCTTCCTGGAACCAAGGGGTAGATGCTAGATCCCCAAAATGGACGTTCCCCAATTATTGTTTGGAAAAGCTGTCTGTTTTGCTTGCAACCACAAATCCACTTCAAAACTTGGTCTCATTCTTCAAGTTCTCACACTTTCCTGCATCCCAGGTCCCTCTCTTGGCTACACATCTTCCCTTGAAGCCACAGATAGAGCAAATGAACCTGCAACCTCACAGAGCCAAAGAGCAGACACTGCCACACACAATTGCTTACAAGTTTCTCAAAACTTCTTAGCTATGTCCTTGTCTTCTGAACTAATGTCCTACCTTAGGTCCTTAAGTCTCCATCACACATAAACACCAAAGGGCCTCCACCTCTCCATGTGAGGACCACAGGCATTTTTCACTTTTCTAAAGCACTTGCAAGGAAAAAAAAAAATCCTATTACAAGCCCAGAGCATTTCAGTAATCTTCAGGTGAAGGTCACTTGTAAGTGCATAAAAGCAGATCATTTTGTTTGCACAAAGCTCTAGTTTGAAATCAGTAAGTCCCATGGAAGGAGAGTTCATAGGCTTAAAATTATGGATTGGCTGGAGGGTTTTGCTGATTTGGGATCCTGGACCACAAAGAAGATCTGCCAGGCTTCAGATGAATCACAAGGGTAAATTTAATCTCCTTAGAAATGTGCAGCTGACGATACAGATTTTTCTGGTGCAGAGATCAAACAAAGAGGTGTCCCCTGGGCTAAGCCTGTGTCTCCGTGTGTGAAACGGATGGAGAGAAATGGAACCAAGGTAGGAAAACACTGAATGAGGTTTCAACCTATGAATGATTCCCTACATTTGGTAAAGAGAACTCTGCCTGTTGGCTCACAGTGAGGACTGGACCGGCCAATGTAGGAATTATGTTGCTATATTGCGAAAGACAAACTCCCCAAACTGCTGCTTCTACTGGCCTGAGTAGTTTGCTGCCAACTTCTTTCACTTCCTTGGAGAAAATCATAGGATTATAGACTAGTAGGGGCTGGAAGGGACCTCTGGAGATCATTGAGTCCAACCCCACTGCAAGAGCAGGATCATCTAGAGAAGGCCGCATAAGAATAGATCCAGGTGGGTTTGAAAGTCTCCAGAGAAGGAGACTCCACCACCTCTCTGGGCAGCCTGGGCCAGGCTCTGCCACCCTCACAGCAAAGAGGTTTTTCCTCCTGTTGAGGTGGAACTTCCTGGGTTCCAGTCTGTGCCCATTGCCCCTCATCCTATCCCAGACCACCAGTGAAAAGAGACTGGCCCCCTCTACCCTTCAGACATTTGTAAATATTAATAAGATCCTCTCTCAGGCTTCTCTTCTCCAGACTAAACAGCCCCAGGGCTCTCAGCCTTTCCTGATAAGAGAGATGTTTCAGTCTCATCATCATCCTCATAGTCTCCGTTGGAGAATGGGTTCTTTCAGCCTCCTGGGAGAGATGGTTAGGCAGAAGCAACTTCAGATGGGAGAAGGTGGGATGGATTTCATATTCACATCTGTACAGCACATATGGCACAGAACAATCCGAGGGGCTTATGGAATTAGGTGTCAAGTTGCGTGGCGCTCTGAGGTTGCTGTTGAAATCAAAAAGCCAAGAAAAAAGTTGGCTTTATGGCTTCTGATCTGCTTGGAGCGCCTGTGCTACGCGACATGCCGCACTGCACACAAAGGAGCCACAGGAAGGTGACTTCAGGTGACACGGCTCGACCACAGCAGGACGTGTCCATCAGCCTCTCTTCTTGTCCCCAAGGAGATAGGGTATCACTTTGTGCCTACCTGGAGCACTTGAGCTAGGCAATAAAGTAATAGTGCTTGTGGGAGAATTTAAGTGACCAAATAGAAATGGGCTCAGAGCAAGACTGAAGAGTCAATGTTTCTGTGAGCTGTCATAAACCAGGATCCTGGATCCTTCCCCAGACAGGACCTTGACAGCAATCAATAACCAGAAAAATGAAGCCAATTGTTGGCAGCAGGATTTAATCTCTCTTCAATACGGTACTTTGTTTTATTTCTGCGCCTGGCTGTCATCTGCTGGGACAAGATCTGGGAGAAGCAAAACAAAAATCCAATTTTTGTTGCATCTTCCACAGCAGGAGCAAGCCTGTTTTGCACCATGAGATGAGATTGTATAATCTGCAAAAGAACCGCTCTGTCCTGTTGGTCCCCCATCCTCAAATTCTTGAATTCCTCTAAAAGGTTAAATACGGTTCTGCTTTGACCTGGAAAACAAGATATGCCTAACGGATATTTAAGGATTAACTTTTCCAAGGTGCATTATTTAACTCATTACTTCAGTGCTCGGCTGAACTGTCAGATTTGGTTTCTGTTGTGACACTTGGAATAATCTCCAATTAGAGACAGCAGATTCTGCTGGGAGACCGGACATCAATCAGGTCGTGCCGAGCACCGAAGCTAAAAGGGCAGACTGAGGAAAACAGGCGCTCGGGGCTCCCCTGCCGCTCTGCCTGACCGAACAGGAGGAGATTCGCCGGGAGGTATGTGATGGGGGCCAGCACTCAAGTGCAGGTGTCAGATTCTTGGCACACTTGAGGAGACATCAAGCGAGCTCCTCAACTTTCTACAGAATCACAGAATGTCTTTGGTTGGAAGAGACCTTCAAGATCATCTAGCCCAACCTTAAAAGAAGAAGGTGTAGTACAAAGGCAGCGACTGTCTAAAGGTGTCAGCAGTGCCGGCTTTCTGCTGGCTCTGTGGAAAACAGCTGCCTCCTTCCGCAAAGTTGGTGAGATTCCGGCGTGATCAGGACAACAGGGCAACAAGTGGCACAGAAGCATCTGTTTAAAGCAAAAGCACAGAAGCAAAACACAGGCTGAGGGAGCTGGGGTTGTCCAGCCTGGAGAAGAGAAGGTTCTGGGGAGACCTAACAGCGACCTTCCAGTACCTGAAGGAGGGGCCTGCAGGAAGGCTGGAGAGGGACTGGTCACAAAGGGCTGGAGCAACAGGACGAGGAGCAATGGTTTTAAATTACAGAAAGGCAGATTTAGATTGGATATTAGGAAGAAGTTCTTTACCCTGAGAGTAGTGAAACACTGGAACAGGTTGCCCAGGGAGGTAGTTGAGGCCCCATCCCTGGAGATTAAATTTAAAGTGAGGCTCAACAAGACTCTGGGCAACCTGATCTAGTCCAAGATGTCCCTGCTCCCTGCAGGGGGGTTGGACTAGTTGATCTTTGGAGGCCCCTTCCAACCTAAACCAATCTATGATTCTATAAACCAAGACCTGAGAGGCAGCAGCTCCTCTGTGCAAAAATGATACCGTGAGTTATTTTGGCTGCAAAGCAGTGTTTACTACACATAGGGAAGGATAAGGCATCCAGAATTGAGGCTGGTTTCCAGAGCTGGGCAGGATCTTTCTGTTTCGAGTGTTAATGGGACAAGCCCTGCTTAATCCTAGACTCAGCTGTAACTTTCAGATTACTAGTTGAGACTGTTTATTCTGAGACTTCCAGGACTTTGTATTACAGGATTAGGGTTTGTTATTGTTTTTTTTGCGGCATTTTGTATTCAGCCCTCATGTCGAACGTCACTGTAGGAATAAGTGACAGGTTGCTTGCCTGACAGCACTGGGCAAGCCCAGCAATCCTCCCACTCAGTCCTGCAGCACCTTGAGGTCTCTTCTTAGGGCACAAGAAAGCAATAGAGCACGTATGCACACACATATATCCAGTGGCTGCTATTGGAGGTATAGGACTTATTCCTCTGACTAGCTTTAAACATATAAACCTTAAAATAAGTACTATTAATACTGCTACTATTATTATGCTATATTAAGAAGTCCTGCTACCGCAAACACTGCTACTAGTTAATGCCTTTAGTCCTCATCAAGGTCAACAACAGCTTTATCTGCAATTCAGAGAGGAGAGAAGCAGGTATTTTCAGGTTTCATTTACAAACTCTTCCCTCCCCCCATCAGGAAAATGTATGTTTAGTAAATACCTCTGATGACGTGAAGCACTTTTTATTGTTTGAGTTAAACGAATGCCACAGATTTAATCAGCTACACATTTCCCCAGGAGGAAATGGGAAACCATTAAAACTACTGCATTAAAATATCCCTCAATTACTGCTCCTTTCCAGATGATTTCAATTTTGTTCATCTGCCTTTTCCTGCTCTGTGGTTTCAGCAGAGACCTCTGCAGAGCAGCACAGGGGGAACTTGTGCAGTGCTCTTTGCAGGTCCTGCTGTCCTGTCACAAGTGCCCACATCGCTCTGGGCTGGGAGTCCTTCCCATCCTGGCCTTTCCTGGATCACCCTTCCAACAGGGGCTGTCATTCTGTGCTCTCTCCATCCCTTCTTGCCTGCCAGTCTGACAGCTCCATTCAGTACCTCAGTCGTACACTCCCTACTCCTCTTGATCTGCACTATTCCTCTGTTTCTGGAAGGAAAACTGCAGCTACGTCCAGAACCCCGATCCTCTGGACACCCTGCGTGCCCACACCCCTGCAACTCAGGCCCTTTGGCCATGCTGGTGCTTTCCTGTCACCTACAGGAAGAGGTGGCATTCAGCCTTTCAACTTACACTATCATCTCCGTAACAAGAACAAGCAAAGACACGGAAAAGGCCCAAAGAAAGAGGATGAGCAGAGAGAAGGCCTTTTCATTTGTACGAGTTCAAAGCAACGTGCTCAGAGGATAACGAGGATGAGGTACTGCTCACTTCAGTTCAGGGCCACGCTGGAACAAGCAGAGCCATTTAACTAATGAATATACTTAGAACACAGAATAGAAAGATAAAAACGACTGCAATTTTTTCGACAGATGCTGCAAATAAGGTCCTGTAACTCCTCATGGAAGGACTGTGCTACTTGTAATACAGCGATTCCACAAACAGGCGCTTTTGGGGGACTCTTGGGCCTTGATTTTAAGGGCTGGAATTGGTCCTTCACTGGGAATTCATTCGGGGACTACTGAGACATCATCAAAATCATTTAATCAAAGGTGATCATGGAAATTCTTTAGCTCTCGGCCACTACAGACTGAGAACAGCACCTCTGGAGAATCAAACTCTTCCTCAAAACATTATCCATGATTTATGTCATCTCCAGCTTTTTGTTTCTCCTTTTTTTTTTTTATTTCAGAGCACTCTAGATTGTTAGACAAAGTTCAGAATAAATCCTTAAATTCCCAGCTTTAATTCAAAACCAGCCTTGCTTTGTGCAAGTATAAACCCTAAGCTTCTGCAGTGGAGGCCTTAAAGTCAGAGCTCAAACTTTAAGAAGTTTGCCGTTAAGGGATGAATATGGAGGAAGGTGGTCATTTTTGAGCGAGGTCTGATTTCATTTGGCAATTAAATCTATTTACACAAGCTCTTTGCAGCTTGTAGCCCCTCACAGCATTACCACACCTGTTTGAGGAAGGTATTGGAAGCTGCAAGCTCACCATTTTCTAATGTCAGAAGATTGTTTACTTGCTTATTTGACAGTATCCTATCTTTTCTGATGCTTCATTTCTTCCATTTCCAGTTAGAATTGACTCTTCCATTACTTCAGGACACATATTGCAAAAGATGAATTACGTGGAAATAGATGTTTGGTACTTTGTTAATACTCCTCAGCAGTAACAATCCAAAAAGCATTCTCAAGACTCTAAAAGCCACTCAGAAAAATAGATAACATTCATTTAATTTATTTTAGTGATGCTGTTAGTGTCATCCACAAATGTCACAGCATTTTCTCTTCTTTTAAAGGCAATTGAGGCTCTGACTGCAATTCTTGTAGCCATTTTGCTACAACCGTGGCTTTAACTTGAAAGGATGAGTGTTTTTATTGTGCAGAAAATGTCACAATAGGAACAGCATTCCTCTGGAATACAAGGATCCCCCACCTTCTGAAAGCACCGCACGGCACCGCAAACTGGAACTGCCTGGGGGCTCAGACTGGGAGAGGTCTTTGCTGAGACATTTAAGAGTGTCTCAGCCATTTTTTTTTTCAAGAATGTAACTGTCCCAGTCCAATTAAAGAGTTTTGTTTAAATGAATATATTGCAATGTTCATGCACATGATGCTTTTTTAATAGGAAGAAGATGTGCAGTCCTTGCTGATTGAATACAGTTGTCCACGTAATGACTGGTGAAAGCATCTGGATACGCCAGCCGAGAGAAAGGAGCTCCCAGAGAACCCCTGCTTCCCAACGGCAAGTGATACATGAAGTCCCCTGGTGTGGAGGCTGGGCCCTCAGCAATGTCTGGGTCTTGAGCCACAACTCAGCTCTACGGGTCCTGGTCTGCTGCACTACTTGCTGGTGTAGACACCATGAGGTACCTGGGACACCAGCTATTTTCCAGTCTTTTCCAGCATTCATTAATGTCAGCTAAGAGCTTTGCACTGATTTCCACACCCCACTGACGACCTCTGATTCACATTTGTCTTCACAGACATAAACCACACGTTCTACAGAAGAAAATGGGGTAGATGAAAGGCAATGAGATTTTTTTTTTTTTAAATGCATCGGGTTCTTCCAAATGTATAACCTGCTATTGATGTACTACCAGTTTTACCGTGGAATGTCCATCTCGGAGCAGAAGACACTACACAGACATTAGGAGACAACATCAGCTGGATATATGAACTGCTTAAGACAAAGGGCTTTCTTCCCAGAAGCCTGCATGGCCTCCTCTATGTTAAAAGAAATACCTCTCCACGTTTCCATGATAACCCCAAGCAGTACCCCCATAGCAGTTACAGCTACTGCATTAACACAACAGCAGTGAAAATTACTTAGGATTAATCTTTCCAGCAGCCACTACCCTTCCTCACAAAGCAGTCACACTACAGCTGAAATGCCTGTTCTTCTGATGATCCAGCAGTGATGTCCCACAGATCGAGTGTTCCAAGCATCACCACATTAAACAACCTTTCTTCAGGGATATAAAGTTGGCACAAACACGAGGGAATTTGTAAGGATATAAAGTTGGCACAAACACGAGGGAATTTGTAATTAGCCAAACGAAGCACTACAAGTTAAGGGCACAGATACCCCTTCAACTGATGACAAGCAAGCACTCAATTATGTTTAAAGCATAACTGGAAAAAAAATCATGACGTACACTAAATACAAGAAAAGCACTTCAGGAAAAGTTCACACAAAAGAAAATATTTACTAAGTCTGAGAAAACCACTGGTAGGAGGTGCCTGACTTTCAGCATCACTAAAACTACTCTCTCGAACTCCTAGGAGCTGGTGGGGACTTTCCAAGCATATTCTTAAAGTTAGCTCAAGCCCAACACATCTGCTCCTCTACTTCTCCCAGGTTCCCCCATCACCTTGCCAAGCCAGCAAGGAGACTCTGTCCCAGACCTTCACCTCCGAGTTCAACACGGCAGAAGCTGGTAGGGACACATTGAAACCTGCATAGAAAAAAAACAAAAAGCAGCAAGCACACTGTGGTGCTATGAAAGAACCTAATTACGACCATTTTCATCCACAATTAGCCTTACAGATGAAACAAGGAGGTATCTAGGCCAAAACTGCTGATGAGAGAGCAAGATAAAACACAAAAATCTCCTTTGTTGCAGAGCTACCACGAGCAAAGTAGAAAATTAGAAAACCAAATTTGAGATGCTCTGTATCTGCCCTATTAGCCATGGGAATTGCCACTAATGGAAAATGCAGTTTATCCCAAGAGGCGGGTATTTGGGCACACATTTGTTCACCCACACCGCAGTTCTAAAGCAAAAGCTTTAGCAGCTTCAGGGAGGGAGAAATAAAAAGAAGTAGAAAATGCGTTGCTTTAGAAGCCGAGCATTTATAGAACTGTTCACAACAACGTGCAGAAATAAACAACTTCTTGTAGATGCTGCCCTCGTGCTGCCTTTCAATTGAACTACATAGATCAACCAGTGCTACAGGGAAGGGGAAAACAAACCGGTGAGGAATTTAAACGAGTTTTAGGAAGGAATTAGGAACATCACAATCGAGCCAGGACACAGTTGTAAATACGACAGACCTGAGAACAACAACATAATGGATTTTCACATACACTGCTTGCAACAGCTCTTACAGATGCTAGTGCAGAGGGTCTCCCCCTCAAGCCAGACCCCACACGCTTTACTCCTTTCTCCTCCGTGTTATGGATGTTATCACAGATCCCTCGCTCCTCTCACAACATCCACGTGTGTGGACAACACCTTCACACCTAACTCCAGCCAGGATTGCCCGGCATCTCTGGCTTTCGTATGAACCACTGAGACCTTCTCATTTGGGACTGATAGTTCTTCTAGACCCAAACACACATTTTTAAAAGACACTGTCTTCAAAGAGGGTTGGCCAGCCCCAGGAATAAATTGTTTGGTCACAGGCAGGCGCTTTACCCGTGGTGAAAGGAAAGCACCTTGCTATGTTTTCTAATAAACTATTCACTTTTAGGACAAAGGTTTTTTTTAGTCTTGAGGTCAGCTCCCCCTCCCCACCTCACCAAGCTGTTTCATTCCAAGGGCTTCTTCTGCTTTTCACACCGAGTGTAGTGATCTAAAAAAACAAATAGTCTCTTTGCTTGCCCTGAGTTTTAACTGGAGGTCCCAAGTGTCACAAAATAATAAATTATAATGATCATCTTCAGAAGAGTCCAAAACCCAAAAAGCAAAATTTGAGTCCCTCTGAAGTCAGCGGGAGCTTTGCCAGAAACTGCAACACTGGCAGGATTTCATCCAACATTTCTTTCACATTAGATTTAATTAGTGGTCAGTAATGAGACACTCTTAAAATTCTCCACATCTGGGGAAAGAGAAACATGATTAGAGTGTACAGTTATAATTCACAAATTGGATTGTTAGAACTAGTTTTCCTCTGTGTTATTCCTGGCAAAGAAGGGGGGAAAAAAAGCAATTAAACTCGGCGTCTCCACACATAATTCGGTCAGGAATGACTAAAGGAAGGTGGTGTTGAGGAAACCTGCTGCAGACCATCGAAGGGGAGGCCTGATTTAGGGTTCTCATTTCAGATTTAAGGAAAGACAGATTACTTCACATATGGTGCTTTACAGAAGATTACAAATTAATCACAAGTCACCCAAGAACATGCCTTCAGATGGAAAATAAATCAAGAGGCAATTAGTCAAAAAGTAAACACCTCTTTTCTTCTGTCAGGTTAACAAACATAGACTGACTGTTGGTCAAAAGTCTCCTCAGCTGAACCAAAAGGGGCTGTGCTCCTGGGAAACGAGTACAGAAAATCTTAGCTGTGAGTACACCAGAAACACATCTCTGGTCTGAAGACAGGACCCAGAGAAGCCGAGGTGGTGACACCCACTCTGCAATACCCTGTCACACCAGCGCTTTCTCAGTCCAAGTCGTGGACTGGCTGAGCCCTAATAGCCAGGTTGGCCGAGCCTTATATTCGTTATCACAACGCTGAATTCCCATTCGATTGACCAAGTTCACCAGACTTCTCCTGTGAGGACCTCCAGCTATTGAAAAACGGAATAGATGACAACATCTCACCTATTTTCTGACACGGAGCTGCAATAAAAATGTACAAATAGACAGCAGAAATAGATGTTGCACCAGAGTTACGGCAGTGGCTGTTCTAGAAAAGGGGTACTGCTGAGAATCCCCCTCACGGCTTCGCAGCTCCACGTAGGGATGTCCGTGCACTGGGGAAGGAACAACTAACAGCAGAATGGGGGAGCATGGCTGCTTTAAAGGATGCTCAAGGGATAAGCCATGACGGCTGCACATATTCAAAGAGGGAAAAGAGAGCAATAAACAGAGGAAGTTCATCCGTCTGGCACATAATTTTCATATTTGTTGGAAAGAAAATACAAACTACATTTATTTATACTTGAGGAGTTCATAGGAAGTCGTGTCTTTGACATGACCAAGCACATTCTTACTTAGGAAATCAAACTCCTTAAATATCCCGGGTCAGAAAAGAACAAAGACCAGAAGCTGAACTCACCATAATACTACGACATAAAACCAAAGTCAGACTCGAGCTGGAAATGAGGATTTTATTTTCGTTCGCTTCCCCGAGTAAGCGCTCCCTGGTTTTCATTAACATTTGGAAGAAATCATGCCGACTCCAAACCGATTAGAAGGGGAAGCCAGTAAATGTAACATGGATTATGGGATCACTGGCTGGATTAAGCTGACCGGAGAAAGGCCACAACCCTCACTTTCACAAAATACAACAGTTCCCATTTGTGAATGCAAATGAGCCAACAGCGCAGTTACAGTTATTTTATCCAGGCCTATTTTGTTTTTTTTTTTTCTTTTTACTTCCCAGGGGATTACTACTTTTGCTTTGAATAATAAGCAATAAAAATGAGTAGGCTGTAAAACCCAGTGATCTGGATGGATTTCCCCCCAGACTGCTTCCAAAGAACTGATGTCCATGACCCCCGATCACAAATGACATGGATAACGGACCATGGCCCAAAATCTGCAGCAGTCCCAGGAAGGACAGACGTCTTCCTCAGTGAAAATTCACATTTTAAGATTGTTCCTGCCCTTCAAACATCCTCAGCTATATCCGTGGAGGTGTGGAAAGGTGGTATTTGTTTCACTATACGGCCTAAAACAAGAAGTATTGAGTTTCTAACTTGCTTTTGCTCAGTTAAAAACCAAAACAAGCGATGACATTCAGCATAACCCTAAGATCAAGTGTCATAAATAGCCTGGTGCATTAATTCTAATCCTGAAGGTATCGTATTTTCCTCCTGATCAAGGTGTAATGGTGCATATTTACCAGTGTCACATCCACGGGGGGAAAAAAGTCGACTTTGCATTTCATATACAGTCTGAGATGCTGCCAGTCACGTAAAGAAAACTTCTGTCACTGGGTAGGCTCTTTAACACAATCGGGCTCCCATACAATTTACACCAGTCTGTTACTGGTATCAGCTGAAATCTTCCTGAAGCTACAGAATACTGGGTCGACCTTGCACAAGCCTTTTTTTTTCTGCTTGGAATTTACTTCGCAAGAGTAAGCTTGCAATGAAGAGACTCATCCTACTTCTTCAAAATGCTTCTGGAAATACACAACCTTCAGAAAACAAGGTGATACTTTATGCTGCGAGAGCGTTGAGCAGCTAAGGAAATGTTAGTCTGGTATTTCAGGTTGTTAGCGGAGGCAGACGCTGGTACACAGTCTTCCTTGAGTTCCCGACCGGATTGGGAAATGTGGGGACTTGATCCTTCGATCACATCAAACTGGTCAGGACAAATAGCAACATACTTCTCAGAAAGCTCCCCATATATCTATATATTTTCTCCCTGTATAAAACCAACACATATTCATAACCCTTAATCCATTCACTGGGGGAACGTTGACTATACAGCCTGTATGTATTACAGCTTTTCTTTCCCAGAACCCGGAGCACTCCAAGGAGCTGTATACATAATTCTACTGACTCGATAATATTATATTATAGAATTGTACTCTGTCACTGTCTGGCCAGGCTGTATGATCCAGAGGGAGTGAATTTCTGCAGAGCTTATTTCTGTTCCGAGCGGAGGAAGAGAGCCGTTAAAAATTAAGTGCTGCCGGTGAAGCGGCCTTTTCTCAGGATCCAGGTCTGAGAACAAAGGCATTTCCCTCCAGCAGCAGAGCAGGGAGTCTGAAACTCGAACAATTGCTGCTTTTTTTCTGCAGGACTTTTCCACTCCAGTGTCAGATCATGATTCTTTCCAATTCTTTTTAACTCCTTAGGGAGCGATCACCTCCTTCTAATGGAAGCGATGCCAAAACTCCTGGGAGCGCAAGCACAGCCCAAAAGAATATAAATCCTTCTCCCACTTTCTCTCTTAATCTCCACTAAATCCCCTTATATTATGCTGAATTAGATAACAGGGAAGGCATTAATATTTCTGGAGATAAGATATAAGCTGCCCTCAGTTAAACAGCCCCTATTATCTATATCCATGTGAGCAACGATCGTGGTTTAGAAGATGCTGGCTTTCCCGGGTTTTTTTGAAGGGAGGGAGGGATGGGTCAGTTGTTTGTTTGAAAAAAAATCTATTTGCATATTTCAAATAAACTTGTGAAGCTGGGGACAGAAGTTATTAGAGTAATGGGAAAAGCCTGAGAGAACAAAGCTGATCCAGAACATGGATTGAGGAATATTATATAACTATAAAATGTTTCCCAAAAAGCAAGTGCATAGTGCCCTGAATCTGCAGGGATGACATCACCACCTCCTAAGAACTTAATTCCCACAGATCCATTGTATCTTATTATTATTTACAGGGAAAGCACTGAGTGAGATTGTCTCCAAATCGCAGAGTGTGCGCTGCCATTAGGCTTAGGAGGGGCTGGTGCCCGTAATGGCTTCAATAACCGGGTTTGTGGGCTTCTTGGTGCCGCTAAAATGCGGATCCCCTTTGAATCCATCTGCTTCTGCCAGGGGGGAATGGACTGTTGTTGATGGCTAGGCTTTTTTGAGCTGCCAGGAGAGAGTATTGGAATGAATGTAGGAAAAGATCTTAAAATATTTTGGCCAAGCCACAGATGGGAGCATTAAACACTCAATTTAAAAAGTCCCTTATTTTTTAATTCTCACTTGAGCTGAAAGGTTGGCCTGAACTGTAACGACACGATGACACAACCTCAGGTCAAACAAAATTCATGTAGCAATTCAGCAGGAACAGCTGATGAAACAATTACCCAATAAGTCGCCTGAACTGGCATTTCTGAGGTGCAGGTCGGATTGTCCGGCAGTTAAATTAACGGCCACTTGAAAGCTCAGTGCTCAAATGAGTCGACAGAATAATTTGCCATTGGTAAACACATAAAGCGGGAGTTAGATGAGAAATTCCTAATTTCAAGACCTATTGAAATCAGTAAGATCTGGGCAAACTACTTATAGCAGTTTCTTTGATGAATGAAGCTTTTCCTCCTTGGCAGAGAGCAAAGGTTGTCCTCTTTAAGCACATGCTTACTGGTTTTAATTGCTTGTTCTACCCTTGTCGCTGCAAATGAAGGGAAATGGATTGTTCGGAAATAAATACCTGTGGTTGTTCAATCTGTAGGTTTAATCACAAAAAGTGCCTCGTTTTCTGTTCCTGAATAGAAATCCGTTCTTCCCCTGCAACATCTGCCAAGCATTCTCTTGCAAATAAGCACAAAAGAAACATGAACAAGCAAACCAAGGGCTTCCCAGTCAGATTATGGCATATTTCTGTTTCTGTTCTGTGAGCCACCACACTGGGTACTCCTGGTGACATGTTTCATTTCAAACTCAGAATTGCATCCACTACTTGCCGTCTCTCTCATGTATCCTTCTCCTCCATCATCCTCCTTGTCAGTGAAACGAACCTGCAAATTCCCTGGTACTCTGCAACTTCACTAAACTCCACAGAAATCCAGCTGCAAAGGTTTCACAGCATCAGGCAGCGAGATCATGTTAATAATTTACATCTACAGTGTTTAAGCCCTATAAATCTCTGCAGGACTGATTATGGGCTCAGATCCAGCTTCAAACATTGCTCTGCCAGGGAGCATGAGGTCAGATGAGCAGCAGGAAGGTGTCTTTCCTCCTCCCAAATGCTGCCCTCTCCCCTCCCCGGCCATATAATTGATTTTTGCCCGAGCCCTGGAAAAGGTTTTTGTGTAGCCTAGTGAAGAAATAGCCTGACAGACCGGTCCTGCGTCTAATCCTGCAAATCAGGACCAATAATCGTCTTAACTGTTCAGCAGATCTATTTTTAATGAGTGCCACCCACTATTTGACTTTTGGCTCCCGATTCCAGATGTGAAGCTGGTGGCTAATACTGGACTTGCACTGGGACCGTATAATCCACCAGGATTATTCAGTGAGATACTTCCCTCCTCTTCTTGCATAACCAAGGGGACCTTCCTTATTTTTCCATCTGCATCGAGTGTTTTCTAAATTCAGGCCAGAAAAGCTGTTCTCTAAACTCACCCACTGTATGTACACCGATAATTATCCATTTACAGATACAATATTCTGAACTCAGGTCACAGGACTCCTAATTTTAGACCTTAAATAATAACGCATTTAACTTTCCACTAGTTTCAAGCTTTTCCTGGAAAAAAACCTGCAGATTTTAATCATAGCCCAAACCTTCTCTAACTCATCAGGATATGATTCATAGGACAGTTGCGTCGGGTGACAACTGCATTTTGAAAGATACACACAGAGACATTAATGTTGTCTGCCAAAATATCGATTTTCCTTGAAACATATAAACTCACGCTGCCTTCCTTTGACTGAAGGAAGAAATCTGTCAGTGTTTTTGAAGTTCAGTATGAAATACCTCTGTTGCGACAAGAATCGAGTGGGAGGATTTTTTTCCTGTTCCCTGAAGAACAGGAAGATTTTGGAAATGTTTCGTGTTGTGCATCAGGACAATCTAGCAACACTTGGAAAATCTGCATGGAACAGAAAGCAGATTTCTTGTCATCGGTTCTGTGCAGGCAGAAAGTTTCATTGCTGTAATTTGAAAACATTTTGTTCCTATTTGGGGCATTCACACTTTTTTTGAGCTGGAGATAGTACCTAAAATACTGAAAAAAATAGTGCCTTCTAGAAAAACACCAATTTTCTTATTCTGAAAATTGGTTTTAAAATGATTAAAAACTAAGCCAAGAAATTAATTTGAAAACTTGTCAGCTACCAAAGGGAAAAATTCTATTAATTGCAGTTAAGAACTTCTCAGACTGACTATATTCCTGTAGGAGTCAGTAGGTTTTTGGACTCAGTTACCTCTATTACAGCATTCAAAATAAAACAGTTAACCCAAACAAGAGCCAGAGAGAACTACTGCACCTTGGCATTGCATTGTACTAGCAGTGCAAAATCCAGAGGAAGACAGGGAACAGTGAGGGCACCTGGCTGTGTTATCTGGTTAATGCAGCAGACATATGTTTCTACCCAGGAATCCTACAAATATTTAATATTCCTCACGGTTTAATTAAGGAACACACTGCTACATGATTTCATTTTATGGAAACTGGAAGTTTATAGAGACAAAAGCTGTCCCCATTTTGACTGGCATGCTTTTGGCTTTTCCTGTTACTCTAAAAATCTCAATCTAAAAAAAAAAAAAAGTGAGATCTTTTCTTCATAATCTTTCTAAAAGATTTTTTTAAAAAACACCCACTCAATAGACAGCGAGAAGCATAAGAACCAAGAGATCTCACAAACAAAAACATTAATGAAATATGTGCCTGGGTTTCACTTTTGTTGTTGAAACCAGAAAGCAATTCTGTCATTTCTTGACTACCCCTCTACTCTGCCTTTCCTTCTTCAGATGTTCCTTCCCATGCTGTCCCACCATGTCCTGCTGCAGTGACCTGCACATTGGTGACGCCAGCCCCAGAAAGGAGCCCTGCAGATGTTCAACACGTGCCCTGCCCCCGTCCAGAGCTTCCTACCTCCGTGGGTGGGTTTGCTTGGCCAGGCTGGGGCCGCAGACGGTCTGGGAGATTGCAAATTTGTGTTTCCTAGGAAACCAGAACACCCTGAAAACACAGGATCGTTTGATGAAAATAGTTCAGCCACTGATTTAAATACTTCCTCTAGATTTAAGTTGGTCTCAATGACTACTTTCTTTTAATTTTGATTTTTAAGTAGGAAAAACCCCCTCATTTTAGTTTTAGCCACATTTTAAAAACTGTATCACAGATAGTTCATAGGACTTGGGCAAAGACACAACAAATGCTGCCGACAGGACTGGAGGCTGACCCTTGGTCTCTTGACTTTCTAGACCAGTGCTTCAACCTTTACTTAGATGATTAAATTAAGATTTTTTTTTTATATATATAAATTCTGTAGTTCTGTTTGAAGGTTCAGGCTTTGTCATCATCATGTTTCAATGACTGCAAGGGATTTCAAACCTCCAGCATGGAAGTACCGGCGACCGCAAATTAGTCCCACAGCTAAATGTCATGAGACTGCTCCGTGTGCTTTGTCCTCGATTGTCTCTGCATTACAGAGCTGGAGGGTTTTCGTAACTCGTGCATTTTTAAAAACATTTGGTTAATTTTGAAAGGTCAAGTAAAACGTATTCCAGCTCTTTGCATCTAATGCCCTTTGAACAAAGGCTGGAACAAACAATTATGAGACGCAGCAAGAGATTATGGGGGTGCAATCAGTGCCTGCTTAGCAAGTCTGGCTTGGGAAGGGCTGGAAACAGACGCCACGAGTCTTGTTACGGTGCTGTCTGAACGAGCCAGCACAGACAATATCCTTTGTTACTTTAGGACAATCCCTAATGGACGGAATCACTACATCACTGTAATCTGATTTAAAATGAGAAATAGCCACAAACATCTGCTGCATGCCCTCCCAGTTTGGCTTCACTAAACTCCTGGGTATTGCAATGAAGAAGCCACCATCTGTTGCTGAGGTCTTACCCTTTCCATCTTCTCTGCCACTATTAACAGCTTCCAAGATCAAGAAAATCCATAGGATGACTCAGAGGTAGAGCAGGACTGAGACCAGAGCTCAGTGGAAGATGTCACATTGCATGGTTGGTCAAACCATCCACACAGTTGCTCACAGCTACCCACGTACTCCCACATAAATACATGAGTGTATTTGGAGAAGCTCTGGCTGGGGAGTCATCCCACCAACATCTGTGCTATTTGCTACAATCCCTCTTCCAAAGGATCGTGGTGTCATATTTGGAGGAAGCTAACTGACTTTCCTGAGCAAAGAGGGGGATGAGAGAAGACTGTAAGTCTGTACAACGAAATAAGAATAAAAGCAACCCCAGTTGCTGTATATATCAGTACATTCACATGACCTTCTTGCTTCTTTTTCTACTGTGAAAGAAAATAAACTGTAAGAGCAGTTTGTTGTTTTTTTTTTCTGGCTGTTAGTAGTATCATGGATTCAGAGAATGCATAATATACCTTGACCTTCCCAGTCCTGCTCCAATCCTAGTGAAAGTCATGGCTGAGAGCAGCAAGCAGCAACATAGACCACTTCCAGGGTTATGCAAGACCCTTTGCCCTGACCGGCCAAACATTTTCACCAGCGTTTTAGGTCAGCCCCAAACATTCGTTCCGCATCCTGGAGTTTTTATTTTCCAGCGACTGTTGCCAATGATATACCTCAAAAATCATTCCGAGGCATTCTATTGTAAAAAGAAAAACAACCCAGAGAAACTCCTTGACAAATTGGCTTCTAAAACCCCATTATCTATACACTGAATTAAAAATAAAACACATGCACAATAGAAAAAGAAAGGAATGAGTCACTTGCCTTCACTGTTTGTCTTCTTGTGTATTGGCTGCCTTGTGCAGAATATGTTTATCCAACTTCCCCAACAACATTTCACTTTCACAGACCTAAAGGCCTTAAGATTTCAGCAGACAGTTCTCACACAGTTGTTTCAGTCTTAAAAATCTCTCTGCTAAAGTAAATCTCCGTAATCCAATGACAGATTGCACTCTTACTGAGTAGACAGAAGAAATAATCAAGTAGAGGACAGACAATCCCAGACACCCACATGATTTTCCTGCCAGAGAAACCAGTCGCTTTCTTAAATTGCACAGATGATGTCAACAAACAGCAATAACGTTGTGAACTACGGCATGAAACAGCTTGACCCTTATTCTAAACACAGGGCTTGCCTTGTCCCGCTCGGGTATAATCTTTTATCTCTGTGGTCTGAGAAAAGGGAAATGCAAAGCTGGAGAAAGATTCTGAGGGCAGTAGAGATGTGTTTCATCTCTGTTCCCTCTCTTATTGGGTATTTCTTTGGTAGGGACGTGGGATCAGTTGTGGAAGACATTTTCCTTTCTAGTTTTTCAGAAGTTGATTCTTTTAAAAGAAGGTCTGTCCACGTATGCTACAGCTCTCTGACCCACGGCACCCAGGTTTGCACATCCAAGGCCAGCAGCTCCCTGCTGGGAAAGGCTGCTGAACCTTCTTGATATCAACTGCACTCTCCCTCCCCACCGAGGAGGTCATGGAGATGGGACTCAGCTCTTAGTTATACTTTCTCTTAGTTAGAGTGAAACCTAGACCACAACATTTCCATGGTTCAACCTTACAGAAATCCTCCCTGGATCAGCACGGGCTCCCCAACCCCTGCAGAAGACATCTAGCTCGTGTAGATGATGAAATACGGGAATAGTAATGCTGTGCAATCCAGCCTCCTTCTCCACAGGAGGTAGGGGTCACCCCGAAGAAGCTGCCTCTTGCCAATCACGCATACAGGAGGAGAATCGAAGCTGGTTATAGCAGACTGATCCACGATGAGCATTTCAGCCCGAAACTCCAAAGTTTCAACTTTGCTGAAATACGTAACAAAGCTCACAAAAGCTTAACAAAACCAAATCTCATCCTACTTCACTGTTTTCCAGGTCTAGACCTATTACATTTGTCCACAATACCTACAAACAAGACAGTTTCCCACAGATAAAACACTGAGCGGTGAGAGCCTGGACTTACCTTGGTAATTTCCCTCTTCTTCTAGATAAGTGTCCGAAATAACGAGTAGATACTTTCGCTGTTCACCTTTTCAAACAAAATGGCACTTGCTATTCATCCACCCCTGCCTTACAGTCACTGCTCTAAGGGAGAAAAGCACATTTATCTCTCCAGAGCTTCCAGGGTGTTTGGATGGAGGGAAAGAAAGAAAAAAGACAACTAATCTTCAATGCAAGGGAGGGGGACAGGCAAATACAGGTGTGAACCTTGATACCTTGTGATGATCATGGGCTCCAGCTGTTCTCCAGGAAAGGAGAGGGAGGTCAGCGCCTGAGCAGCAGATACTTGGCACCTGATGGACACTGGTCCTTAAAGGATCAAAGATGTTTCCTTCTGGCTGCTCTGGCTTTGTGTTAACACCTACCTTCCTCCCTGTGCTTTTTGGGTTTTATTTTGTAATGTTGCCTTGCTGAAGTGGGATGGCTGCAGGCTTTGGCAGCCTCTGGCAAGCATGAGGAGATCTTTCTCTTCTTTCTATTCCAACTCATTTTAAAATATATTTTTTTTAATTGGGTTATTTAGCCTAATGGCACAGAACAACCTTTTCAGCTAAGAAATAGAAAAATATTTTAACAGATTTCATCTCCCTTGTCTTGTTTTTCATTCCCTAATCAGCAGTGTCTTACTGAAAAGATGTCACAGAAAGGTTACTTACTGCACCCCTCAGATACTTTCAATGTTCTTCCCCCCCTCATTTTTCTCTGTCCCATGTGATTATATTTTTCCTCTGCTTTTTCTTACTTTACTGTTTCCTTTGAATTTTCTGTCTTCTCTATCTTTCTCCTTTGTCTTGAGCTGCAGGTGCCCTGCAACACCCCCAACCTTTCCAGCTGTTTTTGTTTTTCAAATCCCTGCAGCTGCAGCCAGGAAAAAAAGCAGGAGAGATGACAGTCCTGTGGTCGTGTGCTGGGAAGCAAGAGGGAAGCCAGGAGTCCAAGGTGGGCAATCCAGCTGAGGACTGAGGGGCAACAGCCCTGAGAAACGAACATGCTGTGGTCAGAATTCAAAAACACCCCAAAATTATAACCAGGGAAACTAAGGGGACTGAGAGTGAAAACTTCCATGGAATTTCTGTGCCTCCTGGCCTTCTCACTCCCTTAAGAGTCTTTCAAATTGAGTTAAATCTTGTGGTCCTCAGACAGGCAACTTTCCCAGTTAAGTGCCCTGCTCACACACCTCCTGAAGGCCCTTTTTCCACAATGAAGAAATAATTTATTCCAAACTGGTGCACCAGATGGACCCAGAGATCTCCAAGGATGTTCATTCCGACACGTGTCCTCTAGTTTGTTTGAGGCAACCCTGGTAATGAAAACAAATGCCTGGGGCCTGACAGAGAGCAGGCGTTTGATTACATTAAGTTAGCTTTCCAGCCAGAAGTGGGAACAAATAGCCATCTGAGATGTGAAGTCAGAAACCCGTGTATTCTGGCACAAATTGCCATCTGTGGTTTGCTCACTGAGGGTTCAGTCTTCCAAGGCACCGAGTGTCTCAGCCTGGAGCCAGCAAAGGACGTCAGTGAGTGGTTAGTTTGAAATACAGGTAGGAGCAGCAAAGTCCAAGAAATAACTCAGACAATGAACACTAGGGCTGTATTTAACTACTTGGGTACAATACAGGAAGAAAATTCAACTCAATATTTAATATATACACAGGAGCATTTAATAAAGATGTGAACGAGCTCCTCTTTAAGCAAAGGAAGTGATGAGTCCCTTCACATTTGCACTATCAGGAATAATATCCTGCAGCAGACACAGGTAGCCTGGATTACTTTACAACAGTTAGTATTTAAACCTCAAGCAATAAAATGAGAGTAATTCAGAGTGAAGACTGGACGTGAGTTTCCAATATGATTATTTTCGCAGATCCCACAAGCCACGTTTCTTGTGATTTCATGTTCCTGAGGTTCAGAAGCTCCCACGTAAGCATTTGCTCTGCACATCGATGTCGTCGATGAAATAGTTCTGAAACACAAAATCCCACTTCTTGAGTTCTCATAGGTTATTACCCAGGTGCTCAAGTTCTCTCCACAGGAGGCAGCTTTATGTGAAAATGTTTCAGCTGAAGGCACTGCAGCTAAGTAAAGGAAAAGGCCAGAAATCACCAGCTCCACAGGTCTAAACTACCTGCCCAGCTTGCAAGTAGCACTTTCATTGCGACATCACCATATAGAGTATTTGCTTAAAGGTCTCACAGCAGCAATACACAAGGTTAAGCCGTGTGGCCAGCCTTTTCAGTTTTATTTTTCCACTCTTTGATACTTTCCCCTTTAAGTTTCAGGTGCAGCATTTTGGTGCTTCTGAGAGTTTTAGCCCATATTAAATAAGAAGAAAAAAAAATAAAAATTCAACACTAAGACTTCACGGTTGTAAACAAAAGATTAAAAATGCAGATTAAATATGCCTTTCAGAAGCAAATGGGAGGTACGAAGAAGAGAATATTTACATCTTTTTATAAACTAGTAATAATTTAGGAAGCTTAGTTTGTGATTTAATGGTCGGTGTCGGCAATACAATCGTAAAGCACCTGCTCCATCCATCTGAAATCCCGTTGGCTCATTTGACTTGCTGACTTAAATCTACGTACGTGAACAAGTGCGTTCCTAAACCAGAGCTGCGGGCAGGAAACATCCCAGCAAGACTGTATTTTAAGGCAATTGCTCTCCAAACTTCTCCAACAAAATTCCCTGCTCTACTTGCCTATGTGGTCCTACTGAAACACATTGTGTAGTAGAAAGAAAGGCCATTGTAGATGATTTTGCTCATTGTTTCGAGCCCCGAAGAGGGATTGGAAAACGACTTCCAATAGTTCCCATACTGGAAAAGTGTCTTTGCTCTTTTTATTTCCAGTGTGTGCCGGTCCAGGGACCGCCGATCCAGCAGAGCTGGGCACAGGAGGGCTGGCAGCTGAATTATCAAGTCAGGCAACCCATGAAATCTTCCTTTGACTGCTGGGATGGACCAAAGTCCCCTTGACTCACTGATAAATCCACATGAGATACAGAACCGTCTTGCGCATCAGAACATCTTTGGAGTTCCTTTGTGCCAATTAATCCTATAATGCTAAGATCTATTTATAGTACTTGCATTATAAAAGCTTGGACTACCTGACCCATTTGTCCGTATCTAAGTTAGGTCGCTCAGTTTGGTTTTACAAACTTCCTGCGCTCACCAGTCTCTTGGTTGCCTTCTGCTACTTCATCGTGTGCTTTGTAGTGTCATTAAGAGGACAAACTAGTAAGACCTACTAACTTTGATGTCATCCCCTCTGGATTTCTATTTAATTTCCCTAAATTGAAATATGACATTAGGTTCTTTGAAATGTTGAGAAGATGCCTTGAGGCAGAGTATAGGGCAAAATTTTACTTTGTTCTAAATAAATACCACAGCAACTATGCTGCATCTTTATCATATCACCAGGCAGATAGATGATAGCAGGAAATGCTGGTCCTGCAATTTCTCCTGATCCCATGGGGAGGGCACTCAGCACAATTTCACTTTTTTTCTACACTGTTGTTGTTTGTTTTTTTTTTTAAATAGATGGCCACCAGTTCCAGATGTCTACAAAAATTAGAGCATTTGAGTAATTCGATCCTCCCAAGTACCAGCACTGTGTTTGCAGAACAGATGGCCAGTCCTACAGCCTTGGACGTACGTTCTCCTGACGTGTGAGGTGGAAACTGCAGCACAGGAAAAGTGAAGTATTGGGCTTTTTATTAACTTTATCGGGTGACTGACATTTTGCTGGAAGACACGGAGGCTATTTCTGGTTGCCATGTGTGCTGCTGCTCATACCTCAAATGGAGAAGAAATTGCAGAAAGATGTGAAAACTGTCATGATGCAGCATGCCACGGGAGGATGAAAGTCACCGGTCTAGACGGATTACAATAGAATCATGTATTTTTATTTTAATATTGAAGGACATTTCTATCAGTATCAGCAATTAGAGGACACATTCTGCTCCGTGACAAAATAATCAACTGGCTCTACTCCACTCTGATGAGACCCCACCTGGAGCCCTGTGTCCAGTTCCGGAGGCCCTATTCCAAGAAAGATCTGGATGTGCTGGAAGGTGTCCAGAGAAGGGCCACGAGGATGAACCGAGGGCTGGAGCACCTCTGCTATGGAGACAGGCTGAGACAGTTGGGGTTGTTCAGTCTGGAGAAGAGAAGGCTGTGAGGAGACCTTCTTGAGGCCTTCCAGGATCTGAAGGGGGCCTACAAGAAAGCTGGGGAGGGACTTTTTAGGATGTCGGGTAGTGACAGGACAAGGGGGAATGGATCCAAACTAGAGGAGGGCAGATTTAGATTGGATATTAGGGAGAAGTTCTTCCCCATGAGGGTGGTGAGACCCTGGAACAGGTTGCCCAGAGAGGTGGTGGAAGCTCCATCCCTGGAAGTTTTAAAGGCCAGGTTGGATGGGGCTCTGAGCAACCTGCTCTAGTGGGAGGTGTCCCTGCCCGTGGCAGGAGGGTTGGAACTTGATGATCTTCAAGGTTCTTTCCAACCCAGACAATTCTATGATTCTATATAACTGTGTGGTATTACACAAGTAGCAACAAATGACAGTAAATATATCAAGAAATATTATGGGCTTGCATAATAATATCTTCTTGCATCTAAATATCTAGATAAAAACCTGTAGATAAAGAAATGATACCTAGCCTTGGTATCTCTCATGAAATACAGGCCTAGAGCCAAATTTTCTCCTAACTTTCACATTATCGAAATAAAAACAATAGAAAAATAAATTCAGCCCTGCCTTAGCTTTGTGAGCTAGCACCTCCGATCAGTAACAGGGTTTTCACAAAATCTTTCAACATCTCTGCAGAAAGAAGCCCTAAAATTGTGCTGCACTCATTTATTCCATGATTAAGCAAAAATGTCTCTATTTCCAAGATGGTTCTATTACAAGATTAACCTATTCTCTGATGTCTGGCTAGAAGCACACACCGCTGGAAAATTTTCATATCCTAAACTTAATGAGAATGGGATAAAAAATTTCCTCCATAATATTGGTATCTTCCTGTCCACATAGCAGGAGGCAGTTGGGACCTTTGGAAAGAGGCTGAGCTACAGGACTAAAAGCAGCCATCTCCTGAGGTGGCTCAACTTGGCACGGCAGGACGGTGTTTGCTGTTGATGCTCCTTCTTGCTGCCTTTCACCTTGCATTTAACTTACATCTTCAGCTCACTGAAGTCTTTGCTTTCCCTGGGAAACTGTCACATTCCACATGTCAACTGGTCATACCATGTACTGCTGGAGGCAGCACAATGTTTAGGGGTGGAAAGAACAATTTTTTTTTCTGCAAATAATGAAGGTACTATGATCTTTATCTTATTCCTCGAAAATATGTTGCATTGATAATTTAAAGCAGTGCAGCAGAGAGACATAGTACCAGTAACTCCATATTAACATTTGTCTGGCATGTTTAATCCAATTTCCTTTAACAATCTAATGGGACTAGAAGGTGCATTAAGTCACCTTGAGGCAGAGCAACATCTCCACAAGTTTGTCTGTATGAAAGTCTGGTTTCTCATTTCTGAAGTCTTCTGCTGGTTTGAACTCTAAAAATTGTACACTTCAAATGAAAAGCTTTAGAAGTTCAGGTCCTCTGCTATATTTCCAGAAAGGATGACTCTAAATCTTGCTCCAGTGCTCACACTAAAGTTATGCCGACGTGTGAAATGAATGAGTGATGCTTTACGTTGTCTTCCACACACGACGCTTTGCAACGATATGCAGATGAATGTCTTCGAGGCTGGGGAAGTGAGAAGTAAGAGCACCCCTGAGAGTGCTTCCAGATACAGTGGCAAAATACATTCTCAACAGAACGGGGGTCAGGTAATTTTATAAAGATATTTACAATGCAGGCATTTTCCTGCCAGTTATTCCGTGTTCAAAAATGAGTACATCTGTTTCCAGCCGCAAGAACAGATTACCCACGCCGAGCCCCTCTTGCAGACTCAGCACGTTGCCGGGTCGCCTGTGCTGTCGCAAACCCTGTGCAAACATCCTCAAGGGTCTGATCCTTTCTGAAGTGGGTACCAAAATGTCCGTTATTTTGGAAAGTGCAGGATAGAGCTGTAGTTTTGTGGTTATGGGCCCCCAGTCAGGCTGCTGTGCAAGGTGCTGCCCAGCATCACAAGCACCCATCTTTGCAAGCGGAATTATTTTGGTATCTGTTGCTCGGGGGTGTAAAGAATATTATAGTGTCTCTTGAAGTAAGAGGAGAGCAATAAAGCTGACTGGAGAGCTGGAAAATATCACTTACAAGGAAAGAGTGGAACTGGGAATGTTTAGTCCAGACACTAAAAGAAGTTATAACAGCCTTAAGCTCCATGAGATGATTTTGCTGACGGCTCTTCTCTTTGCAGCGCTCCATATCCACCGGAGATGGGCAAGACAGAGAGGGCTTCAATTGAACACGAGAGTTTGAAAACTAGGAAAAAACCCAACATCCCTTTCTGCTGTAAGAGAGAATTCAGCACTTGCAGCACAGGAATGGATCAACACGGGACGTTCTCAACTCGCCATTATGGTAACAGAGGGGGAATGGGCAGCAAGGGGAGCAGCTGAGGCAAGTATCTGCTAGAAATGGGATAGAAATGGTTGAAATCTGCTTTGGGATCAGCCTTATGTGGTCACTAGAAATTCTTTCCCTCCCTATTTTTTTATTACTGTGTGTTAAGGATAGCTGGAAGATTTCTGCAGTCCCTCTGGGCAAAGAGGATTCTGCGACTGCTCGGAGGCAACAGTATTTCTCCTACGGAGAGTCTCACCCGGCACAGCGGATATATGGGTTGTGTGAACTATTCCTGTGTTCCTCAAGGACGTAATTAATGGAAAGTGCAACATTAAGTACCTCTTCCCTTGGTTTCCTTACAAAAATGGTTGTGGGCAAAGCAAACTTAGATACTCAGAGTCTGTGGGGCAGTCTAAAACTAAAATGATATATAGCACGGTTTATCTTCTACTTATTCCCACCTGCAAATAATTTTCAGTCCCACCTGGTGCTTATAAACCTCCACAACCACACTGTCCTGCATCCTGATGAAAACAATTACAGTACCTTTCCCCCCAGCACGTGTATTTTTTGCCAGTGTGCAGCTTGTGATCTGGGTACTTGCCAGACTGCCAGGGTTTCAAAAGTATTCACATTCCCTTTGTTCTGGCCCTCTGAGGTACACACTTCAGGCTGGAGTTATAAGCCAGCTATTTCATTTTTCTCCATTATGTCACTTATTTTAGAATGTCATCTAAAGGAGGGGAAAACAAAATCTAAAAAATGAACAGACGCAACTAAATAATTCAATGGGAAATTTATAGCAGTGAGAAAATTGACCACGGAGAAAACTTGGAGTGAGAGGAGTGGATGCTTTGGGTGGCCACAAGCTAGCGGGACTGACCCAAGAGCAGTGGGGTCAGCTTTGTGACCCTGTTGCACAGATCAGCACAGATGCTACAGATCTCTCTGGTTATAAAGCCCTCTCCGTACACACAGAGGTTACAGAGACTCGTGTTTCACAGTCGTGTTAATAATGGTGCAACCTGAGGGTTCTCAGCTGGTTGATGAGATGCTGGAACAGGTTGCCCAGAGAAGTTGTGGAGCCTCATGCCTGGAAGTGTTTAAGCCCAAGCTGGATGAGACTCTGAGCAACCTGCTCTAGTGGGAGGTGTCCCTGCCCATGGCAGGGGGTTGGAACTGGATGATCTTTAAGGTCCCTTCCCACTCAAGCCATTCTAGGATTGTATGATCTATTGTAATAGAGATTTACTAAGGACAGAGCAGTAGGGAGGCTTGAGATAGTGCCAGTGCGGGGAGATGGTCGTATACTTGGTATTGTAAGGGCTTTAATTCTGCAAGAATATCGTGTACTTGAGAGGAAAAGCGTTGGCTGAATCAAGCCCTGCAGAAGCCCATTGACAGGTAAGAGAGTGGCATCATCAGGTATCAGGTAGGTTTAGACTGGATGTCAGGAAGAAATTCTTCACCACGAGGGTGGTGAGACCCTGGAACAGGTTGCCCAGGGAGGCTGTGGATGCCCCCTACCTGGAAGTGTTCAAGGCCAGGCTGGATGGAACTTTGAGCAACCTGGTGTAGAGGGTGGTGGCCCTGCCTGTGGCAGGGGGTGTGGAATAAGATGATCTTGAGGTCCCTTCTAACCTTACCATTCTATGAATGAATCTATGAATGATACTTCTTAGAGTAAGCTGTAGTGACAGGACTCGTCACTCACACCCTACAGTCAGCACTGCCTGTGGATACACCCAACTGCAACGGAACGCCCGGGCACCCTCAGCATCCCTCCTCATCCAAACGGATGCTTTTATATTTAATTATGGCAGAGAGCTGCCAGAAAACCCATGTCAGACACAGAGAAAGGTAAGGATTAGTTTCTTTCTGCTCAGTGAGCGCTCTGCTGCCGGTGTCAGGTGTACAGAAAACCGATCCAGAGATCAGCTCCACACACAAGATGGGGCAGGAGAAGTCAGCAAGTAACCTGACGACAGCTCCGTGGCCTGTGAAGACAGACTGTAACTGAGCCCTTCCAGGAGTTCCCGGTGCCGTCACCGCTTCTCCTGTTCCCTGCTTATATAGCTGGAGTTTGCTCCTACATCTGCTTTTCCTTTTTTTTCCTTGACAGATCTTACTCTGAGCTCTGAATTCAGCCCAGAAACTGGTTGCATTATGTCACTGAAGAGAGATATGAAAGTGGTACCAGTTTGCTGAACTTTTCAGAGTAATTTAATTAATACCAGATGACTTTTTTTTTTTAATAAAGAAGTTCCTGTATTTATTTTTAAATTTAAAATCTGTGACCAATTTGTCCCAAGCCTTAAAGACAGACAGCTACTAAAGCTACATAATAAAAAACTCTGGGAATTTAAAAATTCCTCAACATACTTTTTGTTTTCGTCGGTGCTGCTCACACCTGTGGTCACCACCACCTGCTCAGAGCATCTCTGCAGAGGTCCCTGGTAGGGCTGGGGCACGAGAGGCACACCAAAAAGCATACCTTCAACCTAGTGAAGTCCTAGGCTACTGCTAACTGTGGTGGGAAGGAGGTCTGGAAGGTGAAATACCTTCTTCCACATGTTTTGGGCAGCAGGGTGAGAAATGGCAAGAACACAAGTACAAAGGGAGACAATGTCCTGGTCAAGAAAAGCTATCCAAGAAGCATCATAAAGCTACCTCCAGTTCTCAGTGGTTCTGAAGTCAATAAAAATTTTCAGTTGGCTTTACTGGGCTTAAAAAAATAACATACTTGTAGCACATTCACATATGTGACAGGTAGATTGTCACATAATGTCATAGACTAAGGCTTTCAGTTAAAGAAACACCACCTAACAGTATAATCTCTAAAATGTTGTGATTATTTTGCTAAGCAAGACCATAGCTGCTGGACCCAGGCTGCTGACGGTCTGAGAGATGGGCAGAAGGACATGTTCCTTTTCATTCTTTTCAGACTCAAATATAATCCTGAAGATAGTAAAATATTCATGATACTAAATATTTAAATTCTTCTACCCTGCTGGTCTGGATACTTCTGCATTCACAAAAAAAAAAAATTAAAAAAAAAAGAGAGAGAGAGAAGAAGAGAGTTCTAACATATGCAAAAAATATACATAAAAAGCTAAACAGAAAAAAAATCTGTGTTCAGCAAGCAGAGGTGCGTGTTTGGGAAATAACAGCTTTAGTTGAGTGGTGATCAAGCATTTCCCTGTGAAAGAGAGATGAATATATTACAAAGGTACAGCAACAAGAAATTACCTTTCTCACTGTTCAGCGGCACAGAGAGAACTAAGGGTCAGGTTCACCTCATTTTACAGACCCTTAAGAGTTATATTGAAAATTTAGACCCAGATTTGACTCTAGAGCTCTTCAGGCTTCAGGATCAGCTAGCCACATGCCAGAGGCTTGCCACAGCTTACTAACAACATACACTTTTCTTTCTTGGACTATCCAAAGGTGGGGCTGGAAGGCATCAGTTAAACTCACAAATAGGCAAGGGGCCAGTCACCTTTGGGTTTGACAAGAGGGCAGACCTCCTGAAAATATAAAGCTACAAATCCTAAGGTGAGAGAGTTTTAAACAGCTTATTCACAGGAAGTAGAGAAGAGAGAGAGAGAGATGAGAGAAGGAGTTAAAATCAGATACCACTGGAGAGGGCAGCTATAGAAAGCCTCCTTGATGGGAATTTCCAAGCCTGGCACTGGTGGTTGTCACGTGCCAGGAGCAGCCTTCAAGCCAGCCTGCAGGTAACTTGCAGGGTTTCAGAGGAGGGAGTACTTGCCTCTAAAGGGAACTGCCCCTCTCTCAACCAAGAAAGATATTCCCAAGTCTTCCCTTTTAACAGGGAGCATTTACATTATGAAAAACATTTTCAGAATAACTAGATTGAATCCAAAATCACCTCTTCTCCTTAGATACTTATTAGCTGAGATATCCAGAGCCTCTCTCACACTGGATTTTTACCAGTTAGCCTTGATGTTTTCCAAAAACACACAAGCCAGGATTATCCACAGATCCATGAGAAAATGTTGATGTCCTTATGCTGAATATAGAAAGCACATGAGCAAACATCTTCCAGATATGTTATCAAAACTGAAGTAATAAAGTCTACCCGACTCTGAAAACTTAAAGACATAAAAAAGCCAAGCAAATAAAAGTCTAGCTCAACTTGGGCACTTTGACTTTCAAATGCAAACCCAAAGCATTCAAAACAAATGGAGCATTTCTTTCATTTCCAGCCACGTGAGTGATGCTGGATTAATTCATAGGCCACATCTGAAAGAGTTTCCTCCAGCATCAGGCCTTTGAATACAATTTTTTGTTCCTTATTTCTTTCTCTCATTCTCTGTTCTCTAATCCTGGGCTATATGAGGTACTTTAATCCTTTAGATCTCCAAGGTTTTATTCACCTTGACACAGCTGCAAACCCGTCACCGGGTCATTTTATTGCAATACCAAACATTTGTACTATTACTCATCACGTTGTGATCAGCAACAAGGATCCAGAGCTCACAGGGAAGAATAAATCAAGAGTAAGTCATTTTCCAGAACGGTTTAGAAATACAATTGTTAGAATTTGAACTCGTTGAGGGCAGTCGCCCCGAGTTATGGAATTTCAGAGGTCATTTCATTTTTAGGGTTTTATAGGAAACCTTGGAATTTTCATTACAAACTTTTACATTTAAATACTTACTAATTTTAAAGTCCGTGTGTTTTATAAAATGTTCAGAGTACAAAATCTATACAGCATTATAAAATGAATAAAATCTATATAGACACAGTTCCTTCAAATATCACAGTTATTTTTTCCCCTTTGCACAGTCCTGTGGTGCCAAGTGCTTCACATTTGCACCAGTAAAGCTTCAGAGGATGCGCCCAGTGTGAGCAAAGAGCTGTGGTGAGGAGGGAGGCCTGACCTTTGCACTGGAGGGAACGCTGTCCGTGCCTCCATGAAGCTTTTTTTTCTTAATTTGGTCCGCTGGAATTGATTTTGCTCTGACCAGTAGGGCGTAGGCAGGAAATCAGCTTTTGCCAAACAACAGACTGCTCTTTGAAAAAGCTGATGAGATAAGTAGTATCCTGAAAAGCAGCTCTGACTGTGGCAAGGAGCCACATGTTCAGCTCTCACCCTGCTGGGCCGTGATGGCAGGAACCTGAACCACCGGCCATGGCTGTATTTCTCATCAGGGCTAGTCAGCGTGAACACCACCACCAAAAAATCAGGGGGAACAAAGTTATTTTCACCCTTTGCATTCAAAAAGTGATTCCCACCCTTAAGCTTTGTGATGAGTTTGCACTGGATGGTTCACGTGTGGATTTTAAGCCCAGAAACGCTCCACAGAGAGGCACGTGGAAGCTGCACCTTGTTTCTGGGTCCCTGTTGGACTTTGGCACGGGGTGAAGAAGCAAAAGCTGGAAGAATGTTATTTCTAGACAGGAATCTCTCTTTACTTCCTTTTCTACCAAAGCTAAGGTTTAGCCCACCAACAGTCAGTTCACTCACGAGGTCTTTCTATGCGGTTTGCGAAACCTTTCCATGCTCTGCCCCAGAGACACTTAACGTAGGAGAGCAAAAAGGGGTGAGGAGCCGCGTTACGCAACTCTCTTTCCTCACCTTTCCTCAGGCACGATGCTTAATAGGAGCACAATCTGCCAGAGTCACCCACATGACAGTGCTCTGCATCTGGGTGCCCATATGATTGCTTAATCTGCCTGTTTCATAAGATAATTACTGAATGAGACATTAATATGAGCCATAAGCCCTAGCCTCACAAATTACAGTGGCCGCTGTTTTGCTGGCACGTCTAAATTAGTCAAGTTCAGACATAATTTTGCAAGGAACTTTGAGCTCCTCACTCAACGTGCAAGCTGAAAGGACAAAATTAGGACTGAGCCTGAAATCTGCTGCTTGTGAGCTCCGAGCTCACGGTCGGTACAACCCTTTGGATTGTTAGAACCAGTCAAGCTGGTGTGAATAATCCAGCAGCCATTTAAATAACTGCCTCCTGGCTTCTCTAGCTAATAAAAGAGCATTAATTCTCTTAAAATAATTGTATTGAAATTGAAAATGTTGTGGAGTATGTTAAATCCCTTTACAGGGAATTATAACACCGAAAATTATTTCTGCATTTTGTGAATCGGTCCTGCAGAAATGTTAAAGAGAAAATTCCCCACTGCTGTGTAGTGAGAGCCCAAAGATTTCTTAAAGGAGCCAGAGCAGTGCTTTTGCCTCCTGCATTCCTCAAAATCAGGTAAGATATACCATTTCTCGTTTGTGACACGTCCATATCCTACAGAGGGTATGCAGATGTATATTTATTTATACACACACACAAATATGTTCAATGCAAGCAATAGGAATTAAGACAACAAAGTTATGCAGCGTTACATAGTGGAGGTAAACGAGAATTCTTGCAAAACATGCATGGAAGTGATCCATACAAAAAGGGCTGGGAGGAAATATTCTTTATCCATCATCTTCTGCACATACACTGCAGGAGAATAAAAAGCTTTTGAAATGACAGGAGTATTTTTCATATTTGTCTCTCAGTAAATAACTGGTCTTTGCCAATTCAGGAAAAACACTTCCATTCCTAACAAAATGTTTCTCTACCCATTTTCTTTGGTTCTGTTCTGTGACTGTTACCAAACCCCTGTACTCCTTTCCTGCAGACCAAGCAGCTGTGATCCGACACCTCGCGATGCTGTTGCCCTGGCAGGGTGTGAAGGAAGCCCCAGCCTCAGGTTTCAGCGTTTTCAGGGGGCACAAAGGCAGGCAGGAGGGATGCAAGGGCAAGGCAGATGAGCGAGATCATCTGCTAGGCAAGCAACACCAAACAGGTCGATTCCTAAACAAACATGATACCACTGATGGGCTCTTTGACGACAGACTTCTAAACCTCCTCTCCTGGAGTGACTCTTGCCATGACTGAGTGACTAATGTTAATGATGATCTCTTGCTGCTCATGACCCAAGAGAAGAACTTCATCAAACCACTGCTGTTTGATTAAACCATTAATAAGCTATTTGATAGCAGCAAGACTGTACATTAAAAGAAGGATAAACAGCCTTCAGGAAGAGAGGAATTTTCCTTCATTAAATGTCAGAGAAGAACAGTTCCAAGAACTGACCAAAACCAAGACTTGCCAAGGAATAAAACTATTCCTGTCACGGTAGCTCTACTGATTCCAAACAGAACTGACTAATTCATAAAATAGGACATTTTAACATGTGTTTGAAGTGACTCCAAATTTCCGACCTCTCCTCTAGTCGTTTGCCAAAGAGATGAGGGCTCTCTCTTGCCAGAGCAGGTACCTACCCACCACTGGCACAACCCGAGCGTGGATAGCTGGTGCGGCTCCCAGGAAACAACTCTTCCTTAAAACCAGTAAGATTAGCACCAGTGGAACCAAACCGCAAAAGGAAGAAGCAATGAAAAATACAGAGATTGACAGTAGCATCCTCTTTAGATGCTACCACTGACAGCAGTGAAGGCAGAAATGCAGACAATAAAAGTTCATTCACAAACGTGACGCTTTCACTTGCTTTGCAATAACGTTATTTTGCACAAGTGAACAGTTTCAGCAAAATGTGTCAATGCAATAAATAGATTTCAGCATCCCTGGCCTGATTTTCTGCTCACTTAAATCTCTCTTAGCTGGTGTAATCCGATGGACTATAATAGCTTCGTTCTTGAGGGGATGAAATCAGACGCAGAAATGAAGTTACAATGGGAAATGATTCCAAAAAGTCACAACATAACATCCCCCGTGTGAGGTGTCAGGCAAAGCCAGAAACTGGCAGAAATCATGTGCCTATATTTTTGTCTAGGTAAGAAGACAGCTGACTAGGCAAAAATTAAAGGTTGTGTTATTCAGTGTCAGACAACGTCATTTGAAATACTCCCAGAGAGAAGCGACCATGAAATGAGTATCTCAAATCCAGAAATGCCCAAGCAAAACATGACAGTTCACTAACCTTCAATATGTGCCCTCAATTGCCTCTGGCATGAGCCAGATATTCCAGACCTGGCACATCAAGTACATGAGTGGACTTACTTTGCAGGTATTCAAGCATTTTTTGGCCCCTAAAAAACCTAAATTCTAAATGCCAGGATATCAAAGGCACTGAAAGTTTATTCACTGAAGCAGGCTGAGAAAAAAAAATAAAAATATTTCGATTCCCTGTTATTTCCACACCCAGCATTGTTACAATATAAACACTGAGCTGGAAGAACAATATGGAATATAAGTTCAAGGAAGAAATCCCAGGACCTTAGAAAAATCACCCTTTTACAAGACTAGTTTGCATGAGAGTTCAGTCTCTGATCAGACTGCAGTTCAGCTGCTCATGCAGCATGAATTCCTAACATCCAGTGCACTACCTACCAGCAGAGAGAGAGGAAAAAATCAGCAGTGAACAAACACTAAGTATAAAAAACCCCAAATACTGGTGTCACTAGTGTAAACCCAGAGTATTTCCTGCTCCACTCTGGAGAGAGTTTGATGTGGGAGAAGTACAACTTACACAGTAAAAGAAGGTCAGACTGCAGGATAAGTGCTTCTGCACCAAATTTGATCATGAATTTTTTTATATATATATATATATATATCAAAAGCACACTTCCCTAATACTTGATTGCTTTAGGTTGTTTGGATCAAAGTCACTGTATATTGATTCCCTTGGTGTACTGTAGTTGTGTCTTGGGTAAGTTCAGAGATACCGAGTCCTCCATATTTCATAAATATTACAAAGTTTCCTCCAAAACTTATTTTCTTATTCTTTCTTTGTTGAGTTGCTCCTAGAGTTCCCCAGCAGAACTAGTCCCTTATGTACTAGGTCTTGTGCAGAGACCTGCTGAAAGAGAGATCAGTTCCCAAAGGCTTTAAATCTACAGAGAAAAGAAACATCATCAGTCTACAGATGGGGAAGCAAAGCACAAAGGGTCGGATCTTCATTTAAGTGCACGCCTAGGGGAGCAGGAGCCTTGGGAGCCAAAAATGAGGTTAAGCCCAAATATGTTATTTGATCTCCTCAGGTAACAAGGGAAAGCTACGGAATAGATTAAGATCTGAAGGATTAAAATTAGGTTTCCTAGAACCCACCCAACAGGACAAACAAACAGCAGAGCAGGCAACTGCTTTAAAAAGATGAAACTATGGCAATAGTCTCGTGTATTCTCAGAGCTCATCTACCCACAAATTAATTCATCTTTTTAATCTTGTCTTTATTTGAAACAAATGCTATCAAGGAATAGCAATAACATCACTTTCCTGTCAATTATGTATTGAAGCGTCAGGCAACTAACTGAGGAGGTTATGGCTGCTGCATAAAAATGATCAAACATAATAAAAACTGGTTTGATTATTTATTTTTTCATGAGTAATGTCATGAAAATGTTAATAATTAGCCAGCTGGCACTTTTGGGGGCTTTCTCATGAACACAGCATCTCAAATGAGTTAGTCATGAGACTGTATTTTTGAAGAGTCCACATTTATATTAAACGATGATATAATTCTTAGTATAATCAAAATGATAGATAGGTTCTATTTCATCTTTAAGTCAGCCTAAACAAACTTAAGTGTAGCAGAGTATATCTGGATAAAAGAAGGAAAACATTTGTGATACTGTGACATGTCCCCCACAACCTCGTGCTATGCAGAGCACGATGAAGGACAATCTTGAATCCAAGAACACGCAGGGCAGCGAAGGTGGATGAGATGGCCACCAGCACTTTGCTACGCCAGTGACACTCAAAGGGCCACGAGTAAATCAGCATTCCGTATTCTGGGCATGCTTGGGATCAGTAATTAAAAATTGATTTTTGAAAGTTTGTAAAGTACAAGGATACGGGAATGCTTGTTGCGTCTCCGACAGGAAGAGTTCTCCCCTAATAATAAATTCACTCCAGCTTCCAGATACTGGCACCTAAAGTCAAACCACTTCTCAAACAAACACCATGATGCACATAGCTTTTTTTGTTAGAGTTGTAAATGTAATGAAATAAAAATCTTTTTAAAACAAAGTATTTTGAAGACTACCGCATCTTTTATTAAGGTGTGTGGCTTTTGACTACATAACTGCAATCTGCTCTTAATATAAAGACACCCTAGGAGTGATACATGGTGTGAATCCAACGGAACAAAGCTTCAGAAAAGCAAAGAATTATCACTGAAATTTTTTATTAAAGGACAAAGTTCAAACATAAAACCATCAGCCAATCAAGTCCACTGTAAATAGCTTCTGGAAGGGACTGCAATTCAAAGGACTCATTAGCTTAAGATGTGCTAATACCAGGAAAAGATTCCTTTAGTGCCTGAAGTGAATATAAAGTTGAAGATAGGAAATATCTTCCCCTCTACAGACTCTTCTGCACGTGATCTACAGCTCAGCATTACTTCACTGGAGCCTAAAACATTCAGCTTTGGCCTTGGCCTGAAAACATATGGTCCTTTTTCTTGAGCAAGGGCTGACAGATTTTGTTTGTCACATCCATATGAACATTTTCTTCTCACAATTAACAGGACCGCATCCAGTAGGACTGAAATGAATAATCCTGGGACAGAAGTGAACAGGAGCTGGCCCTTAAATTGTACGTATCAGGCACTGGGCCAGTGAATGACAAATACGGGAATTGACTCCAGAGTCTCTCACTGAAACCAGAGACCAAATTTTGCCTTGAAAATGGTTAATGTTTTCATAGGGATACCGAAGTCCAAACAAACCCACAGTGCCTGGCTTAGTCTGTTGCATCTATTTCAAGGGTGAGCCCTCTGAGGCAACAACCATCTGTTTGTCCTGTGTTTTTACCAAATAAGAGGGTGTTCGAGTCTATTCCTCGGATTCCTAAGATCTCCTGCAACACCATTAATGATCAAATAATAGCAAAACCAGTCTTGTCCCAGATATGGGAGAGCCAGTACTGATTTCTAGACAACATTCATGTAATAAAACACCAGGTTTTTTTGCTGGAAATCGTAAAGCCATAATACAGCAAAAAGATCCCAGAAAGTACATGGCAAGGTAGACGCGCTACAGAGGTGGTTGCATTCCAATACCCTGAAACACTTCTTCCTTTGAGTGGGAATATAAATTATGAGATAATATCAGTTTACACAAAAACAATAACACTTCCGTAGCAGTCAAATGATTATGAGCACTACCAGAATGTGAATCTAGAAGCTACTAGTCCTTCCAAAGCCCCGCAGCCAGCCAAAATATGTTGGAATACAGAGCTTCACAAAGTTGTTCCTTAAAATGAAGATCTCATCCTAAAATCAAGAAAACATCATACCGCTCCTGCTTTTTTCCAATCAGCTTTAGCTCTTTTCTCCTCATATCATCAGTAACGACGCACTTCCAGCCCACGTGATGCCCTCCGTGCCCTTGGTCCCTTTTAGATCTTATTCATCTCTGAACTCTGCCTGAACTTAGTGACCAATTCTGTCGACAGAGCATAAAAAGGCAGGTGACGGAGCTGCTTTTCCACTGGCAGGATCGCTTCCCCAGAGCTGGAGGAGAGCAGCACCGCCAGGAGTTCTGCCTTGGAGTTCAAGTAGGGAAGGGGAGGTGCTGAGTAAAGCAGTACAGTTTTTTCCCTAGTCGGTGTTCAGAGTAGACCGGGCTTCCAACCGATGCCCTCTGTTAATCTTGTGTCTGGATCACCTCACCCTAAGCACTCTCCCTGGTTTTATCTGCTGATGCGTTCACAGATGAACGGAGGAGGCATCTGCATGGATTTTACAAGCGTTTGCAGCAGCGTGCGAGCAGCGGGGCTGAGGAGCAGAGGAGCAATAACGCGCTGTACTGTCACCTAACGAATGAAAACACGCACGACGTTGCCCGGTCCCGTCAACCTGAACTGATACACCGAGATGACTCCTGAGAGGAAAAGAGGCTGCTGAAAGTTCGTCTGAAAAGGACAATTACTGCAGCAGTCGTACAAAATGGCAGCACCATCAAACCATGGCAGAAATCAAAAAACCTCATTAGGTAAATGATTAGGAACCAGGGAGTAGAAGGAGCCCATCAAGAATGATATGAGGGAAAGCTTAACGGTACTTCTGCTGCCTGTAGTACTCTATGAGCTTATGACAATTTGGGTTATACCACTCTAATCAAAACCTTTTCCTCTTTCTAATCCCTTCAGCAGATTAAATACTGCTAGAAGGAAAACTGACACCCGTGCGCAAAGCCTGGAGCCATCCATTGAGTTGAGTTATCTATTGGAGGACAGTTGGGTTCAAAGACCGTTCCTTTCGCCCAGCTCTATTGCCAGTAGAGAAGGACGGGCAGCAGGAGAGAGTCAGCCTTTCTCAGATCTCTATCACCCTCGGAGGAGTTTCTTATTTTCTGCTCTCCAAATGAATAGTCTGGAATGAATACATTTTAAATTACTCTCCTTCGTTAAGTGAGATGGATCTATGCCAAGGGCTGCCATTTACGTAAGTCCTTCTACAATACTGTTCAAAAGGGAAGTTCTGCACAGCAACATCTTGGAGACCGAATCCGTCCTGGGCACAGACGGTGAATCAAATGTGTGTGCTAATGTAAAATCATCAGAGACTTCAAGTTTCTGCAGCCCATGTCTAAACCAAGGAATTTTTACTGAGGGTTAAAACACTTCAGCAAAATATGATGATAAATTCTGCTTACCTCAAGAAAAGGGGTGCACAGAGACACGTTTATTTATGTTTTTCCACATGAACTGGTTAAAATGAACTACAGGAATTCTGACTTCACTTCATGAAGAAATTTTACAGCTACAATGAGCCTTCAAATTCTCTTTTCTCTCTCGCTTGCTGCCATAGATTTATAAGTAGCACAACTGTCTGGTTATTTCCCAAGCAAGCAATAAGAGCCCAAGTGGTAATTAAGTTACCTCACTCAAACGTCAGGTGTATTTCGAGCCACGGTAGTATCTCAGCATCTCACATACCTTTCATGTCCTGTTGTTTAATTATCAAAGGAGCAATGAAAAGCAGCACGGGAATGAGGTGTAGATGAATATGAATTATTGAAAGGGACTAGGGAGAAAGTGCTGCAGAAACAGGAGGATCTGTCATTTAAGCTCCACATCAGAGGTTTCAAAGCACAAATGAGAGCACTCCAACTGGCATTTTGTGTCTTTACCGGAGTCATTCAAAGCAGTATTTCCTCTCGCTTCACATTAACACCCATTCAACACCACTGGATGGTTGTCATGTCATTGAGCATCTTCCAAGCTGTTCTTTTCTTTTTTCTCCTTTATTTCACAAGACAAAACTTCCATGTCTTCAAACGACTTTGCCAACTCCACTCTTTTCAAACTCCACAAATCTTTTTCAAACAACAAAATCCAAATCCAGAGGAACTGAAAACGCTACTTCCATTTAATCCATGATCCACAGCATCATCTTTTTAAATATCTCTGCAAGCACCTTGTGATTAGTTTGGTGGATTGACTACATGAATGGAGTAAGTTTATGTTTTGCTTTATGCTACCCCATCATATTATAAAACCAAACAGCATTTCTGCTTTCCAGACACTTGCTTTTCACTGCATTCATTTCTCTTCTACTTTATGGCTGGTTTGCTTTAGAATAGTTTCTCAAAGTGGACATACCAGTCTGTTTTTTCCTCAGCCTAATTTCATTAATGCCTACTACTTTCTCTAATCTCTCAATCTCCACCTCTGTCTCTCTTTCTATCCTGCCAGACATTTCCTTTGATTTTATCATTAATTAATGCATCTTTGTAGTGCCTACAACAAAAGCTGGGTTATCAACACGAATCACATATCCACTCCTTGCCCAGCCGCTCAGTCACACCATTCCCAAATCAGTACGCCGATAATTTTAAAGTTGTAGGAAATGAAACACTTTCTGATTATTTTTCCCCTTCGGCCTTTCAGCTCACAGCTGATAAATCCTCCTCGCTTTGTAGGACAGGAGGTAGGGAAGACAGATTGAGAACAGAGTGATGGGTTTGCAAAAGGTAACGGCCCAGAACATCAACTTTGGGAGGGGAAGCTCGAAAGGGGCACTTATACCTTCCTAAGCCTGGGGCTGTTGGATGCTAAGCCAGCTCTCTAGGAGCTCAAAGCAATTCAAAAGTTCCTCTACATGAAGGGCTCATGAAGCAGTTAGAGATCAGGGAAAAGTGGAAAAGACTTAGCTACTGACAGCAGGATAGGAACTTGAGCTATCCTTGAGGTTTTGCAGTGTAGAAGCTTTTCACTGCTAAAGGCCTGTATGCTGAGAGGGCTCGCTCTGGCCCTGGGCTGCTAATGCAAATTTCCAAACAAATGAGGAAGGAGTTTGTAGGGAGGAAAAGTGAAGACCAAAGGTGTACTTTTGAAAATGGCTCTGCAGCTCTTAATTCGCTTTTGAAATACGACCCTGTTGTCAGATGGATCGAAAGATGAGTTTGACGAAGGAGGCTGAGGGAAGAGCTTGGATTCTAACCTGACGGTGGACTTCCAAAAAAATGTTCCAACAATAAAGCCATCCCCAAAGCACATGGTGGAACTCCCAGAAAGGGCACAAGAAGGAAAAATTCTCTCCTTTCCTCCCAAAGGGAGAAGTGAAACAGTTACCCAGTGGATGGGGATCTTCCCACTGGTTTGCAGAGCTCTCTTTGCAGACTCTTTCTTCTAGTTTCATACTACTACGACCAAATCATACCATCTTTGTATTTTAACCTGAATAAGGTTAACATTTCATTGATTAAAACAGATACAGTTCTGCATGAGGAACTAGATGAAATATTAAGAAAAGCTTAAGGGTACTTTTTAACAACAGGGTGGTACTATATGCACAACAATGTCTTTTATGTATATTGGTTTTTAACGCAAGGTCTCAAGACTTGGAAGAAATATAACTGGAATGATTTTTTTTTTTTTTTTTTCATTTAATGCATCATAAATGGAGAACTGGATTTGTATGGTAATTCCTTTGAACAGTATGGTACTAAAAAAACCCAAGACGAAGTAATCAATCTCACCAGTAACAACTATAAAAAAATTCTCAGACCTTCCTTCATTATTCTTTTCAAGAAATAAATCCTAACAGGAGAGGGAAAAGAAAATCAACAACATTCAGTATTCAAACCCAGCTCACCTGCTTAGCAATTCCCATTTAATCAGGCAGTTCGTCACAGTAGCTAATGCAATTTTAACACTCTTTCTGCTTTCTATTTGAAAACTGAAAGCATTGCCATTATTTTATGTTTAAGCTACATAATCAGTCTTACTAGTAATTTATCCATCTATTAAACAACAGTTTTCTCCAGCATGGTTAGTTGAAGACAAACTTCTCACTACCTCTTCGTCCTTCTGCCCCAATGAGAGCTTGCTGTCATACCTTAGTATTCTAAACAGAGCTCTCCTTACAAGACCATGGTAGTTATATACATATATTTTTTTGATTTGTGATTAGGAAATCAAGGCACAGAGGTACTAAGTGATATACCACCGACAACAAAAAAAAATAAAATATTTTTGCAATGATAAGAAATAAACAAAGAACTTCTGGATGGGAAGCACAATATTACTTTTCTCTTTCAATCCTGCATCGCCCATAGCAGATATTTTAGTGTGCACCATAAGTTAGGGGTGTGTCTGTGTAAACAGATAGACACTCACCACCCTGTCAGCTCCAAAATCGACGGTACTTATAGTTACACGTATCCCCTGAGCGAGCATAACAAGTGTTCACGCTACTTGAAGCAGCTGCTTAAGTGTTTCTTCAGTTTTTCTTCCTAGCAACTTTGCAACACCTTCTTCTGCATATTTCCCTCTTCAAATTCTGAAAAGGGTGTGATTTTTCTCTGATATGTGGTGGCACAACTTCTCTGTCAGCTATCCCTGTGCAGATACCCTTCAGATAACTTCTCTTTGAAGCAAAGCTTGCTCTTTATTAATCATGTCCCTTGTTACCAATTGTAGAAATGCATGAAATTTGCAAAAAAAAAATCCCCAACCTTGGCACTGAAATGGCAGCTGAATACCAGGTTTTCAAGGGTCTTTGGAAATAGTAGAAGTTATACTTGTATAACTCTGCTCAATACTAGATACTGGATATTTGTGGTATTTCAATGATTCTGAGGAAAATGATTCTTTTATACCAGTCATAAAAATGGTGCGATTCATAGATGCTCTAGAGTTTTGAAAGGAAAAGCATTCGGTAAGAAAACTATTTATATCATGTCCAAGTTTTATCTCACCAAAGGTTTCACATTTCCCAGATGGTTTCAGCTTTGATAGAAACATCAAAATGCACAGTCCAAATCTACCTGCAGACTAGGAGAGGAAATCAAAATTTATATTATTTAGGAAAACTTACATTTACTAGCAACAGCCTCATGCTGATTATCACTGGGGATTCTATTCTAATTCCCTCAGTTTCTAGGCTCTCAGTGAGGTCAAAAATGCAGACCAAATTTTTGTCCTAATGTGCATGCAGCTAGACAGATGTGCCCTTTGGTTTGGACTCCAGGAAGGGAAGATTGCATGTGTTTCCTATCAGATATTTTGGCACCTCCTAATCACTCATTTGTGACAACCAGCACCCAGAGATGGTAGAAAAATTTCTTCAAATGCTCAACTTATCCATGGTGCTTGGGATGAGACTGGTGGCCAGAACTGCAGTCAGGAGGAAATTTTTCTCCAGACCACATTATGAAGGATTTGAGATTGTCTTCCTCTAAAGCGTGACTCTCACATTACCTGGGCACATCTCACTAAATCAGTCTCTCACTACGTGGAGAGATAACAGCACTCAGCTCTAAGCCGTGACATTCACCCCTCTGTTTCCTCTGCCCGTGCCACGCAGCATTTTAATACCCTAAACCCTTTTAAACCTCACTGATTCAAGCCCTTATGCAAAATTCATTGCATAACAAGTTCTGGTGGGTTGACCTTGGCTGAGCGCCAGGTACCCACCAAGTCGCTCTATCACTGCCCCCAACTTCCCTCAGCATGACAAGGTGGGGAGAATAAGATGGGAAGAGCCCGTGGGGTACGATAAAGGCAGTTTAATGGAAAAAGCAGAAAAGCAAGGCCAAGTGTGAGAAGCAGAGCAAACCAAGATTTTATTCTCCACTTTCCATCAGCAGGAGATGTCTGGCCTTTCCCAGGAAGCAGGGCTCCAGTACACGCAGCGGTTGCTCGGAGGACAAACATCTTCTCAAACAGATGCCCCACCCTCCTCCTTTCTCTCCCTTTCGTACTTGAGCTGATGTCACGCGGTGTGGAATATCTCTTGGGTCAGGTTGGGTCAGCTGTCCTCACTGTGTCCCCTTCCAAGATCTTGCCCACCCCATCTCACTGGGCAGTGAGGGGGAAGATGTTGGAAAACCAGCCTTGGTGCTGTGCGAGCGCTGCTCAGCAGCGGCCACAACACCGGCATCTTATCTGCCTCCCAATCCAAAGCCCAGCACCACAAGAGCTGCTCTGGGGAACATTAACTCCAGCTCACCCAAACCCAATACAGAGGTATGATTTTCTAGAAAGTCCAGAGAAAATGAGCACAGAAAACTTTGGGAAACCTATCTGAAGTGAAATCCTAGGTTCAGTCTTCACCCCTGGAGAAGAGCGAAAGGACACAGAAATTTGTGCGTTACGTATCACGAACCTTATTTTCCATTTCTATAGCAAAGAAATGCTCCAAAGACTTCATTTGCTTTAGTATTTTGCCTACTGAGAAATGGCCTTGCTTGGCTTTCATCAAACTCAACAGAGAAAAAAAAAAAAAAGAGCTTTTACCGAGACAGCGAGGGAAATACAGAATAAACCACTGCCATCAGTATTTGACTCGGTCTTCTCAGACAGTTTGTGGCCCATCAGGAGCATGAATCATGACTGGGATTTCTAGGGGCTGGGATGAACTCACAATATATTATAAAAGTGCTTAACAAATCCCAGGTACCCACTGCCTGATTTACCACATATTCCTGGGCAACTGCAGCATTATTCTACTGGAATCAATAATGCTGCAACTCGGTGAGACTTGAATAATGAAGAGGTGAATCAAGCCCTTCACCCTCAATTTAATTATCCATCCGGGCTAGGAATTTGGCAAGAAAGGGTATTTCTATTGCTCCATAAAGACCAATTATGAGGAAATAAAGAGGAACATGAAGCTAACGTCGCTGGACTGAATAAAATGTTGGCATAAATCCTGCAAGTTTACCTTGCAATATGTAATGTCATAATTAAACTAAGAAAAGGCGGCTAAGCTATTCTTTAAGCGCAACAAGTAATGTAAGGATCTGAAAAGATGTTGAATTTCCATGTAACAAGGCTATCGAAATCCCATTTACTACGAAATCCCAGAAGTGTTAGCCACCAGTCGACATAACGGAAGCATTTAAACTAATTTTTGAGTGTTAAAATGCTCCTTTCAATCCCACGTCAACTATTTTGCAAATAAATGAAAAATCATTTTACTTAACACAAGAGTTCACATGGCACGAACGTAAAGAACCTGGGAGAGACGTAGGGCTGTATATTGGTTGAGGCTTCCAGAATTAGCCCACATAGCCAAAGACTCAAAATAAATGGCATCCAATAATTCTGTGATGAAATTGCACCAACTGAAGATTCAGCACTGGGCTAATTTCTGAGCCACTGAACGAAGACAGTATATGTTTTTTAAATTAATTTCATCCATTCTTATTTTTTTCCTCTTTTCCAACGTATTCATATTTTCTTAAATAATTATTTTTAATTACACTTTTGTTTCCTCTCTGACTTTAAAAGCCTGAAACACATCTTCCGTTAGAGATGCCGGGCGAAGGAATGACCTTTGTATTATATTTAAGCGCTACAAAAAGCCCAGTTGGGAAGGAGGGACGATTGACAAGAGCGCCTTTACTAAATTAGGTGCCTGCTGCCTGCAGAGTGATTGGAAGACCTTCAAGCACATACAAATCCACAGTGTACTGTCTGCCCCTCTGTGAGACTGCCCATTCTATACAGACATCATTAGTCTTGAATATATATACATATACACATATAATCAGAGTTTTATCTTCAGCTCTTTTTGTTTGCCATTCTGACAGAGAAATACGGTCAGGTAAGTAGAGTCTGATCAACCCAGAAATGCAGGACCACTGTAGAAGAGCCCAGGCCACCTTCCTTGGGTTTGTCAGGATAAGAACATCACCACAGGGTCACACAAGGGTCTGTGCAGCCCACACGGACATCATCTATCAAAAGTCTAGGAAAAAACCAAATCAGACAAGCAAATACTTTGTGGTATTTCCACCAAAATATCTCCCTGGTGCCCAGCAATATGTGGGTTACAGATTTTCCGTGCCAGATGTTGGATCTATCTGGTGGACCTTCCTTGCATAAATTTCCCCGGTCCTTTTCTGAATACGTTACACTTTTGGCCACCACAACATCGTGCGCCAATAAATTCTGCAGTTTTATGATGCACTTGGTGAAAAAAAACTGCTTGCTGCTTCTATATATCTATATTCTGTATGTATCTGCTGCTAGACAGAGGATTCTGGCATAATTGCAGAGAACAAAACAGAGGAGATGAAATGACAGGTAAGCAAGCTGTTAAAGCCAGCGACACTCACTGTCTCTCCCATTTTCTACAGCATTTAACTAGAATCAATCTCTAAATGCTAGCCCTGCAAATGACTTCCTTATTGAGCTATCTAGGAAAAATCTGCTCACATAATGGATGTCTCTTACCAGATTCTCCTCTGCGTGTCAGAGGGATACGATGGTAACGGCACCGTCATAGCCACACGGTTTCAAGCCAGTCTAGTAGATCCCTCCTGGGTGTGTGTTTGAATTTGGATTCAGGAGTTATACCATCAATTACCATGCAACCCAGACAGAGGTTTTAACCTTGGTTTACCCAGGGCTAGGCTTAGTGCAGCTGAGAGAGCAGTACAGCAGTGAGCCATTGCTCTGTTGCTGGAGCCATCTGGGGAAGAGCTACCTCTTCTGCTCAGCTTGCTTCTCAGCAGTAGCACGTTGCCCTTGTTGTACAAAGGGAATGCAAGAGGCAGGTCTCAAATGAATTACAGTAGAATGGCAAAGCAACGAGAAGGGGGAAACGACAGGGAGGAGGCAGGAATGTCATTCGTGTCAACAAATAAATGAAGCATATGGAAACTGCATTTAAGGCATAAGGGGCATGTAAAAGAAGTTGGTACGACCAGATGGCTCAGGAACAAGGAGAGAGCAATTTCAGAAACTGTAAGGGAAATAGAGAACAAGAAAAGAGAATACAGATTATGAACTTCACACTGAATAGCACAAATCCAAAGGGAATTTAACAGGATGACTACAGCAGTAGCTGTGAAAAGCAAATCAGAAAAAAAAAAAGTGAAAGAAACAAGTCATCAGAGGTTCGAATTGAGCCAGGAAATATCCCTTTTCCATCTGGGGAGAGATTTCAATTAGTGGTGTCAACATTAATAGTTTTAGATTCTCAAGTACTAAGGAGGATCTCAAAAAAAACCCCACACATGGTAGGAGAGTCCAGGAGAACAGAAGGCAGAGACTGGCCAGGGTGGAAGGACAGCTCTGGGGGTAAGATACATGTGTGAAGACTTTCAGAGCTGGGTTCAGGGCCTGGCTTCCTCAGACACCAAATAAAGTCGTTCTCTTGTCTGTGCCTTCATATCCCGTTAATAAAATTAAGATTAAAATATTTCCATCCTTTCTCTGTCCCATTTGTGAAGACAGATGACTCTTAAGGACTGACAGATACTTATATGCTTCTAGCTGGTGATGAGGTCCTGATCTAGCTAAAGACACTGCTGCACATCCCAGTAATGGAAATATTAGGCTGCCTTGTCTTGGAAGTGAAGTCTTCAACATTAGGATACACGTATTTCTTGATAAAAAAGTATAACGCTTAAATTAATTATGTCCAATGCTCCCTGATTGTTTTGGATTTACTCACCTTCTCATCAGCTGGTTTCAGAAAGAAAACCTTTAACACCACCACACAAGGGCTTCCCAAGGTAAGAAGGAAATGCTAATTGCTTTTATCCTTTGTGAAGCAATCCATCCAAAGTTAATTAGGATGGGTTTGCTTTTTCTTCGCAAAAATAATCCCTATGAAAGACTGATAGGCAGAACAAACCGCATCTCACACAAAGAGGGTAGGATTTAAGTGATTTTGAGCTACGCTCCCAGAACTCAGTTGCCTTCAGGCATCTATCTGGTCTTTTTTCTGCGGATGGCGTAATTAGGACTTCAGTGAAAAGCCCAATGGTGAAACCTGATAAGAAGTTAAATCTTCTGGGCACCACGTGGGCCAAGAGAGGTGTGCCAGAAAGTCCAGTTAGCAAAGCCCACCCTGGGCTGTGCCATGGCATTGCTCAGCGCCGACAAACAGCTGCAGCATCCGCTTCCCAGGCGCTTCAGCTCAGCAGTGCTCGAGTCCCCCAGATGTTACAAGGGTACGGAGTAGAGAGCGAGTCACGGGTACCACCTGCACCTCGCACCACTGCAGAAAAGCAGCTCTGTGATCCAAGCTCATCACCACTTCTTCACGTCACCTTCATACCCAGTAGGACATGGAAAACCTACAGATTCACATCCCCGTCTCTAGTGACAGGATTTGGGTTCAGTGCTTCCAGCCGCACTGGGTGCAGACATAAGCTAAGGTATTTCTTCCTGCACTTGGGAGTCCTACAGAGGGTACGTGTCAAGAGGATCTGATCGGAGGTTACTTGAACCCTCCGAGTGAGGCCAAGCAAGCAGAATATCCAGGGGGTCAAACCTGTGTCATCCCAAATTTAGACTCAGGCAGCCCAAGATCTGCTGGCAGCACAGGACCCAAAAGCATTACATCAAGTTCACCCCCACCCCGTCCAAGCCATGTGTGAGACAAGCCAGCAAGGATTATGTTTGATTTCCCATTATCTGTAAAGCAGAAAGGAAAATGTACTTGGCTGTTGGAAAAGCACTGCACATCTGGAAAAGTCAGTGATCAGCACCTATTCTTTTTTTTTTTTTTTTTTCATGGGAGGAGAGCAATTCCCTGATAGTCAAAGGAATGCTGAGGCCCAGCATCCACGGACCCAACAAACTCCCCTCACCAGCTAGGGATATCTAGGAGCAAACCTGCTTCAAGAGGGATGCAGGACCTGGAAAGCGCTCCCAAGGAATTTAGCTGGTGTCTCCGGAGCAAGCAACTGTGGCACGACTACAGTGGAAGGAGTTAACAGACACTGAAATTGTTCTATTAAGTAGGTTTGCCAGAATATACTTATTATTAAACCTCATTAGTCGGAGATTGTCCTTGTACTCCCTGTTCTTACCCAGTTGCTGCCTGCTGCCTGCTGAATAGACAGAGGGATGCTGGAGAGATTATTTCTAAGCCCTTCCCCCTTCCCTTTCCCCTCCTCTTCCAGGACCACACTGACAGTCCCAAGGGAAAACAGAGGAGAGGCAGGGAGCGGGCAGGATCCACCAGCTCTCACTCAGCATATTTCACCAGGAAGCCCCAGGAGCCCAGAAGAGGAGCTGCCACTTAGGACGCTCTCCTTTGCAAAGGAGCCGATAGGACAACATTTGTTAGATGAACACATACGAATATTTTCTCCTGCCAGGAAAGAAGGAGAGAAAGAGAAAGAGGAAAGAGACCACGATCTCCAGAGAGATCCAGAGTAGTTTTTCATGTAATCAATACTGTAAAATATCCCCAGGTCTCTCGGCTGGATTGTAACTCAGAGGAGAGCTGAGCAGTTTGCGGCATGTGTACTTCACCTGCGGGGAAGCCAGGCAGCGGGCAGCAGCCCGTGGCACGCTGGTAAGTAACTTCGGGGAAGTTTCCTTGCCATTTTTCCAGTTCACTGACTTGGGGTAATAAATGCCTTTGAATCTTTAGAAATTATGAACAAAACAAGGGAGTTGTACCTGCAAGAGGGAAGTGAAGGGGGGTGTGTGCAGGGGGGTGTATTTCAATCGCTTCCCCCCCTCCCCGGAGCGGACGAAATACTTTGCTTTCTGCCTGCACAACAAAGTTTTCTCCAGGGTGGGCAAATATTCCTTGTATCCTCTCAGTAATTTGCAGTGATGTGAGACTGGGTTGATAAGAATAATCAGCATTTATACAGCACTTCAGCTCTTCAGGCATGTTAGAAACCTCTACGAGCTAATCCTCGCAAGACGCCCAAGAGGCAGGCGAACCAGGCGGGCAGGGAAAGGGAGAGGGATTTGCAATCTGAGCATTCAACTTAAAGCAATTAGGAACTTTGCATCTAGCTGATGGCAGGTAATTGAGCACTCAAACTCCAATAACTATTAAGCAGCTTAGCTGAGTGAGCGTGCATCTGAGGGTTTATAGAAATCAGAAAGTAAAGTGACGACCACCAGAAACCAGAAGGATCTAACGGTGCCCGAGATCTGCTCGGAGAACAGACCGAGATGTTGGCATTTGGATTTGCAGGCACCGACCCTTTGTGATAATTATGAATGAGGCTGTAGCTCTCCTCTGTGTCTCTGTGTTGCCAGACAACCAATGAGGCTGCAAAGCAAAGCGCACTCACAGGCTGCAGATTTCAGGAAGCGGCGGAGAGGTGACTTTTACCTACAAAACAGGCACTCGTTAATTTGGTGATAGAGGGAAGTAGCCTGAAACACCTCTTCTTTTTCTTGCAATAACCTCTACTATGTTTTCTTCTCCTTCCTACCTCTTTTGGCTGACAGAGAACCCTGCTCTGATGCTGTTTCGGATGTCCTGGTGAGAACTCTTAGAGATGCCTATTCTCTCCAGAGGCAGCGACCAAGACTATAGTAACATTAGCTACACTTCTTGTAATTCCTTGAGCCACTTCTTCCCTGTCTCCGTCGAAACCCCTTCTGTCAAAGGGGTCCATTACCAAAGAGCCAGGAGGATTTACCATCCCGATCAAGTCTCCGCAGTCGATCTAAAGACAGAGATCATGATAAACGTTGGAGGCATCAAGTACCTGCTACCTTGGAGTACTTTAGATGAATTTCCCCTGACCAGACTGAGCAAACTTAAGTTTTGCAGCAGCTACGAAGAAATAATTCAGCTGTGCGACGATTACGACGAAGACACCCATGAGTTCTTCTTTGACAGGAACCCCAACGCTTTCGGGATGATCGTCAGCTTTCTAGCAGCAGGGAAGCTGATGCTCTTAAGAGACATGTGTGCCTTGTCTTTTCAGGAGGAGCTGAGGTACTGGGGGATTGAGGAATCCAACCTGGAGAACTGCTGCTTTCGAAAACTGTTTCAGAAACTGCAGGAGTTGGCCGAGGTGCGCAAAGAAGAGGAGCTTCGGAGGAGCAAAGACGCTACATGTGTCTTGGATGAGAAAACCAAATTTGGACAGTTTATGAACAGACTCAGAGATATGGTAGAAAATCCCCAGTCAGGACTCCCAGGCAAAGTCTTTGCTTGTCTCTCTATCCTCTTTGTGGCCACCACAGCTATAAGCCTCTGTGTTAGCACAATGCCAGACCTAAGAGCTGAAGAAGACAGGGTAAGTAAGTCCTTTTTAATTGGTCTAACTACAGAATTAAAAGAAATGTGTCTGTCTTGCTAGGCATACCTCATTAAAAAGTCAAAAAAGATACAGAAAATCCACAGAGATGAGGTTCCAACCTGTCGCCGGTAATGAAACGGTCTAGAACAGAAAATGCAACAATGGCTTAAATTAGTTCTATCATTCCCAAAGTGATGTTCAATTAGGAATGATGAGAACAAAGTATTTTACTAGTTGTTAGCTAAAACACAGGACAGAGCTGCTGAAGAGAAGAGATCCTGCAGCTCTCTAACACAGCACTGTGGTTCCTTCTTAAGCAGCAGCCTCTAGTCTAAGTTATATAAACTTGTTAGCACTCAAACTGACATGGGGGGAGTCTTCTCTTCAACATGCTTCACTCTCTGATTACAAGCAATCTCTCCTTGGGGTACATCAGCTAAAGAAATATTTTCCTCTGATATCCTTACTTTTAAAATAGCCAGGTATCCTCCCTTGGGATAGTACAGTTGAATCTTTACAGAGGAGGAAATATTCATTCAGTTTTATAATGTTACATTTCAAGAGCTGCATAAAGATTAAAAGATGAGAGACAGATGAAGTGTTTTCGCAGATACTGATACTTAAAAGTTGTGCCTCCCAAAATGGTAATTCCATGCTAATAGAATTCTGTATTTGCCCACATATATATGTATGTAGTGTAGGAATAATGCCCAATCCTAGCTAAACTGCAGGTAAACCCTTTTCACGTAAGTCATCCACAGTAACTCAGGGCAAATAAATCAAGCCTGGGATCTTCTTTATACCACTGTAGTGAATATTTCAGCATTTAAAATATTTGTAATTCTAATAATAAAACAGAGGAAAGTAACAATCCAAAGTTATTTCAGATGCAGTAGTGTCCAAATTCATCCAACAATCTTGAATCACCTTTTTAACAAATCCTGCACTTCATTTGCAAACTGCCCTCCCAGAATTGTTGAGGAAATCCAGGTCAGATAAAGTCCCTGTCCCAAGCACTGCTGTAGGGTAAGACACTTCTCAGAGTACTGTATATTGAGGGACAAAGTCACTTCTACATTTCCAGCAGGGCACGCTGTGCGCAGCCCACCAGTCTGTATATATTTTATTGTTCGAGCAGTAAGTCAAAGCAGGACGCTCACGGTGAAGACAAGTCAGGATATTTGATGTCTTTGAATTAAACTGAGGACAGCACAGAAGGCTGAAATTTAAGACCATTTCCTGTTCCATTTAACCCCTTGAATGATAACTTACATTTGCATAGGAAGACTATTGCCTTTCAGTAATAAGTCTGGTGCTCCCGCAGCCTTCCACAGCTATTACTTTTGGCAGGAAAAAACGGTAGCGCCGTTCCAATGCTTCTTCCAAGGAAGTGCTTTAAATATAGAACATCCTTCTTACAGCTAGATGTAAAAACATTACAAACTCGGCTCCAGCGAGTGCTTCCCACTAACTTTGTTAATGGAAGTAGCCCGATGCATTTTATCTGAATTTCCCAATTGCTGCAGAAAAAGCTTTTATAAATACTTCTCATGCAAAAGAACAAGCACATAATGTTTCTGAGCTCAGCTCGATGTAATATGTTGTGTGTTTTAAAAATAATTAACCATATGTCAGAAAGGGAAGCGTGTTGAGGGTTGTATCTGGGAGCTGCAGTGTAGCTGCTGTTCCTGGATTGCCTATAAGACACAGCTGACATTACCACGTAGAGATTTGCAGATATATAACTACTCAAAAAACAAGCAAACTGGATTGAAACCGGCTCAAAAGATGGAATGTTCAAAGTGCAGAGGAGAGGATGAAGGATGAACTTGAGCAAAGGGCCACATTTGTCCACATTTTTGGAAACATTACATAATTTACACTCACAGCACCCGTTTAATGCATTTTGTCATTGTGTCCCAGAAGCACAGAATAGAGTCTCGAATGTCCTATTATCTGACTCATTTAAAATTATGCCAGAGAAAACATAGGGGGATATATGAGACAAAATACTCCTGACTTGTGGAAAAGTGGAGAATTACTAAACAGCAGTTTCTCCATCCCTAAGGATGGAAAATTTCCTACATGTCCATCCCTAAATGCTTAGCCTGCAACACTAAGATTTTCTTATTGGGATCTCAAAAGATCATTTTAGCTAGAACTGGATAAATAACTCAGAGAACTTAATTGACTAAAAATACTACTTCTTGGCTGCAGCTGAGTCATACCCACACAAACTGCAACTCTGCCTTGATTTGTAACTCAAAATCGTTCACTGGCTGACCTCTGAAAGAGATTCCAAGAAGGGGCCACATTTACCAGCAACCTGGGATAAGCATGCAGAATCCAGAATTCTGGCTTTTGGGGCTGGACACAGAAAGCACACAGTATCTGTTTGCTCAGTGACAGAAAACAGTCACATTCCTTCAGTAAACTTTCTGAACAACCTGTAATTCCACCTCTGAATTCAAAGATGCCCTGTCCTGAGGTTTATTCATTTCTGAGTTAAATCTTGGCAAAACATCCGTGGTAAATGTGCTTACAAGTACTGCAAGGATCCATTTTCCAATGTCACTAACACTGGAAATTGAATTTATCTATTCTGCATATAAATAAAAAAGGCTTTACCTCTGCTGCATAGGTACCACTCTGGGCTCCTTTTTCTTATCACCACAGTCACATTAAGAGAGTAGAACTGGATGGACTCCAGCTCTAGGAGAAGGATCAGAATCAAAAAAAAAAAAAGGAAAAAGTAATACAAGGTGACTTCCACTTCAGTCAGAGGCTTGGCTGATCCCACCCTGCAGGCACATGAAATCACTTGTCCTTTTCACAGTTGCTAAACCAGGTCTGCTTAGAAAGGAGAACAGCTGCCTGGGCAGGCAGAAGAGCAAACAGGAGTCCTCACCAACCAAGGGAAAGTGGAAACTCCAGTCTCCGGAAGAGGGATGGCAAGGGGCCAAGGCAAGAGCATCTGCATCAGGGAAGCCCAGTCACCCTGGCAACCAGAGGGGAGGGAAGGAGCCATCTCTACGGGCAGCAGAAAAGGGAGGGGAGGGTTAACTTAAAGACAGGAATACAGCTGAAAGTAAAAGAAAGAACTTGTTATTATAACTGATGCCATGCACACACTCTAGGATACGTCAAATGACATTTAGGAAGCTCCTCATTCGAGATATGAAAGAAAACCACAGATAGACGGGCAAACAACTTGGCAGCTATCGATCATAAGCACCTGCCATGAATCCCCACCCAGAGTGAACAGCCCCAAGTGAAGGAGGCCAGAAGCTGAGAAAAACTCTAGAGCAGTAAACGTACAGCTCCAGTGATCTCCAGTTTCAGTCTGACCATGATAAAGACATACAGAAGGGTTTATCATACGTGATGCTAAGGAAAGAAGACTCATAAATTATGTTATCTGGGCATAAAACAACCGAAATGTCACATCCTCCAATGGCAGTAGATCCTTAGCTGGGATATTTGCATCTGCTCTTTAGGGAGAACAAACTGTCTTCAGTAAGGAAGGAAATATAGTATCACCAAAATGTAGTCACCACAGCACATGTGTACGTAGAGATGGAAAAGCAGGCATATTTGGAGGTGAGGAAATCTGTTTATTACTGATCTGAATGGGCAGCCTGAGAGAACAACTCCAACTTAGAGACCACGCATAAAGGGTTAAGAAAGGTGAAGCGACAAAACGTTCAAATATTTCCCTCTAATGAAGGAATTAAAGTCATCTCACTAGAGACAAGGCAAAAGTCCCCTCGAAGCCCCCTGAAAGTCCCCGTCCCACGTAAGAGTTACAATCAGGATCCAAGAGGTGTAACCAAAATAGTCCCTGCTCAGCACATCTAACCCAAGGGGAAAAACGTCATTGCGCCAGAGAACTCGGGAATAAAACCACCGCAGAAGAGCTTGGACAGGGAGACTGCTTTGAGGTCCTCTTGGGATTTTCCTTAGCAAGAGATATTTCTTTTAATGAGTCCCTAAAATTGGCGTCCTCTGGAGAAATGACTCAGCAGAAAGGACACAGCAAGGTCTGTCCTTCAGGAAGGGAAGCAAATTAAGGTCAGAGAGGGAAAAGAAGAAACAAGAAACTCTACACGTTTCCATTCTCTGTCCCTCAGCACCGGTACCGACCAAATCATTTTCCCCCAGTGTAGGTGGCTCCCAAGAAAGCCCACTTCATGTGTAAATGTGGTTTAAGAGAGAAGGAAATGTCTGTTCTCTGCTCCCCCTCTTCGATGGTGATCAGTGAGTGGTCAGACCCTGGTACTACTCATTTTTGTACTTGCTCTTAAGTGCCCTTGAGGGGTTTGTAACTGGTTTATGTGTCATATATAACCTAAGGAAACAAAACTGACCTAAGTGACAACCAGTACTGTCAAAAATAATGATTTTACCTTGAAACTTAGAATATTTCAGTTTGGTTTTTTTAAGCTCCCATTCCTAGAGTCATTTGATTATATGAAAATCTAATTCCTTTTAAAAGAGTAACTTTTCAATCTCTGGTTGCATGGAGAATATAGAACACATAAAGAGAGGAAAAGAACCCAGTACCTAATATACAGAACCAGTTTTCAGTTATTTGATTCTACACCATTATTCTGGAGGCCCTGACTTAATGTTTTTCGGTGTTGGATGTTGCTGATGCTGTCTGGATGACACTAAACCCAGCATATTTGGCTTGTAAATGAGAGGAAACTGCCGAGAAACATTTTTTCTTTTAAAGTGCAGTAACTTTATAGGGGGGAAAAAACCAATGTATTGGTCTTACTGTGAAAAAAAAAAGAAAATCAAACAAGCTATTTGTTTCATCAGGGTTACCATTGCCACAGCTCAATGTGTTAATTATAAAAACTCAGACTGACTTGTCTCTTGACAGTTCAGAACATGAAGCTCTGCTTGCAAGAGGTGTATCCTCAGTACTCAAGCTATTAAATCCATTACAAAAGCATTAAAATGTAAAGCTCCAACCCTGCCTGTAACCTGCAGATAACATTAAATATCTCTAGTCCACTTGCTAAAGGGAAACCCAGAGAATTTGGGAGTGACCGGAGGAGCTAATAATCCGTATGGAGAGTGTCAGTGAGAGGAGTGTAAACCTACTTCTGCTGCTCACACAGGCCGCAAAGATAAGACTCTTCAAGGTGTAAGTTGGCCAACAGTTAGAAGGACTCACCTCTGGTAAATTGAATACGACAGCCAGATTTTGACAGATACTGCTGGCTACCGTTCTGATGGAGAGAATAGATTTGATAGAGAGAAATGATTGCTTTATGGGATCTGCTGGGTTTTGAGTCGGATATTTCTTTTGAATATTTGTTCAGTAACATCAAAAGCTCTGACCTTGACACTGTACCATTCTGTTAAGACTCTGATTTCATAGTTCCACACTATAAACAATTGTTTGCCAAGCACCCACCAACAGAATTATTTCAGCATTCAATGTCATACCTACAACTCCAATGAAGTTCATAGCACTTAAGCCCTGCTCTGTACCAGCGGTGGGCAGAGGCTGCTGAAGATCTGTGTCTCAGCTTCCCCGAGCTGCCACAGAAAACAGTTTTCTTCAGAAAGTCTGGGCACTCCAGCGAGTAACTGGATTCTGCAGGGTTTACAGAAGCTGGCTCAGCCAGTACAAGGTCCAATGTTCAGAAAGCACAATTAGACATTATTAGTTTGCCTTATGTTCATTCCGTTTTGGCTGCATCCCAACGGCACTAAGGCTCTGGGCTTCGCACGCTATCCCGGGGGGACACCCAGCTGTTCCGGCTGCTCCGCAAGGGGCAGCCAATCCACTGCTGCCCGATGTGCCGGCGCATGTCCTCCTCTCCGGGAATCACGGTTGCTCTTCCCTTTTGCTGCTTTCGAGTTTGTGATACTTAAAATTGGAATAAAAAAATCCTGTTTTCTTTCCTCACTTGACCTCATCTCGAGGGGTTCAGGAGAGATGATTATTTAATAAAAGCCTTCTTTGGGAAGAAGGGTATTTCCTCTGAGGGAACCTCTCTATCTCGGAAAAGCGCTGTTCACAATCAAGGCATCCTGCAAGCTCGTAGCAATAATGCAACAAGTTATTAAAAGAAAATAACCACCCACGTTTCTATGTGCTTTAGAAATTCCTCCTTCAATATGATGGAAATCTTTGAGGACTCTTGAGTCTACTGCTGCAGTCAAGTTCATAATTGGGTATTTTAATTCTGAGCAAATCTAATTGCTAATTTCATTGCAGCATCAGGACTATGAGCTGCGTACGCTGTGTGCATTCCCACAGTTTCTGCACCTCCTTGTTAGCGTCAGTATTTTCCCTTCCAACAGATTCAACCATATTTGGGGCCTTGCTGTACACCTTGTACTACACGAGTACAGAAACAAGTAGTTTCTGCTCCAAAGAATTTACAAAGCAAGAGAAGAAACAGTAACGGGGCAAACAATTTGACCAGCAGCAAAACTGGAAATTGAAGGTCATCCTCTTAAATGCCAGATAAATACCTTGTCCTTTAGACTGTATTGTTCTTCACAGTTACAAAACAAAGTTGGTTAAGTGTCTTTTACAGGAAAAAACAAGAAAAAGATAGTACTTCCACATCTTTCTCCTAACACAAACACTCTGGGGCCACCAATTGCCTTAAATCAAACTCATCTTCTTCAGACTGATTCTCATGGTGTTTGCAGAAGCTTAAAAGTTAATTGAAATATTTTATTTTAGTTACACTTCTGCCCCAGAGGAGATAATCATGTGTTGGTTACGGGGGTAATGGTTTCCGTCTCTGTTCCTTCTAACGCCCACATTAATATAATCCCAGTATTAGTTTAGTTTCCTCAAACGTACTAGTTGTACTAATTGTTTTCCCAAGTCCAGGCTTCCCTCCCAGAAAGCAAAGTGAGTGGGAAATGGTTCTGTGATCAGAATACGCAGCACTCCTTTAAGAAGCTCATCGTTCTGTAAATCAGGTTACAGTCTCTTTCTCAGCAGGCTGCAAACCTTTTGATTTTATTGCATTAGTCCGTAACCATAAATCCGAGCACTGAAGTGATCCCTGACATCGGGGTTTTCAAGTTCTCCCTCCCCAGCACTCGATTCAGCAGAGCACGGTTTCGTTGTTCCAATAAGACCGGCACTGCGGTGGCAGTGATTCAGCAGTACCTGCGGCACTGCAGCTGGATCCCACAGCTCCAGGTACGCCGGGAACGCAGCCCGGCACAAAGCTTCCTCACTGAGTCATCATTTTACAGCCCAAAGGGATTTCTCTCCTGCATCTGTTCCTCTCCTGCTGCAGACTAGGGGAAGAGCAGGCGGGAGCCGGTTAGGTATCCCGGTTCCCTCACCGAGCTCTTGGTCTGCCTCTGCTTCTACCCATTCCCCAGCCTGGCAGCCTCACCCCGGACATCCACCGCCTTGGATTTGTGGGCAGCCAAGAGCAGGAAGCGAAGCTGTTTTTTTTCACTATTGCAGCATCTCCTATTGTTTTCCACAGAGAGAATTGCCCAGGGAGAAGCTGTAGACCGGGATGCGCTGCTCATCTATAACCTTGAGAAGTGCAAAAGGCTGGAAAACAGCATCCTGCCCAGGAAATGTCAACCTTGGGCTTAGAGAGGAAAATTCCTGCGAGTTTTGCTTCTAAATCCTCCACACAGAGAGCTGAATGTTGTTTTTTTTCTCTGAGTGGGCCAAAAGACCAGACTGCAAGAGCACTCTTGCTGAGATAATCCTCTCCACTGAGTGCTGGACAGCACAAGCAGGACCAAGGAGAGGTCAACAGCCACAATACAGACTGATCCCATCTGCTACCACTTCAGTGGACACTGGCCCCTGGCCACAAAACAGAGCGTGGATCGGAGGGAAGGATCTGAGCAGGAACTGGCTGTACTCAAATACCCCAAATAAAATCTGGACCTGCCAGGGCAGGTTTAGCAGATGTGAATCGTGACCTTGCAACAGCCACTGAGCCAGGCACACTTCTGGTGTGAAAGATGATGTTCCAACAGCCTGTCCTTCAACCGCCGAGTGCTAAGTAGGTCCAGGTCCGGTGTTTAAGCAAACTCTCTTTTAGGACTCCAGTAGGAGTCTGAATCAAGAAGCATCAAGCACATTACTTTATGAGTTCCTTCCCTGCTTGGAATAGTTTAGTACGGGTGACTGAACACCAAAGCAGCTTTTACTCCTTCTCCTTTACTCTTCTTTACTCTTCTTCTCTGGAGACTTCCAAAACTGCCTGGATCTGTTCCTGTGTGGATATGTTCCTAGGTGATCCTGCTCTGGCAGGAGGGTTGGACTCGATGATCTCTAGAGGTCCCTTCCAAACCCTACCAGTCTACAATTCTATGATTCTACAGAAGCAATCACTACTGTATCCAGGGTGGATCTAGCTGGGAAGAGGTTTCACATCCTTTCTGTCCATCGCTGATTTGTTTTATGATCATGAGCCAACTGGTTTCCATAAATGTACTCTGGGAATAACAGGGTTTGCACACAGTGACTTCTATCTAGCAGGGTTCAAGGACTTTTATCAGCTTGGCTTCATAAATTAGTTGCCCTTCTCATAAATGTGCTGTATAAGCAACACAGACACAAGTTGTTGATTTAGATGTTGATTTCCACTCTAAAGCTTTGAAAATCTTTCTCTCTCTAGGGGTGTCATGATTCTGAAACAATCCATACACCGATCAAGCTCATTAGCAAAGTGTTCTACAAGTGCTGGTGTAACTTTCACTATTTAGCTAGGAAAAAAATTATTTGGTGCAGGAAACACTTAAAATAACTAACACCATCAGGAACAGTGTGAACTGGCCAGCACAGCAAGGTGATTCTGTGAAATGCTGCAGGTCTGCCTGTCCTACGTCTCAGACTCCATCTACCCTGCTTATAGATCGTGTGAAATCCCAAATTACACACCACAGAAAACAGGTTCAGGTTGCTGCCAACGGGCTTCCACTTAGTTACACCAAGGGCAGGAGGTTGGTACCTATCCAGTTCCTATCCCAATACAGCTGCAACACTGCACATCCAAAATACTGGGAATAACAGGAGGTTTTTTCCCCCATTTTTCCTAAGTAAGAGAAACGTCGCATGCCTTCCTGTGATGTTTTCAGATAGTTTCAGTAAACTTTTTTACACTCCAGAAATTGCTTTAAAAATGTTTGGTTTTTGTTTTGTTGTGTCTTTTTCAAGAATCAGTAAGGAAACCTGGAGAGTCCATGGCCACGATGCCGGGTAGGTGGGGTTGTAACAACCCTTTCCAGAAAAGTGCTGCTAAGTCATCAGCTACTACCTGGCCATGAAAACTGTGCCACTGATTCCCACGGTGCTCTGCAGAGGATTAGGAATAACAGATCTGGTCCAGCTGATACTGGTGAGGGGACCAGAGGGAAAACCTGACAGCCTATCTATCAATGCACAACACAAGTCTTCAGCTGCTAACAGGCCAGACAGACTCAGGTTCAAATGCTCAGAATCCTCAAACAGTGTTATAAGAGGAGCATGGGAATAATCTTTTGAGCAGGGCCTGTTGTGACAGGACAAGGGGTGATGGGTTTAAACTAAAAGAGGGGAGATTTAAACTGGATAGAGGGAAGAGATTTTGGATGCTGAGGGTGGTGAGAGCCTGGCCTAAGCTTCCCAGAGAGGTGGTTGATGCCCCATCCCTGGAACCGTTCCAGGGGAGGTTGGATGGGGCCCTGAGCAACATGCTCTAGTTGCAGATGTCCCTGCTCCCTGCAGGAGGGTTGGACCAGATGACCTTGAAAGGTCCCTTCCAACCCAAACAATTCTATGATTCTATGTTTGATACCAAAGTGTGCGATTTTCAAAATAGGGATTATAGCTCTGGTTTGTGTTTGCTTGGGCATTTATGGAAAAACACCTTACAATAGATGAAAGTAAAAATATGCATTGCAAAAGGTATTGGAGTAAAAAACACCTTATAATAGATGAAAAGTAAAAATATCCAGTGCAAAAGGCATTGGAGTAAATCTTTGGCAGGAGGAAATTAATTGGCAGATAAGGTAATGATTCAGAAAAAGTTGTCCAGGCCATATTTTAATTATAAAGTGTCTCAGAGTGCAACACAAATGGTCAGCAAAGAGCAGACCCTTAAGGTGTAAGAATAGTTCCTTGGTGATCTAATCCAGTTATCTAAAAATAATAATTTTTTCCTTGTCTAGAAAATGTAACAAAGCGAGTTGCATCTGAAAACCACGGTGGAGAGACAAGATATATATTCCACAGGGGAAACTCTTATTCAGCCTCCCTGGGCACCGCTACAATTACTGATGCATGTAAAGATATTCTTTTCACCAGATGAGATTTATATCTCTTGTAAGATAGGTTAGTGCAGCATAACTCTGAGGTCTGATTTTGTTTATTAAGTTAGATGCCATTACACTTTAACTAAAGCTTCCTGCTAAACTAAGAGGGCACTTGGCCAGGAAATGTACCTTATTTATCTTGTGAGTGGCACATATCTTGAGGTCATTTAGCTTGAACTCACAGTTAGTGGATAAAGTTGTTGGTTTTTTTCTGTAAAATCACCTATACAATTAAGCTCTGAGATTTACCCACCATATATTACCTTGGTCAGTCTGGCCTTGAAGGTCTTGAATTCCCGAATCTCAGGTCCTTTTGCAAAAAGGTACTCCAAGAAAGGAGCAGTAACACTTCCCAGAGCCACACCATTTCTCACTATTAGATTTATTACACTCTAAGCATTGTCCCTACATAGATCCAACTTGCTTAAACTTTTTTAAAGGGTGTACATTAAAAAAGGAGAATTTATTGAATTCTTGATCGTAAACTGGATAGAAATTTGATTATATAATCTACAGCTCACCTACACTTTAAAACTGCAGTCTCAGTCCTTTCCACCTCCCACAGCAAAAGGGCCAGAAAAAGGGAACAAGGATGGAACGATGTCACGCAAGGACTCGGGCAGGCAGAATTCCTCAGGATGGGAACAAGCTACCACAACACTGCAACAGCGGTCTACAAAATTGCAAATGGTAGGAAAAGAGTAAATGTCAATCAAGTAACCAGTGTCCCTTCCAGTGACGGAGCTCAGGGGTGTCAAACAAGAGTAACGGGAACCTAGTGCAAAGGAAAGAGGTGAGTCTCCATTCAACGGGCAGCAGACAAAAAAACAGGGCCAAAATTTATAGAAGAGCAACTCAGTTTGCTTACAAGAACATCATCTCCAGCTCAGGAAGCTCCGGAGAGGAAAACAGAAGCTGGAAGATTTGTCTTGGAAATCTGTTTTCTCAGACTGTTGGAACAGAGCACTGGGCTAACTGGACTCAGTCCTGCCGGTTTTTATTATAAGCCTATTTTTTCATATCTAAAAAAAGTTAATAGAAGTACCTTAAAATGAGCAATTTTGCTGTAACACTATAAGCACTATGAGAGAAGCCAGAAAATAAGCCATTGCCTTATAGAGCAGAAGGCAATAAAGAAAAGGAAGCACGGACTGCTTATTATCTCTGCTGGTACCGAACTTGGAAACAGCCACTTCGCTTCTTTGAGGTGGTTTATAAATTTAAGAAATCACTCGATATTTCAGGCATCGGGTTCAGTATATACCTTTTTACATAAAAAATATTGTTTCCTTCATTGCCGAGCCAAGTGTTTTTCTCATACATAAGATCAATACCAGGCACTCCTTTTATTACATTTATATCATACCTTGTAGAATTTCAGCTAGAGACAAGTTCCATAAATCCTGATCAACTCTTGCATTGTTCAAAAGTCAATGTGCAGGATGAATAAAGTATAGAGTTAGCTAATCACTCACCACTGGCTTTGAGATAACTTTCCTCCCGTCAGAGCCGATGATAGTCTGAGCATTGATTGATACTACGACAGTAAAAAACATGGCAGAGGGTTTTATTGGAAAATTCAACCCAAAAAATGTTGTAGTCAATTATAAATAAAACCTCACCTTCCTCTCATGCTCACAGTCAAGAGCACACTAGCTCCGAGCTTTCATAGTCCACTACACCATGGTACTTTGGGTGTCAGGAGAAAAAAAGTCAGTGACAAATTTGACTCAAAGATGTGAAAATAAAAGCTCAGGGTTCTGCTCTAGTTAATGGGGAGGTCAAGAGAGGGAGTTGTTTGTTGTGGTTTGTGTTGGCAGGCACTGATTGCTGGAATTTCCTAAATGTCTTTGCTTTGCTCAGAAAGAGGAAATATATAGAAGTTGTTGTGGCACAGAAATTCCTTTATTAGCCATTTATGCAAAAAAAACCCTTTCCTGGATTGGAGCATTCTGGTCATAATTTGACAGTTGCCTGAGAGTAACTAACACCTCATGGGAATTCGGGGACAACAGCAAATGGAACAGAATCTACCGCTGATGCAGAGGAATCTGTATTTTAGTAAGAACACAGCATTTGAAGTCAGTATGTTATTCTGCCTGCGCTTTGGACAACAGCTGTTAAGTGGAACATAAAGCACTCTGAGGTCTAAAAATCATCAAAAACACTGGGAGAAGCAGAAACGGCCTTTAGTACTTAGTATTTCCCCTTTTTCTCTCTTATTCCAATATTCGCTGCTTTTGAACAGGATGTTCAAAGGGATTAAGAATCTTGAAAGAGACTGACATTAAAGGGGGATATTCCACACAAACCATATTCCATCTATAATACTTACAAATATTCCTAATATATAAAACATTCACACACAAACTCACCCGATGAAATCTGCCTCTCAGTGTGAAACCAAGGAGCACGTTCTGATCAACCACCAGAGCCAGGGTCTTACGCTCTCTTTCCAGACACTGGTGCCAGAGAAACAAAGACAGGTCGAGAAAGAGGCCTGGAAGTTTCTGGCAGGTATTGTATATGGACTGAGTAAATCATGGGTACGTCTACACCATGTGATGGAGCGTAAAGGCCCCGCTGCCAGATGGTGGCCCAGCTGCATTATTTCTAGGGCTTGAGTTAGTCACCTCCATAGAGAACTTCCGTGCTGTGTGGATAAATCAGGGCCCTCTGACAGAACCAGGGTGGGGTTTGCTGAATGTTCTCCCGTAGTGTAGCTATGGCTGAAGCAAACACAGCCTTCTTCTTCTGTCTCTTTGGAAAAAAAAGTGATGCGCAGAACTCTCCATGTTAATCACAGTGTCAGAGCCAGTGATATTGTCACTCTCGTTTGCTGCAGCAGGAAAAGGGCCTGTGGTTGGAATCCTATGAAAACTTTTCTGAGAAATCTTTGGTCGAGCACATAAAAAAGACAAAGCGTGCTAACAGGGGAGAACTCACCGGCCTTTACATCTACAACTATGCACAACGGAGAAATAACACTCCTGCAAAGTCTGATTTGAAGGATGCTCTTCTGAAAAATGAAAGATGCATTTAGGAAGCTGACTGCACAAATTGCTGTCTTGAAATATCTATAACTTTCCATGGGGAATAGTGAGGCAACCAAAGATGGTGAGAATTAAAAAATCCCCCAATCCATCCTTACAATGTTATACCTTAAAATTTCACTCACAGTTCAAAAGAAACCCTAGATCTTCATGGTTAAAACTTCTAGCAGATAAAATTTCTTTTCCCATATTCTCCAAGGAAGGGATAGTGAAAGCTATATGATGATCTGAAAGCAATGGCACCTGTAAGTGTATAAAGGTAAATAAGTAACAGATGCACTGGAAATTCAGTCCAGTTAACAAAAAATAAAATAAATCTGGACGGGAACGATGAATAATTCACAGGCCGCATCACTAGAATGACCACGGGCAGGTCTGTGCAGAGTCCAGGACACACTGTACAAATAATTTACAACCCAGAAAAAGTGAACACTGCACAACACAAGTGCTGATTGCGAGCAATCTCATCAAGCCAAGTCAGCAGCTCTCCAAACATCAATGCACTCCAGGCACTGCCATGGCAATGACTTCAAACGGGGCTATAACCTGCTCCTCTACGCGGAACTCTAGCAGGGCCAAGACTTCGCTACCTTCTGCGGTGGTTATTTTAGGACATAAATTATGATCTTGACAGTATGCTGTTTAGAGAAAGAGGAAAAATCCCCAAATGCTGCTACAGAGCTAAATTGTTCTGAGGGTTGGACTGGGTAAAATATACATGTAAGGGTTATGTTGCCATTTTACCTGGGGAACCTCAGACAGCCAATGATCATAACTTGTGATGACCGTGGAGCTACTGGATATAAACACTGCCCGAACCAAATGGTTTGTTACTTCCAAGAACAGCAGTAATTCTATCCCAAGACACTCTAAAAAACCCAACACTGTGTTGCAATGCAGGGGGTAACTGAACAATGGTCCTAAGTTTAATTAGTAGTAGGGGTATGTGTTTCCTGGGGTGGATTTAATCAATTTTGCTCGTGAAATTTGGTTGAGAACTGTATCAGGAACTGTACGTTCTTATACATCAGTCAAGTTTAAATTAATTTCTGTTTGAGAGCAGAAAGTTGGGACTTACAGGCTGCAGGCCAAGACTTTACACAGAGACGAGTTTCGTTCATTTAGACTGGAAGAAGCGCCATAATAAAGACAAGGACAGATCAGTCTTTTGATTCAGGTATTTCACATGCTCATTATTGTCTACACACCACTGAAAGACGGCTCCCACCCGACTGCGATCTGTGCGTTGCTGACACCAGTGATTCAGGCAGATACATCTCATTTCTTTCCTCGGTGTTTTTGGATGCCTGTTCACAGACTGTTCTTTTATTTGATTCTCTTTTTGTTTTGTTTCAGGGCGAGTGTTCCCAGAAGTGCTATTACATCTTCGTCATAGAGACCATCTGCGTGGCTTGGTTTTCCCTGGAGTTCTGCCTCCGATTCATTCAGGCAAGGAGCAAGTGTCAGTTCTTCAAAGGACCCCTGAATATCATTGACTTCTTGGCTATTTCACCCTATTATGTTTCCCTCATCTTCTCAGAGGATGACCCAAACGAGGAGGACGACAGGCCGAGCAGCAACACGTATTTGGAGAAGGTTGGTTTGGTGCTACGGGTTTTACGTGCCTTGAGGATCTTGTACGTCATGCGCCTTGCCCGACACTCCTTGGGCTTGCAGACTTTGGGCATCACAGTGCGGAGGTGCACACGGGAATTTGGCCTGCTTTTACTCTTCTTGTGCGTGGCTGTCACTCTCTTTTCTCCTTTGGTCTATCTCGCCGAGAACGAATCCGGGAAGGTGCTTGAATTTACAAGCATACCCGCTTCTTACTGGTGGGCTATCATTTCAATGACCACTGTAGGGTACGGAGATATGGTACCGCGGAGCGTCCCGGGCCAGATGGTGGCTCTCAGCAGCATCCTCAGTGGGATTCTCATCATGTCTTTTCCTGCAACGTCAATATTCCACACTTTCTCCCATTCCTACTCGGAGCTGAGAAAGGAACACGAACGACTGCAGTCTCGGCTTCACGGAGTTAAAAATGCCAATAACTCCGGTGAAAGCGACACCTTCAATGAGACAGACAGCTTGGTCCTGGAGGATCAAACCTCACCAATCAAATACATCTACACCGGGAACTAAGCTGGGTTGTTAAACGTTCCCAAGAACAGGAACAGAAACCTACGCATCTGTACGTCAACATACTACACAAAGCAAAGCAACAACGTAGGTTACGATGCTTTTTCTCTGCCAGCATAGGTATACCAAGCAGCCAAGCCAACGCCGTTACTCCAACACATCGTTACGAAGCTGGAGCTTTTGAGAATGTCAAAAGTCAGAGTTCGTTCCATAATAAATATCCATCCTTCTCTATGACTAATAAGAACAAACTTTGTCTCTGCCAGTCATGTATCTCACTAAACACCTAATATTGAATGAGTAACAAACACAACAGCTTCTGTTGGCACAAATACACTCGTTATTTCATTTGCCTTTGAGTTTCCAATGTTCTCGCAGTTAATATCTCGAGCCAAGCATATAGGATGGATTCTTTCAGGGCTACGCACCAGTGTTGTTTCTACGATGCCCATCTACCAGGCATACAGAAGAAGCCTCGATACAAATCTGAATTCTGTATCTAAAGCCACTAATAAGCTTAAAATAAAAGCACCGCGTGTGAAAGCTTGCAAAGTTTGCCTGTAGCCAGACGATCAACCTATAAATCACAAGCTGCCCCGCTATTGTATAAAATACAGAGTGTCTGCAAGAGAATTTGCTTGAAATGCAGTCGCGGTCTGCAAACTGTAAACATTTCATACCAGACAGCAAGAGTTGTCAAACTTCTTTTTCGTATACGTATTTAAAAGAATAATGAGGAATAAAAATAATGAGGAATAAAAAAACCCAAGCTTACTGACCACATCAAAAGAGTTGGTGTTATCTTTTTCACTGAATGGTGACGGCTTCTCTGGAAGAAAGATTTAAAATAGAGTTACTGAAAATGAGATGATAGCTCAGAAGTATCCAAAGGTATAAACAGTAAAGAGTGAGGTGAACAAACGATTGCCAGAGAGGCAGGGGGAGGGACTTCCTGATGGAAGTGGAAGGTGTCCCTTTTGGGATATACAAATACAGCCAGAAGAAAGCAACAGGACTACACACAGGTCATCCATGTGACTTCATGGCATAGGCAGGATGATCTTTTGTAACGTGTCCTTTTAGAAGCTGTGAACGCAGTTGGTGAAACTGATACCAAGACAGGAAGGTGGGGCCTGTGGGAACACCTCTCAGGTCCTCAGTTTGTCAGCAGCGCAGCTGACACCCACGGAACTCTGACACACTGAATGTTGGCCATGCCTTTAAGCCCTGAGATGAACCAAGGCCTAAATGATTTTTTAATCAGATTTTCTGCTTTCATTATCCCACATCTTAAATCTTCCCAAGGTCCCCATGACCTCGTGCTCGAGTAAAGCTCAGCGAAGTGACCGCTCGGTCCCAGTTTGCAGGCACAGTAGGGTGCAGTTTGGAGCCCAGGGGGTACTTCCAGGTGTTGTGCCCTGTTTCCCACGTGGACATCCAAACACAGTCCCTTGCAGAGTTACGTAACTTCATGCAGGCATTTGGGAGTTTCAGTGTTTGGATACTATCCTCACTGCTCTGCGTAGCTTAAGAACAGAAAAGCACAGTTGTTGGCACGATTTGGATCACGTGACGCAAACTAATCTCTTGGATTTATCTTGCTATTGACCTTATGACTTAAATCAGAGAAACTGTAGCAGATTATAGATGGGATGTTCTAACACAACACACTAGATGACAGACATCTGTATTTGCCACATAAAGGGTGGAATTTCCGCTGGGTTATGCATAGGTCCATCTGATTTTTTGATACTTATTTTTTGCAATTAGCATTTTTTTTTTCCCAGCAATTCCCTAGAGTCGAACTACTGAGATGGTAAACCAGACAAAATCCAGCTCCAATCTGGACCATGATCCAGTGGTCCTATGCATAGTGAACACAACCTGTGTTTTTCTGGGACAGTCTGTATTTCTTTACGGTTATTCCAGTTTCTTAGGAAAACCAATTGCCCGCTGCCACAATACCCAGCAGAGTCCACTTCTGCCCCTTTGGTCTGGCAGAGCCAAAGACAGCGCTGGCTCCCTGCTGATGATACCTGCTAGAACACATGGCCTGAGGCAGGACAGCCACATCTGTTAAAAGACATTTCTCCCCACTGGCACACCCTTTGGAAACACAAACAATTAACGTAGTGCAACTGATTTGTTTTTCCTAATTAACAGTCGTCTGGTCAGTTCAGGGGTTAGTTCAACACAGACCCGCAGAAAATTAGCCCAGCCACATTGCTCTGAACAAGTAGACAGCTGGAAAAATATTGAGGCTTTTATTGCCCAAATACTTGTAAGAGCTTAATGTCCAACTGGTTCTGAGATGTAGGTGGGGTTGTGGGCATAACAGGCATCCAAATTCACAGCAAGCCAAGCCTTGACTCAGTTAAGCAGTTAAGCTTGAGTAAGTTCTTCCAAAACACAAGGCAAGGATGTGCTGCAACAGGGAGGTAAAACAAACAAACGAAGAAAAAATCACCAATGTTTAACAGGGAAGTACTTGTACTTGCAGCAGAATCAGGGTCATAACAAATATTTTTGTTTCTATCTTAGTCTCATCCTATAGTCGGGTCTGGGCTACTCCAGTTCTCATAGAAAACGGCCTTCATGATTCACTGTGTTACTAGGGAGGGAAAAAATATGTTGAGAGGAACATTTAGTCCCTGTGTAATTCAACTGAGTAACAAATTCAGAACAAGCAGTTACAATTAGCAGATATTGTTGTTGCCAAGATCGTATCATTTCATAACGAGACTTAATTAAAAGAGCAGTTTAGGTGCCTGGCATCCAGCTTCTCTTAGCTCAACTGCCAGCATCTCACCCATTAGCCTGGGGAAACCAAGTTGCTCAGCCCTCACCAGTGTATTATACCTCTTTTTAAGCTTCTAACAGATAGAGTAACTACTCCAACTGGATAATGAAGGGACCCACAAATCTCCCCAGCCTGCTGCTTTGTTTGGAGAAGTCGATAGATACCCTGCTCTGCAAACCAGCTACCGACACTGGAGTGGGACACAGTCACAGGAAAACCCCATTTTTAATCACTGGTCTTACTTGGAGTCAAAACACAGTGAAGGGGTTTTGATCACGGACTAAAGGCAAATTTTCTATGCTGCTGAAATGGCACTGAAGGGCTAAGACCTTTGCTTTGACCTAACTCTCACTTCTTCAGGGATTCTGCAGATTGTTTCAAATTCTCACTGCAGCCCTTTGTACCTCCCGGCTGTTCTCCAGCTGTTTCTCCTCTTTGACTTTCATTAGTTCCTCTGGTAGGGAAGCATTATGTAAGATGGACACACTATTATTTCAGTAATGAAGTCCCATTAATTTCATAGGTTCACTATTTTATTATTTCCACCTACTGTTAGATCTCCTAAAATTTGCTCTTTATCCATCTCTGGCAATCCGAACGTTTGCATCCAGTCACAAGTATTCATAATATATTATGAAATTTATTATTTGTCACATCAGCTCATTGGAGGGAACAGTACATTATTTTAGGGGTAAAAGACAAAATAATTCACAAAGTGTACTGCATATTCTATGCATGAATTACAGCAGAACTATTTAAAAATTGTATTGGTGGATATTTGTATTTCAAACATAGCCCAACAGTATGCTGCAGTTATTTTCAACAATTAAGCACATCTGCTGATAGAAATTACACTCAGCATGTCCCTTCTGATTTTATTCCTCAGGAAAGATTTTTTTTTCCCCTTTATTTTTTTGTTCAGTAAATTATTGTAATACACTGCAGTAATCTATAAATAATGATGAAAACCTAGAAGGTCAAGCAAATGGAAAGTACAGCACATTCCCTGAAGGAGCATTAGAAAGTTTTCACTTCTACAAGTAATAAATTATTAGCCACATGTTAAAGTCAGAACTGATAAAAGGCTGATATAATACTCATGTTTCCTAAATGGAATCTGGTTTCCGCATGGTAAAAAACTAGATATTCTAGCATCTTTTACTGAAAGTATTACATTCCTTCCTATGAACTATTTTGCTTCTGTAGCAATGGCTTATCTGAGCTAACCGGGGCTTTCAGCACTTCCAGCCATGGCACAAGCCCTACGAACCAGGACAAGGTTGTGAATATATCAGGTACTCAATAGGCACACTGGGCTCTCTGCTGACCTCCAACACAAGGCATTAAAGGGGATTTTCCCAGCAGGCAAAGCAGAGAGACTGAGCTGAATACTCCTCTTTCTTCACAGGACACCAGCATTCAGCTCAGCTGAGGTCTGTCTGCAGAACTCGCTGACTGGTTTGGGCAAACCGATGGTTCCCTGTGGGCTGCAGACCTTGCTATACCCTTATCACGCCAGTGTCTGAGCACCATGAAAAGCTTACAGAGAGGTGAAAGGAATCTACCCCTGAGCTACTTCACTGTAAGAGAGATCTGTATCGAGAATAGTACCAAGGAAACAACTCATCTAAAAATTGTAGGTTTGGATTAACAGCATCAAGTGTTTAAGGAGCACTTTAGCAGAATATGACAGTAAATTCAGCAAGAGGGATAAAAATCCGGGTCAGATTTCATGATTTCCATACCTGATTCCTGCCATAACTATACCAGCTGTAAAAATCAAGCCTATGTCTAAAAGAGAAGGGCTGTAGAAGACCCTTTGGGTGTTTCTCTTCTGAAAGTTATCATTAGCTATATCACCAGTAATAAGTCCTATAACTAAGCAATAAAATTTAATCATCCTGAAACAACACCTCAGATTTTAAATCTTTAAAGAAAAGGTCTATTGCTTTATACCTCACAATTTTGTTTAAAAAAATCCTTTAGGACTGAATGTATTACCATAGAACTCCACACATGCATATAATAAAGTCATAATATTTTCTAAATTTTCTTGCTTGCCAGTTCAAGCATTCAGCCAATTATTAGTCAGTCAGACACTAACTACAAGTCAACAGGTTTTATCTTGGCTTCTTCAAAAGAATTTCTTTTCAGCTTCAAGAAACTGTGACTATTCTCAGGAAGAACAAATGGAGTGATACAGAATTTTGCTTCTGCCTGAAGTTAAAGCAGATGAGGCACAGTTCATATTGACCTTTCAGGGCAATGAAGCTCTCACAAGATCTCTGTGAGAATCCAACCACGTTTCACTGTATTTCAGACAAACACCACCACCATTTGCTGATGTTCCACCATTTTGCCCTTAACTCCATATCCAGGTGCACATCACCTCCCACACAGACAGGATGAAGCCCAAGAACCTTCCTAGTTCCACAGCTTCTTGTTTTCACCTGCCCGCTTTGGAACCCCACGTCAGGAATTGTTCCTTTGCTATACAAAAAGCCATCTCGTTAAAGAATTTTCTTATTAAAATACATAACTTTAAAGGGACGATGTTACTAATACTAAAGATAATTGGATGGCACTCATGAACAGAGAACACTAATAAAACAAAGGAAGTGCTTTTATGCTCTTCAATCAACAGGTCTTGTGCTGTCCTTTAAGTGTCTTACACCGTCTCCCAAGAAAATATTCACTAGAATTTTCTAATTAAAATTTCACTTGCAAATCACTGTTCTTGAAATACCTTCACCAGAACAACAAAGCAGGTAACAATCATAAAACTTTTCGCCTTGAGGATCTACTTCTTCAAATTGCGTAAGTTTTCATTAGTCTGCTGCTTTACCTTAGCTATCCCAAAGCCTTCCCAACTGCACAGTTCCACACCAAATTAGTTAGAGCTGTTCTACCTCTGACAGACTTTCACATGAGAATTTCACAAAAATCATCTCGGCTCAAAGACAACAAACTCCAGGAAATTTCAAAGCTTCAGAGAGATGAAAATGAGTTACTCACAATTAAAGAAAAGAAAATGATTACATGGTTCAGCAAAGATACATTAATAGACTCATACAGCACAATTACAGTTTTTTAGAGGGTATTTTTAAGAAAGAGAGAATGACTCCATATAGGTTGAAACCAGCTCTGTATGTAATTCCAAGTCTGATATATAGGTCCATACCTTGAATGGTGCTTGCAGGATTTAGTATAATCATTTCCAGAATTGCTAAAGATAATGCTATCAGACCATTAAGTTGGAAAGACGCATGCTTAAATTGAACTCATTTCTTACAGATACTACGATATCTAAAGCAAACTGAGGGTCAAATAGATTTATGGCATGAGTGATTTGCAGATTGGGAAATGTTCTAAAAGACTTTAAAACATTTTGTCTTCAGAATTTCACATTTCTGAACAAAACTGTAACAAGATTCCATTCCTCAGAGTTATCACACAAGAGGCAGAAAACCCCCAAACCCAAAACCCACAGAAAGGCATTTCAAGAGCAAGAATATTGAAGGGAACACTACACAGAACAAAAAGTAAATCAGTTTCAAATTATCTCCTGAAGGAGCAAAGCGTGTCAGCAGCATAGCTTTGCTGGTCTTTAATCACTGTTGAAATAACAGCAAATGAAAGGCTTGCTGCTGCACGTTGTCAGGTAATTCCTGCGAGCTCTCAAGTGCCTCTGGCTCTATGAAAGCCTAGAGAGTTTGAATCACTCAGTGTACTGAAAACTCTAACAAGTGCAACTAAATATTATGATAAGGTAGTTAAATTTTATCCTTGACTCTACTTTATTTCGTTGAAGAAACACGGATTCTGAACAGTTTCAGAAAGGACCTCTCTGAGCAACCTGCTCTGGTGGGAGGTGTCCCTGCCCATGGCAGAGCGGTTGGGACTAGGTGATCTATAAGGTCCCTTCCAACTCAAGCCATTCTATGATTTTATGATTTTATGATTGATTCTATGATTCTATGATTCTGTGATTCTATGATTCTGTATCTAAGCTTAGGAGACCAAAGGAAAAACACAAACCAAAGCAGGCTAGATGTGGGGTAAATCAGCAGTACTCTTAAAATCCATAGACATAATCCAACTTACCGCTGCTGAGAATCAGGCTGCAAGCACTTCTGTGTTGCTGCAGTATGTTCACGGTCATTTTCTTCCTTCATGAAGTGATTCTGAAACATAAAAACATCAATCAGAAAACTGAAGAGAAAGAACAACCTTCCTTTTACCACCATCACCCACGCTGCAGGCGTCACAGGTTTGGTTGAACAATGATCCCTGCAACATGTTGACAAGAATTGCGGGCCCAAACACAAACACAACCTTTCCTATTTCCATTCTTAGCTATAGTCCTACTACTGCATGGTCTAATTTCATCTATATGTTGATGTTTCTGAAAACACTGACCATGCACCCTCTCAAATACCTACACCGAACGCTCCCAAAGACCCACATTTCCAAAAGGGAGGAAATTTCATAAGATCTTCAAAGATTTCCAGAGTGGCTGATTCTGGGTGGGGAACTGGAAGAAGAGGGATGCAATTCTAGACTCATCCCGTTTCCAGCAGAAAGAAGTGGGGCCACCAAAGGGTCTCTAATAGCAAGGAATATCCCAACCTGTAATGCACTCTTAGACAATTGCTGTGTTCTTGTGCACGGGACAGAATATACTCCAGTTAGAATTGAACCTGCTCCTCAAGGGCAAGCTCATTGGAGAGAAAAATTGGCACAGTCAGAGCTGCTTGCTCAGCTCTGGCTAAAAAGCAGCACTGAGGACTGCCAATATTGATGTGATTCTCTTCTTTTATTCAAACAGCAAGAACAACCAGCCAAAACGTCTTGGAGCATCCTGCACCTAACAAGACAGCACTAGCACTCGTTTCTCCAAACTGCTTTCCTGCTGAGTAACCAAGCTCAGATTGGTTTTGGAAGTTTCCCTTTTCCAAGATGTGGTGGGTGAGTCAAGTGGCTTCTAAGCTGAAGACTCAGCAAAGAGTTGAACCCTGTGGGAATTTATTTGTGGGAATTGTCCCAAAAAACTCTATTAGCAGGGAAGCAGGTCTAGACAACAAATACTGATGGAGGTTTTTTCTCAGGAAAATTGAGGGCTTGCCCGTAAGAAAGGACAGATTGCCACAGCTCACTGGTTGCCACAGACCCAGTTTCCCCTTCCTTCCTTCTTTCCTTCCTGCCTGCCTTCCTTCCTGCCTCCCTCCCAGTACAGTTGCTCAATGTACTTTTCCTGGCTGAAGAAACTTACCAAAGAAGCTTCTTATCAACATATGCACCCACTGCCCAGAGGAGCATCACTGAGTCTGCAGGAACACTGCTTTGCTTATGAGCCACTATTAAGCCGACAGTATTCAGGATTTTCTCCCACTCTTCCACTCCATCAAGGAAGTGAAGCACAGACAGAGCTGATGTGCTCGCTCTCCAGGGCTGCATTCCAGCTCTGTTCCAGCCAGAACTGAGCCTAAGACTACGGCCCAAACAGGACCCCCCCAGTCAAGTCACTCTGCTGGTTCCCTTTCTTATTTAACCACTTCTCTATTTTTTTCCTGCCTTCTGAGACAAACACTTTGTATTATCACAATTAGGCTTCACTTCCAACGCTGCCTACAAAGTATAACCCTAAGTCGAAAAGTGAAAAACGCTCCAGTGGTTGAGCTCTTTTTGTTTCTGGGATCTCTGCCTCTCCACCATATAAACTACCAAACCAGACTCCCCTTCACCTGACACGGACGGCTCACAGAGATGCCTCCAGCCTATGAAACCCCACAGCAGACCACGAGCTCCCTGCCTCTGAATTTTGCTTTCCAAGCCAAAACATCCATTCATTTATAATTACAAGTGATGATTCACATCACACAAGGACAATTCAGCGTGATTCAGTCTTCCCTTCTCCCCCAAAATAAAACCCCTTTCTTACAGCTAAGACTTCACCTTAAAAAGGCCCAGCACTGAATTCTGGTCTGCCCTGGATGCTCTCCCAGAGGTCCTCTCACCTTCTGTCTGACAGCCATCTAGTGGTACCTGCGCTACTTAGCAAGGTAAAGGAGCAGCTCAGACAGAGCTCAGCGCTCAGACAGACGTGTCCCTTCCTCTTAGAGCTGGAAGCTCTTCTGGGAGGATGGAATTTACACTATATACTTATATAATTCTCTTAACTTTCCATTATCCTATAAAAATAACTACGTGTTTGTAAGCATTAAACACATGCCCACAATGCTGTCTGTTTCTGTCAACCTTTTATGGTTGCCAACTGCACTCTGGGACACATCCTGCCTCTGAGGTGAGACCAGGTATGGACAACAGGGCCAGCACTGCTTCTTCCTTCCAGCAAATGTTGGTGCCAGAGCTCCCTTCTTCCTGCAGCCTCCAGAGGAAGCCGAGCATGGAATAATCCTGCTGCCCAATGGACAATTGCTCCAGGACAAGTACAAGGTATATGAGTGGATCGACGACGGACACAGGCACTGAAGATACCACTCCAGCCTCTCTTGACAGAAGTTTTTCATCATGAAATTGCACCCAAGGGCTGCTGCAGACTCCTCCTCCACGCTCCTCTTATCCCTCCCACGCTCTCAAGCATGCAAGTTCTGTAACTCAATGAAAGATTGTCCGATCCCCTCTGCAGACTAAGCTCCTTGCTACAGTAATGTCCAGTTGCCTCAAAGGCCTTCCTGCCCGCTGTAACAAAGACAGACTGAGCTCTTCTGATTTCTTCTCCAGTTACCAACTGCATCTTTTGGTATTCTAAACGCACCTGTCCAGAATCCCGCAGAGGGCAAATGGTCTCCTGAGGGGCATTAAGAAAACTGTGTCCAGCAGGTCTAGCGAGGCTTTCCTCCCCCTCTACTCTGCCCTGGTGAGACCACACCTGGAATACTGGACCCAGTTTGGGGCTCCCGAATTCAAGAGAGACAGAGATCTATTGGAAAGAGTTCAATGGGGGCTACGAAGACGACTAAGGGACTTGAACATCTCTTCTGTGAGGAAAGGCTGAGAGAACTGGGGCTGTTTAGTCTGGAGAAGAGAAGGATGAGAGGGGATCTTATTCCTGTCTATAAATATCTGAGGGGTGGGGGTCAAGGGGAAGGGGCCAGGCTCTTGTCTGTGGTGCCCTGGGATAGGACAAGGAATAACGGGGATGAGCTGCAACACAGGAGATTCCACCTCAACAGGAGGAGAAACTTCTTTCCTGTGAGGGTGACAGAGCCTGGCCCAGGCTGCCCAGATTGGTGGTGGAGTCTCCATCTCTGGAGAATTTCCAGCCCCCTCTGGATCTGTTCCTGTGTGGCCTGCCCTGGGTGATCCTGCTCTGGCAGGGGGGTTGGACTCGATGATCTCTCGAAGACCCTTCCAACCTCTAACATTCTATGATTCTATGATCCGTGTCGTGCTTTTGTCTTCACATACCCTCTTCTGTAATCAACTCCTACCTGAGTCTGAGCCTGTCCCTGGCAGAAAAAATAAGAGCTACAAGAAGATACTTTGCACGACAAAGTAACAGAAGCCGATGTGATGCTGAGCACATTCCTAAGCTCCGCAGCCCGTCGCACTCATTCCTAATCATAGACATCGTTCNAGGGGTGGGGGTCAAGGGGAAGGGGCCAGGCTCTTGTCTGTGGTGCCCTGGGATAGGACAAGGAATAACGGGGATGAGCTGGAACACAGGAGGTTCCACCTCAACAGGAGGAGAAACTTCTTTCCTGTGAGGGTGACAGAGCCTGGCCCAGGCTGCCCAGATTGGTGGTGGAGTCTCCATCTCTGGAGAATTTCCAGCCCCCTCTGGATCTGTTCCTGTGTGGCCTGCCCTGGGTGATCCTGCTCTGGCAGGGGGGTTGGACTCGATGATCTCTCGAAGACCCTTCCAACCTCTAACATTCTATGATTCTATGATCCGTGTCGTGCTTTTGTCTTCACATACCCTCTTCTGTAATCAACTCCTACCTGAGTCTGAGCCTGTCCCTGGCAGAAAAAATAAGAGCTACAAGAAGATACTTTGCACGACAAAGTAACAGAAGCCGATGTGATGCTGAGCACATTCCTAAGCTCCGCAGCCCGTCGCACTCATTCCTAATCATAGACATCGTTCACTACTTTTGAGACTTTGCAGGTGCTGCGCTGCCTTGAAGGTCTCAGAAGTGTGAAATTAAGAGTGAAATACCTTGGCTAGCTTAGCATGAAGGTAAGAACATTGCAAATTAATGTTAAGTTTTATTCAGGTTTACCCAGAGGGCAGGAATATATTCTAGTGTCAAGGGAAGAAAAAAAAAGGAAAAAGAAGATTTAAAATAGTCAGCATGAGTGTTCACAGTCAGGTATGATTATTCCATATATTACAAGCAATCCAAAGAAAACTAAATGCCCCCAGTGTCTGCCTTCAGCTGTACCTGTAGGGGTTAATTCATAGCAGAGAGATTGAGACAGTTCAGGGGAACACCTCGTTGCCAAACGCCTGGTTTGACCCCAGAATACAGTAGAGAGCCAAACTACTACGTGAGTGGCATGAAGCAGGTTACTCAGCCTCAGGTTGCTACTAGAAATAAATGTAAAGAGGATAAGAAGGAATGCGAGCTCTGGCCAGCAATAAAGATGCTGGCAGATCTCAGCACACTGGACTTTAAGCTTGTTTTTCCTCTACCTTCAACGCATTCAAGTCCTAATTTAATTAAAGCCCTCAGCTTATCTCAGTAGAGATGCCTTGTAAAGAACTTGTATACAGTGTTTTCCTCCAGCACTCAGGAGGAATACATGAAACCCTACAACCACTAAATAATGCAACAGAAACCAGTTCTAACTTTAAAGATGAACAGAGAGAAACCTTCCCTTCTTTCCTCCAGCCTAAATTCTGTACAAAAAGAAGATACTTTTCCTTCTAGCTGCCAGCATGCTGACCACCCGGCCCCAGGTGTCTGAACATCTCATCCTCTTCCTACCACTTTATAATGATCCCAGCAGGCCCTTGTCCCCCGGCCTCATTCACCAACACCGACGTGTTCCTTCACTCCCTGTGGCTCAGCCACTCTTTGTGAAGTCCTTCAAGCAGTCAAAAGGAAGATGAGAAAGGGCAAAGCTTTAGCTGGCACTCATCCAAACATGTATCTTTCCATGGAAGATAATATCCTCAGGGAGGAAGAAGGACACAGCGCTTTCCCCAGGCCATAGTGCAGCACCAGACTGCTGTGCTACGCGCTCCCTGAGAAATTCAGCTTTTTTGCCCCTGTTAAAAAAGGCAGTGTTGGGGTTTGTTTTCATAGACTTTATACCAGCTTCTTTCACAGTTCAGAGGCAGCAACCACAGAGAGGTCTCAGGGCCCATCCTACTTCAAAATGAATTGACACTGAAAGAAGTAAATAGACCCGATGACTGGTGTGGACCTTCTCAGAATGGAAGCTCCAGCTAAGAGCTGAAAAGCTACCTGGGAGCTCCTGGTGCAGCAAACGGCTTCTCGTTTTTTAATGTCTCAGGGCACATGGACCAAATTAAAGAAGTCTTAAAAATCAGGCTAGCATTTTCACAAATCCAAACACAATGGGTGCAAGCATACAGAAAAGCCAACAAAATTATTTTCTCTCCCTCTGAAACTTGAAAAGGTGGGAGGGAAGAAAACATAACAAAATGAATTGATCTTTAGGCCTCAGCCTTTTCTCTGCAGATCAATCTCTGTTGAAATTAAACACAAGTAAAACAGATTAACCACGAAACCAAAAGAGAATTCAAGTTAGTAAAGCAAGAGCAATAGGAAAACAGGGAATATTAAAAATGAACTCGCATCTTTATATTGGCAAAAGCTTAAATGCCATGTTTAAAAGGTTTAAATTCCTTCACCATGTTTTTATATTACGTGAAATTTATTTAACCTATAAGTGCCATATTTTTGACAATGGTTTGTTTCTACACTTTGTAGCGATATCCAATGCTGTTTGAAGTACAGCATAAAATTCTTCAGTTATTTTTGAGCACTGTGGTTATTACTGTACCATATTATATCGATAAGTATCTATAAATGTGGTCCCATTCAACTGGAAGCCCAAACCCATCATTTGATCATCCAGTCTGGCCTACAGATTTTGCCTCCACATTAAGCCACTGAAATAACTGTTTCTGAGCCTGACTCTGTTAATTGTCTGTGGGTCCAGCAACATTGTGCACTGAGTGTGCGCCTGCAGAGAGAATGCAGAGTCATTTACTATGAGCATCTGAAAGGGGCCTGTAGGAAAGCTGGGGAGGGGCTGTTTGCCAGGGCTTGTAGTGATAGGACAAGGGGTAATGGTTTCAAGCTGGAAGAGGGGAGGTTTAGACTGGATGTCAGGAAGAAATTCTTCACAGTAAGGGTGGTGAGACCCTGGAACAGGTTGCCCAGGGAGGCTGTGGATGCCCCCTCCCTGGAAGTGTTCAAGGGCAGGTGGGATGGGGCCTTGAGCAACCTGGTCTAATGGGTGGTGGCCCTGCCTGTGGCAGGGGGTATGAAACAAGATGATCTTGAGGTCCCTTCCAACTTTAATCATTCTATGAATGAATCTATGAGTATTTTCTGCGTGTCTTACTGGTTCCACATTTTTATGTAATGTTCTTATTATCATCCCTCTATTTTGAAAACGTCTCCGAGGGATGTGCTAGTCAGGGAGCACTGGGAAGATCTGAAGGAAGCAAATTAAAAAGAGAAAAATGAAGCACAGTAGACAAGGTCAAGAAGGCAGGTCCACACACAGGGAACGAGGTTGGAACATGTACAATGTAGGAGAGCTGTCTTGCTGCCATAAAAGCACATTTTGAAATGTGGCTTTAATCATAGTCCTACAGCTTGTCATCACCGGGTCTCACTGATGTCCGCTGTGCTGCTGACTTGTCTGCGAAGTGCTGTCGGGGCTGCGTTTTGGGTGGCACGGCCCTAGCAACGGAGATGTGACCCCTTCCCCTCCCACATGACAGCAGTAAATACACGGCAAGCTTGCCAGCAGAAGTTCTATCTTCAGTAGGACTTCTGCAAAAGCAAACTTGCCCTACTCCAAGAGCACTGCAAAATCTTTAATTACCTTTCCAACTACATGCGAAGATTCGGATTCTGGGAGAGCACCACACAAGATATTCAGAAACTCCAGCTGAAAACCAAAGCTGACACCTGACTTACACTTACAGAACTCAATCCTGACCCAATTCTTTACTTCTCTACCCCTTACTGTATTAAAAAAGCCCCTCAGGCCCATGAAGAGCACCTTCAAGTGTACACCTCAGCCTGATCAGACATTTTGCTATTGGCCTGGCAGTTTATAAACTTACTTAAAGTTATCTTTTATAGCAGCTTGTATGATTGCTGCTGAGGAACCTGGAGTCTCAGGATGATTTTTTTATGCAGAAAATGAGCAGAACGTGGCAAATGAGGAATGTATGTCTTCTAAACTAGCATAATACTGCTGAAATGTCTTTAAGAGAAATTGTCGATATGACACATTTGTCTCAAACTGACCTTTTTTAAGAAAAAAAAAATCCTCTCATCAACAAAAAATAGTAACGACATTTTGCAGATTTTTTTCTATTTATAAAATATTTTCTGTTTTTTACCAAACAGCTATGCTTCTTCCCAAGGCAATTAAAATTGTTGATTTATGTGAAGCTAGATCAGATCTGTTCTGCAATTAACAGGTTTTCTGTTGTTACTTGTTTACTGATGAGTTGGAAAGGTGGAGCTTTGCTATTATGGAAACCCTGCAAGAACTGACCATCTATGATGAGGATGCCTGAAATAACTGGGAATACCATGATTAGAGAGTTCATTGAATATAAAAGAAATTGAGGCGACAACCGTCCTCCCCTTTCATTTTTTTTTTCCCTGTAACAGCAAAAATTTTAACATAAGCTTTGAGCTGGCAGCAGCAAAACATGAATTGTTTCTTAGGCTGAATTATCACTACATGTTTCATAAGGATTAACCAGTGTGTTGTTATTAGTCAGTGATTCAGTACGCCAGAAGATTGGAAGATTAAACAAAAGCTAATCTCTGGAAAAGTAGGACAAAATCCTTTGTTTCTTTTCTCAGGAAAAAGAATTCACAGCTTGCAGGTTCTCAAAAGCTGGCTTCCCACTCCCTGTCTCGGTCAAGACCAAGTTTTTCTCAACAGCAACACTTTCCCATCCACCTCCCCCAGAGGAATGCAGCTTCTAACAAACAGCCGTGTAGTACAGAACATGAGGGATCAGGATGTACCACTGCTGTTCTTTTTTTTTTTTTTTTTTAAACAGTTTAGCACTAACAATAATGAATTTTTCTATAAATCAAGCAACTCTTTTGTTGCACTGGTGGTCAGAGTTTGACACAACCGATTGCTGCAAAGTTTGGAGAGGTATTCAGCAAAACACTGAGAAACAAAATGCTCTGAAAAGTGTTTTCGTGTATTTTGGAGAAAACTGCCAGTAGATTCAACATTTAACTTGACTGCACAGTATAAAGCATATTTCAAGTTCTCATCACTGACTTATCAGCTGTAGGATCCACCTTCTAAGAGAACGATGAGATCAGTTGGACACTGCGTGTTCCACCAAAACCCCCTTACTACAAAGGATATTGTCACTCCCGCTTCACTGCGAGCGCTGCCAACCTTTAATTATTTTCAAAAGAGAGTAACAACCCATGTTTCGGACGCAAAACCCCAAATCAAATTATTCTGGGTTAATAAGCAATGGCTTGTTATTCTTTTCTTGTGTTTCCATCATGGCCTGGAAATCTAATCCCAAGCAGCTGCGTGTTCAAGCCTTAGCTTCTAAATGTAGAAACAACGTACTGTTGACGTAGTGATGGAAAAGTTTAGAGCCAGGTCTTGATTAGGCAGCAATTCTTCAAAAGGACAATGAAATAGATACATTTTTATTTAGCGTTATATTTAAATAATGTTAAATTTTTATATGAGAAAGACTGAATTTAGAGCCAACCTCCTCCTACAGCTCTACATCAGGTTTGCCTTTTCGATTTAAGTATGAGATTTTCAGCAGCACCTCTCCCCAGGTTCTCTATTGGAAAAATGAGTGGCATTCACGACTCTGATATCAAACAGGTAAAAGATAACAATGATAGATAGAGTTGTTGGTAATATAAGACACAAACAGAGAGCAGCTGATATGCCTCCTACAAACTACTTAAGATTTTCAAAGGTGGCTTAGGTTCTGGACGTTGAAAAAAGATTTTTGGTATTTAAGGGACTTTTGACAACTATCAACAAAAAGTCCATGAGTTTAGCACTCAGCTCATGAAGAAAGATATGAAACGGGTCTAAAATACCCGTTTATATGTCTAAATACATTCAGTAGCTGTGGAAAATACTTAGTATCATGCTGTATGATCAAAGTGTAAGAGACTGGCCAGGAACGGCAGGAACACAAATATTGCAGCACTTGGCAGGATTTATCCAAGGGAGAGTGAAGCTTTGTAACATTTGGAATTCATACCTGAGTGACCCCTTATTTTCCTCCAGGCTCCCTCTGCAGTCATGTTCTGCTGAGAGTCCCAATTAAACAGATGCAGCCGCTAAAATTAGTTGTCTTAATAGCGACGCATCAGATCATGCCTCTCCTTGGGATCTAAGTTACTCCTCACTGGGAGTGACTCTCTGACAGCTGGAAAAGTCACCTAGGAATGTCCTGCTCATCTGCTCTGGGGTCAGATCTTTCCCATGGCAAGGTCAGGACCCAGCAGTTGGTAGTGGGCACTTTTGGCCTTCAAGGAGGTTCTGACCTGGATGAGGTGATCTGCTAAGAAATGAGCAGCAGCATCTGCCAAGTACATTCCCTTCGGTTGGACTATGTAGGAAAATGTAAGAGCCAACTTTGACTTCCTGAATTAATTAATTCTAATATTTCCTGTCAGTCTTGCAGCACACAATTGTCTATCCTTTGAGACTGAAACTCAGCATGGATTGACAAGCCATAGATAGTGGTATCCGCAGGGGAAAAACGCTACAACTGCTCATCAGAAATAACGTACATGAAACATTCATCTCAACAGGATTAGGCAAATTACAAGAAGCTTAGAAGTCCCTGTTCCTTTAATCTCTCTTTTGCTTTGCTCTCCATCTCCTATGTATCCCATTTATGGCACCTGACTCAATGTTGCCTTTTATCTCTTCTCAAGAACCATGAACCAAGTCGGTGTTCAGCGAACCCATGGGAGGCCTCTTCCTGATGTGTAGTTTCAGTGAAGTCCATGTATTAGGTATCACTGGGTAAACAAGTATCTCAGGATACTCCGAGCTCAGGGCTGGTATGGGATGTTCATTAATCAGATCATATACTCCCTTACTAGCTTGTTCTGTTCCCAGAAGGTCCTGTATCCAGTCCCTTAAAATGAGAGTAACCATTCCTCAGTGACGAATAAAGTTTCTGGTGTTTCAGCCCTCACAGCAGAAATATTAACCATTATCAGTGTTATGATATTTAGCATCTGCTGCAAGTCACTCAAGGCGAGGATGAGAGGAAATGGGCTTAAGTTGTGCCAGGTGAGATTTAGATTGGATATTAGGAAAAATTTCTATACTGAAAGAGAGGTGAGGCACTGGAACAGACTTGCCTGGGAGGGGGTGGAGTCACCATCCCTGGAGGTGTTCAAAAAATGTGTAGACATTTTGTGTGGCACTTCAGGATGTAGTTTAATGGTCATGATAACGTTGGGCTGACGGTTGGACTTGATGATCTTAGAGGTCTTTTCCAACCTTATTGATTCTGTGATGATCTTCTCATTTCCACTGACACCTTGTAACCTTGGTATTAGAAAGGCTGAACTACGGTTTGTGACTGTTACTCGGGGTGAGGAGCATTAATAAGGCTCAGAGTGAAAGGGCATTGGAAATCAAGAAACCTGACTTTTATTCTTTGCATTTGTCAAAAGTCCTGACAACAGGGTTATTCTTTACTCAAACTACTAAATGAACACAGAAAGAATAACAGTTCCCTAGTTGTGAATGATTTATTACTCTCCTTGATTTCTAATTTTGCCTGAGTAAATATTTCAGGTTCTAGTCTTGAGGTTGTAAAATAAATCATAATATAATTATGCCTTGTCAGTGTTTCAGAGGGAAAAAAATGCATGAATTTATTATTTCTGATAAGCAGTCTTATAACAATAGAAGCCTGAGGTGTACCAGCGAGACAAACAAATTAACTTCTTCTATCCACGCATTTCATTCCAGATTAAAATGGCTAAACTCAGAATGTAAAAGCGACCTGCTTCGTTCCGTGAGATGAGCAGGTTGGTGCTCATAGACACAAGGATCGTGCAGCAGGACATGCACTTGTAGGTTTGGGAGGCAGCTACTTTCAAGCCCTCAAATACATCAAGCCAAAGGGCGTGCACCCAAGCGTTGTATCTGCTGTCAATGGATATGAATCGCTTCCTTTTACGCAACAAAAGTGCAATTTGTAAAGGTGCTATTTGGAACTCAAGAGTGTGAATTTTTGTTGGAAGCTACCTGACTTTTGGCTGTCAAGCTGAAAACCTGGCTGGAGATTCTGTGATTCTGTGAGAGGATGGAAGGCAAAGGCTGAGATTCGCTCCAATTCCAGAGCAAAACTGCCGTGACAGATTGGATGTAAACTCTGTGGCAGAAGAGAAAACCACTTCATGGTCTGTGACAATTCTGGACGTTTGTAATTGGGAGCGTAACTCCCTCATAACCTCATCACTGTCCAGCTCCAGAGATGCCTGCCCCCTCTTTTCTTCTCCTTAGGCACAGAGGTAATAACTGTCCTCCAGTGCAGGAACAGGAGTTGGCCTCAGTCAGCAGGCAAAAGCAGAGAAGTGCAATTTGGAAAGGCTGAAGAGCTCCACACTTTGGATTTCCCCAAGCAAAAGCATGAAGACTTCATCCCAAATTCATCTTCAGATGCAAGAGGCAGACACTTCTCTTGGACACTTTCCTATCCACCCTATTGCTAGAAAAACTGGGCCTTATTCAACAGCCACGACGGATGATAATCTGGCTCTTGGAGTTAATTCACACTCACTGAGCCAGAAGAGGACTCTGCTTGGCAGGAATCATGACCCAGACCCATAACAGCACTTAATGTCACCAGTCATCGAAATTTGCGGTGATAAATGGAATATTTCAGTGGATCCCTAATGATTTCTATTATGAGGGTATAAAAGGCAGAGACCTGTAAAATCTAAATCACACATCTCATTGCTATTTGGATGATAATAGTCCTGGTGCCGGTTTGCCTGGCAGGCAGGGTGAGCTGGGCAGAGCAGGCTGGGGCTGTCAAACTCTCACTGCGTTTCTTCTCTCTCACTCACTTTTATCAAGCAACATTTGGTCTGGGAGACAGTCGTGTGGCATCTGGCACCTTATCGGCAAGCAAAGGAAACTGCAGCTTGAAGTGCGAGTCCATGCTCACTCCGGACAACAGGTAGTCTCTCAATATGGATTACCCTCAGCCTTCTAGTCTTTTAATTATTTTTTTTTTCTCTTTTGAGAGGTTCTGAATTATCTCCCAATATCTTTTCTCAATAATGGGAATTCTTTTTAACAGCTCTGCTTCCTAATTTCGTTGCACTTGTAGTGTTCAGGAATGAAAGGGCCTCAAATTACACTCAACTCATCAGGAGGCACCCTGGGAAATGCTGTGTTTTAACCACCGGAGAGCAATCTGAGCCATACAGTCAGAACAATGGACCGTACTAACGAGATAAGGAAAAGAGAGTTAACTTCAAATTACCCGATTTACAAAGACACTCTGCTGCATTTTCCCCCTAATCACCAGACTAATTCTTCAAGTCCTCAGCTCAGTTAAAGCATGTCATCTACCTCCTGTGATTCCTTCTCTACTTTTTTTCTTGCTCATTCCAAAACCACAGGATTACTAGAGCAGCTCTGTGAGATTTTTTTTATTACCTACCATCGATGCTTTGAGAGGGGAAGGTGTGCTGAAAACTAGGGGTATGGGGCCCACATCCTTCACTAACACTAGAGCCTGAACATCTCAGTTGATGCAAAGCAGGGGCTCCTGGGCACAACCATCGTGGGAGAGATGGTGAACTCTTGCCTCTGTGCTGCAGGGAGACTCATTTCTAGCTGCACTTAGAACTTAGCAGAAGATACCACCTGATGCTGGCAAGATCATGATCATGCTGATCACGACAACAGATCTTGCTCTGCACTGGCATTGGTTCAATTGAAAGGTCCTGCAAGGAAGACAAAAGTTTAGGAAAAACATGATCTCTCAAAAAAAAAATAGGATGCAAATGTACTCAAAACTCTAAAGCTCAAGTCTAATATCTGTTATATGAATATTCAGATTCAGATACAAAGCAATGTATTTGGCCAAATCCAGATATCCAGGGAAAATACTCTTGGTTTTGGTTTAGGTTGCAACCAGTTTGAAAACGTATACGCTTAAAAATAATCTCTCACAAAAGGAAAATGAGGAAAATCTCCAACAGTACTAACTTGGAATGCAATGAATTTCAAAGAACTATGCAGCCATGTACTGGGAGACTAAAATTTCCTGACGTTTACTTGCTGTCCTAAGAAGGACCTTGATGGAGCAGAGCTTCATGACAAGCCCTTGCCCAAGCCTGAGTTTCTCTCTGAATGCCTAATTCACTGTAGAGCACTCTGAAAAATTTCCACTCATCCAAGGCTTTTAAGATCTCAAATGATCTCTGAAACTGGTGACTGGCCTCCATATTCAAATTATTCTCCAAATATCTATTCAATTCTCTCCTTTTTGCTTCAAAACTTCCTGTTTTGATAAAGACTGACAATTGCAGAAACCAACAGTGATGACGCAGTGACTGTCACCATCTAAGCCAGAAATAGAATTGCTCAGGTGGTGGTCAGAATCTGCAGTCATTCTGGATTAGAAGTTTGCTATGATTCACTCTGGATATCTATTCAAATAATTCAAAGTTCTATACAGTGTACCTACAGAGATTTAAAGCTAAGTGGTGACTGAGGGGTGAATGGATTTAACCTGAGGTCAACATTAAATGCAAACCAAAGGTAAATGACACGGCATTTGAACGGACAGTAGTGCCAAGAAATAAAAGTTTACTCCACAGAAAAGGAATTTTAGAACAAAATCTTGGATTAAAGAGCTATTGGCTCTTCACAGTTATTAAAAAAAAGATTTCATACAAGCCACAGCTAGGTAATGTAATTTTGTGGAAAAGCCACAGTGAATTGAAAGAGTTCATACAGTGGTCAGTAGAAGATTAAAATAATGAAATTTGGACCCCATAAGATATTTAAAAGCATGTGATTGGGACAAGGCAATTCCATTATCTGGTTCATCATCTGAGCTTATTGAGGAAAGTAGCTAAGAACATTTCAGAGAGTGGATTAGATGCTGTGAAAAAGAAACTCAACTGCTGTGAAAAGAGGCCAGGGTGTGGAAATCCATTCCTGAAGTCTTTGCAAGGCAGAAGGCTGAAAATGATATAGTTGGAGCAATGCTGAAACTCTTACATGCGTGGAAGGATAGGGAAAAGATGAAGATCCCTCCTGATTTCCTTAATGGTTGCCTGAGAACTTGACTTTCTATGAAAGCAGTGGCTGGGGGTGAGGATGAGGATCTCTCTGCCGAGGACAAGGCTATCTCTTGAGCAGCAGCCATCAATAATAAATAATAAATGCTAGATCCTCTAAGCAATCAGACATTCAGAAGTCTCTTTTTCCCTTAGGGGAACAATTAACATAATAAAAAATTGAAAATGGCATTACACAAGCAGCATTTTGCAAACACGTCTGCTACACAGACCAATCCTACCGACCGTGGAGGATTCCCAAGGCGAGACACAAATGTGTTCCTCCCCAGGTCAGCAATCAGGAGCACTCTGGTGACCAACAGGCTTCAGACTTAGACCACTCTGAGGCCCATAATACTCAGCACAAATGTTGCTGTAGAATGAAGGTTCCTTTTACAGAGTATCCCACTGAAGAGAGAAATGTTGTCCCAAACTGATAACTTTATTGCCATTTAAAGAAATCTTTTAATAACTAGAAAGAGGTTTTATGACAACAGGTTTCTGTTGGGGGCCACTCAAGTGCTAGAGGAAAATGGTTTCTCTGCTAATTCCTTTTTTTACATTCAATGTTTACAAGAGAATCATGATTCAAATACTGAAAAAAGCCTGAATTTCATGACAACCACCGGAACTATGTATGCTTTCTTGAAAGAAAGGTTGGGACGGCGTCTGGTCCTTCTTGCTTTTCTTGCTTTGTTTGAGAAGCACCAAGGTTAACTCCACCGTACTACTCACCGCTCTCTAGCTTTGTATTTCAGATAAGACTTATCACTCATTTGCACCTCTGCGGCTTAGCACTGACAAAACAGCTGCCTTTTCAATGCACAGGCAGAGTCTGCAGGAAGCGGTATCGATCATTCTATTATCACTCTGTTCTGCTTAATTTCCTCTTCATCTTTCACGTCAAACTCCATCTCGGAGGACATCAGTAGCGGTGGCACCAGGCTGATTGATCACCCCGGCCTTTGGCAGGAGCGCTGCAGGAAGGGTGTGAGATGGCTGTTGCGTTACCCCTGCACAACTGAGCTCTCCTGAACTATTAAAAGAACCAAATTAACAAGTGCACTGCGATCTTTAAGGACTCTGATATGACTTTGTAACAAGCAATTAACTGATGCAGGAAGAGAGTTTGACCGAGCACCGGAAAACTCTCTCCTCTTGGAGAGAGGAGGCCTCTGCTGCAGGCAGGACCCACCTTCAACATCCACCTGAGCAGCTCCTGCCTCAGTCCTGCCCCAGACAGGAATAGGCCGGGCTCGAGTGATCATCTCACCCTTTCCGAGGTAGCCCCAGGAGACAGTGGGACTGCAGTATGGAAAAGCAGGGATAGTCATTCCGTATTCTCCACTCGGAAAAAAAACGAAGGCAGAGCAGAAAATTAAATGCAAGAAGCTTTGTGAAATGAAGGAAGTCTTCATCCTTCTAGAACAAAGGAGCTTTTGGGAAGGAATGTCCCTGGAGTTCCTCCTGACAGCAGCAGTAATTTCCTGATAAAATCAACAGCTGCCGTCGGCTTTGATTTAAAGGATGAAAGAAGTGCTTTTTCTCTTCCTTCTCCTTTCCAGATCCAGCCAAATCACCACCACTTGTCTTGTCCATACCCAGGAAAAGGGTCCCATTGTCCTATGGCCCCAGAAGTTAAATTACTGAACACGGTGGATATTGGGATCATAAGAAATGCCAGTGAAAAAATTAACAAAAAATATAAAATCTCATCAGTCCATCTTTTCTGATACCTGAAGAACCTTTCAACCTTTGGCATTTCCAAGCACACTCAGGATGTTACCAGTGACTTGATTTCACACTTTATCAACATAGCGCTCTGCAAGCTGTCCTGCACACCAGCAGTCCAGAGACAAGCAACTCTGCCAGCAGAGCAGAAACAAAACAGCAGGCCAGCAACGCAATCTGGTGGCCCTTTCTGCTCTTGGCTTTGTGAAGATTTTATCCCCTTCCATTTAGCTGTGCTGGCTAAGGCCCAAAGCAGGGGAAGTTTGCTTCCCACAGAAGCACAGATACTACCTGTAGATGCTGCTTTCAAGCTTGTGTTGTAATCTGCAGCCAGTGGCAAATAAGGGAGAAGCACTCCGAGATCAACCAGCTCAAACAAGAATATTCCACAAGTTCATTCTCTCCAGAGCAGAACCTGCACTTCCAGACTATAATGACAAAATAAGTCACAGAAACACTCTGGTGGGAAAAGACCTTTAAGACCATCAAGTCCAACCATGACCTAACTCTGCCAGGGCCACTACTACACCATATCCTTAAGTACCATGTCTAGATGGCTTTTAAGTACATCCAGAGATAGTGATTCTACCACCACTGGGCAGTCTTGGATAACCCTTTTGGTATAGAAGTTTTTCCTAATGTCCTTTTTAATGGTCATCGTTTCTTAAAAATTTTTTAAATATTTTAACGAATTTTCTTAACACATCAGCACCTAATCACTGTGGTATTCATCAGATTAGTGCACCTAAAAGCACCACGCCCAAATTGCTAACAGTACTCAATCCACTATTCACCACTCTGAGTGGATCTCTTTGGTACCAGCTTTGTCTTCATCCAGCCTGTCTTCACTCTAAAGGCACAAGTTTACAAAGACATGTGAGAAAATTAATTAACAAGAGAACTTTTGCTCCATTTTTTCCGGCAAGGTCAATTTAGTCATTTACAGTAATAATTACAGGTGCTCTCAGTCTACTACTGTTTGTGTTCCCTAGATACTACTGGTGAGGATCTGAAGAGAAGCGATAACTAAAGCAGCCAACACACATTATTAACTCCAGTTAATGCCCCAGTTTAATTTCAACAGCCTTTGATTATGGAAAGTGCAGGAAAATAACCGCTGGCTGGAGGTGGATTTATTCATGGCTGGCTGAATAATGAAATCACAACGTGCACAAATAACATGGTGACAAGTATTGATTCACAAGTATTTATCACATTGCTTCTCTGATTGTTTTCCACTTACAATTTATTTTCAGAATGTGCCTCCTCCTCTCAGTTCCCATCTTTCTCTCAGGGACTGGACTCCACGTTGCTGACCCTGCTCGAGTTATGTATTTTGACATCTGAAAGTAGGAAACTTATAGCGTAGAACCTTAACTCTTCCCCTGGCAGTCGTGCAGGCAGACATAATTTTTGAAACAATATATTGCTTGAAGTTTTTCAGCCCATGTAGCCTTAGAGCAGGGAAATGAAAGATGACCTCTTTGTGTCCCTTTTGGGTTATGTTTCTAATGGATTTCTCCTACAGCTTAAGATACAGTAAAAGTCTTTCTAAGATAATGTAACCAGAAGAAAAGTAGAATTTTACTGCCATGCAATTAGAGTGCTGGTAGAGTTTAATTTCATTTCTTCTTAAACTTGCTGGTTGTTTCATCCAAATGGGCTATGACTCTGCAATCCTTTCAGTAACCTTCTGCTTGGCACAGCCTTCACATTTTTGCACAGAGCCAGACAAAGTATATTCATGCAATGGGAGTTTTTAGCAGCAGCCCTGCACACGCTTTCGTAGCTGGATATTGTCACATTATGCATTTTACACATTATAGTACAGAAATAAGCACTTGCTATTGAATATCAAAGGAAATGGATGGAGAAGCATTGCATCCAAGAACTGAAAATAAACATGTACTATCAATGCAGTCTGAAAGCGGGCAGTGTTCTGAGACCCGAGGACAGACAGGTTCTTTTGCAGACAAGTGTAACTCTGAACATCTTTATACAGTTTCTAACAACATTAGCCACTCATATCAAGGGGAAAAGAGACCAAGAAGTTAAAACCTGGTCTTCACCATACCTGGCATGGAAATGGCCCTGTAAAATATTCCTAGCACTGTGTCAGAGATGAATCTGGCGTGAAGAACTCAGCTTCCCACAGGAAGTACCTACTTAGAAGAAATTTGGATCAGGGGACATTTTTTCACAGCGGTGCATTTACCGCTTTCCCTGCACGGAGTCCAACGTTAGGAGACCAATCTGCTGTCATGTTCACATGAGGAGACCTTGTTGCATTAAGATGAACAGAAACAGAGCAGCGCTGACATAACCTGACCCTCAGATACAAACTGAACAGGTGTGGTAGCATAAAAATCCAACAGGATCTTTAAATGTGCATGGGGGGCACTAAAAAGTAGGAGTAAGAAAGTTATTCTACAGCCTAGCTGAGGCAGCCAGGAGGATTGTGTGCAGCTCTGGTAGCCACAGCTGAAAAGGATCTTTAAAAAAATCCTGAAATGATGGATGAGCTGTGTCTGGTACCCGGGATTCTGTCTGAGTGTTGCGTGGCAACAAGTGGTGCACGCTTTTGGCCCAGCTCTCGTTCTCAAAGGAGGGCCCTGAAAGGGAACAAATCCTACAAACCCTCTTCCATCGTCTGACTGTCACAGCCAGCCTCAGGAAAACAGTGAAGAGTTTTCATCCCTCCGGCAGATAAAGGGAAGGGATCCAAAAAAGAGACAATCTTGGAATGTTATGCCGACACAAGATACCGCTTACAATTAAAGGTGATTTTCTTTTTTCTTGGAAGCACTTCATATTGCCAGCTTGGATGTGCTGAAGTAGTGCTTATTTTTCACTACTGGTCTTTCCAATTTGTCTGTGATAATTTCCTGTATTTCTTCTACTGAAGATACTTCAGGCTTTTCCTGATGCAATGAAAGCACTGAAACAATGGAGCATTTTCCCCACTATTAGAAGAAAAAAGAATACCCAAGCTCCTGGGTGCTCCCAGTTTTTGCCGTGTGGCAGAACAAATGATATATCCGTGACTTCCCTGCCCCATTTACAACTGGAGGAAATCGAAAATCTCAAGGCTTAAACTATACAGTACCATTTTGTACTTTTTTTCAAGCACACGATCTCCTCTTCCTGGGGCAAGGGCAAGAGGAGTGCAGCTATTTTTTACACTCCACCCCATTTCTTAACCCCTCACTGGAGAGCTGATAAAATAGATCAGTCTCCCATGCAGAGGCAAATGATATGGTCGGTGTCTAGTGCCAGCAGCTCGAAGACTAAAAAAATCCACAGTGAGACTCCAGAAACTCTGTGATTGCCCCTAAATAAGACAGGTTTTACCAAAAAAAAAATAAAAATATTCTCACGTCCACAAATGCATTGTGTCTTTCTGCCCCACTACCTGTTGAAAAGGACCCATGTGAGCCCCAAATCCCATCAGGGTTACTGGAGAGACTCCTTTTACAGCAGTGGTTTCTGGTGTGGATTCTTGTGAGAAAACTGCCTTTTCTTTTTCTGATTCCTACACATTCTCACCCCAACTTGATCCACTCTGGCCGAAACGGAAGGAGTGCATGACCACGGGATGATGAGGATCTTGCCTTCCCTTTATTAATGCCTCCCTTGGGAGTGCTGAGGAGAAGATGATCACATTATCAAAAGCTCTGTTCCTCAAAGAGACAAGTCTTGAGAGCTTGTTTACATCAGATGAAGCGATTGCATTTCACTTGACATGTCACAAACATCCCGTCCTGCTGGCCACAGAATAAAGTGAATAATTTAGCAGGGAACTGCTGCCTGCCAAACAAACAGGTTGTAAAACAGTTCTGCACAAAATCTGGGGAACCAGCTGTCTAGATCCGAGGCACAGAACAGTATTTATTGCTTGTTCATCACGCTGAATTGCTAACGACGCGGCCCAAAATGAGAAAAAGGATGATGAATATGGAGGAATTATTTATTGCTGTCCATCATCAGAAAGTCTTTTAGCACATGGAAGACTAGAGGGAACTGCAGGCAGTACTTTTCAGGTGGCTAACACGTAAAGAACTGTATAGAAAAGCAGAGATTCACTTTGTAAAGGAGGGAACATCAGAGTCTACCTACAACAGATGAGACAACTGCAGATGTCCACGTGATGCTGCACCGTTTGGGCAGGAAACGAGGAAATCATTCTAATGAGTGATTTGGGAAGCTCAGCGAAGACCTGTGTTTGCCTGGGTGTTGCAGTTAGGAAACTCTTCCTTTCCTATCATGACACTGAACAAACAAATGCTGGGTTTATTCATTCCTCAGCGGGTGCATTTTGCAAAAGGGCTCAGCACCGACCTAATCGTGATGGCACCAGAATCCACAGGAATTTAACAGCAGATTCAGCCAGAGCAGGAATTGACTATCACTGCCCCAGGATGTCCAGGGTTATAGATTGACACATTTTGCAAAGTCTTTTTAATTACCCCATTATTTAGAGTGGCTGCACAACCATGTAATTGCCCCCTTTTTCGGTCTGCCTTCCCTGCTGGCTTCTATGGTTGTCCATTTGTTTTCCAGATGGTACCTCTGTCCATTTACAAATGATGCTCTGCTCCTGGTTTTATAGAGTTGGAAGTGGAAGGAAACGTTTCATAGCCCAATGAGGGAAAATTTTGACTGTCTTTAATTTTAGTGTAGGTATGCAGTTGTAAATTTGGGATTGTTTTGTCAAACTACTTCTAACCCAGTAACAGAGGGAAAAAACATCTTAGTGGAACAGACACTGAGAATAATTACCTATTCTGCTCTGCACACAAAGTATTTATAATTAAATACATGCAGCTTTGTCCATTCGAAGCAGCAGAAATGCTAATGAATTAAATATTCAAGAAAATGTCATCCTTTAAATTTTTAGCTAATTCTAGGTAGATTGTTAACCTTCAAAAGGTAAGACCTACCTAAACAACTGCTCATCTAGAAGAAGGCAAGATAGAAAATAAAAGAACGTTTCATTATTGGGCATGAAAACCTAAAACTGGGAAATAAATCATCATATTCTTTTTGTGGAAGGAAATGAAGACTTCAGCAAACCAGCTGTACAGGGAGATACATTAAGCAGAGACAAGAGCTGTAATTCAAACAAAAATGTATAATCATTAGAGCAGAGAAGCTCTTTTAATAGAAGGACAAATACAATGAATGAGTTCGAAGACAGGAGAAGAACAGTGTTGATGTCCCTGAGAAAAGTCAAGCAATTCACAACGATAACAGGGAAAATAAAAGGTGAAATAACCTTACCATGTAGCTATAGTCATTGTTTGGATAGAGTTTACAGCACTCAAGCCTCAACACTCAGCAGATGGAAATTCCCCCCTCACCTCACTGGAGCCCGTAACCTTCAGAGCACTTCTCTTCCCATGCCCCACACAGGATTTTGACACCAGAGTAAAGCAAAGTAATGTCTGTCCTTTCCTGAGGCTGTTGTTACAGCCTTGTATTAAATCTGAGGGTTGCTCTTCCAACTTTCCAGCTGAGATTAAATATTATCCCCTCAGTTGTAGCCCAGACATCTCTGAGAGCACTTTTAGTACTCAAACCAGAAACTGGCCCCCATTTAACAGGCCTAGCACACTCCATAACCGGCAGCGTCTTCCTCGAGGAAGCCACTGCAGTTTTGCAGGCTGTGGTTTTGCCACCTTCTGTGTGACACTGACCCAGCCCTGCAGAACAAACGCTGTTCAGTCCTGCAATGTCCTGAGGTGCTCAGCACCTGCAATTCCACCACTGCAATTCAGTAATTCACAGGATCAGACCCAGTACACGTTCTCTTTTTTTTTTTTGGCAAAGAAGTAGACAGGGCTGATTAACAGGATAACACTGTAAAGGCACAGACTTACCTGTCCACGAGTTAAACCATAAAATAACTCCATAGTACTACTGTACCCTTGTGAACCTTCAAGTAATTCTCTGGCTTGATTGATTAGACTCAAAATGCAAAGACCACAAAACCAGCATTCGGTTGTTCTATTTGATATAATTTCAATTTAAGGCTGCCACTAAACGAGCCTGCTGCCCAAGGGCAATTCCAGTTCCTCTAGTTCAGAAAAATTACTGCAAAATTAAATACACTATTTAGCACTTCCTGGCTACCCCTTGCTTAATGTGGTAGGAGGAACGGTAAGACTGCACGCTCAAAGTCAAACTCAAAATGGTTTGGCTACATGTTCAAAAAGACCAAATCCTCCTTGAAGCAGGTCAGATGTTAGTTTGACCCCCACCCTTGAGGGCTCAGCAGCAACACTGTCCTATTGACCCCCCCGTTTGCTTTTAAAGCACTGAAATGTCTCTTGATGTGTAAAACTCTCTCTTTGTGGTGAAACCCCAACTCTTCTCCCTGCAGTACGACTACAGAACAGCTCGTTCTGTCTTTGCTCTGAAGGTGCCCCACCAGGAAATTCCAGAACTCAGGACAAAGGAAGATCACTCCCAATGATCCTGGACATGAGTTTTGTATCTCACTGGGGCCTTGTAACTCCTCAGAAGGCAGCACATCAGTGGTTTTGCCAGAGGTAGCGATCTGTACTAAAAACTATCAAGAACAACCACCAGCACCACAGCCAGGCCCAGCACGGTAGAAAACATTTCAATGGCAGCCCTACCTGGAAAAGAAACTGAATCTCCATTAGAAACTTCACTCTTCCTGCACTGCAAATCTCCTTTTGCTTCAGAGAGTTTCAGCCAATCTTACTACTAATTACTTGATCGAAAATCCAATCATTTACATTTCATTAGCAGGAGAAAATGACTCCTCTTATCTGTGGCAGGCTTGCTCTTTTGGGGAACCCTATTGAGATGCCCTCTGGAATGCTTACAACTGAAGAAGCAAACGGACTTCAGGTTTCTGAAAATGAAGGTCTTCAGGCACTACAGGTCATAAATGTCAATGTATGTGAGAAGAAAGCATTTCCTTTTGGGGCATGGTCCGCACTGCACAGAGCTACGATGAAAGATTCCTATCTGCACATGAACATTTTACCTGTAAGGTACTGGCATCCAGAGAGCTCGCTCCCTTCCACTGAAGTTGGACTCTCTGATTCTTCACAGAAAAACCAGCTGGTATTTGGTGGTACGAGGCAACAAATCAGGGACGGATCTGAAACTGGCAGTGAAAGAGAGGGGGTCAGCGAGTCTATCTGGAGAGCTTCGCACTAATGAAGACTTTCTCTTTTCTATAGGAATTCCTCCTGGTCCTTTGGCACTCAACTGAAACAAATCCACAGCCTGATGCTTCTGCTCTGCGCAAATGCCCATCAGAAATAATTGGATTTTGGATTCAAAATTCTCATGAAAATTTTATCAAGGCAGGGTTAGAACTGGAAGGTGCAGTTTGAAAGTCAAGCCTGCTGTTGAGGTCCACCCTTCCTTACCTCTCCCATCTTGCAGTCATTTCTCAAGCTCAGTTTAAAATGTCCCCACATGTAAATAACTTTATAAAGTTACTGTGCTTTTTTACTCTTGTACAATCACACATTTTTCTTGATGATTTTAACTCTTGCACTTAATGGGCCCCTAACAAATGAATCGTACTCGTGCTGACCATGTGGAGCATGTACGTGTTTCTTTACATCCGTGCTGACCATGGATTCTTTGAGCAACATCTCCAACGACTGAGTCAAGCAGAGGGCAGATGGCTGTGTGAAGCAAAACATATCTTAATAGTTTCTATTAAAGCTCACCTCTCAATAACGAGAGTGTCTGTATTTAGTTGACTTTTCAACAAGTGAAATGTCTAGATTTGTACACACAACTTGGCCTTTTCCTTAGAGAACTATTGCTTCCACTAAAGATAACAAAGTATAATCTTATAACCTCTTGAGTGTGTCCTTCTAGGTTGCTCCTTGAGCACAGCTCCTCTCATCCTGGCCCTAGAGATGCCAGGAAGCAATACCAGACGTTAGCATGAATTACAAAGCAGTTGTTATTATTAGGCCACTGATATTGCCACGCGCTGTTGCACTTTGGCACTGCTTCTGATTGCTTTCTGCTCCTCAGAGCTCAGTAAATCTAAAGGAAGAACAGCCTAACATCCTTCTCCTTCCAGCACCTCGGCAGGAGGTTTGGAAAAGGCTTTTGGCTTTGTGGCTGGAAAGAATAGATTACAAAAGTTGTTCTTCTCTCGGTCACAGAGGGTTTAGTAGCAATGCTAAAGAAGTGACATTCCAAAGTGTCTGTGCACAAAAAAGAAGTGGGAGAGTGAGGAGGAATGAGGCAGTGAAAGGGTAATATATGGAATAGGATAATGTCCCTCATATCTCCATCACTGTCTTGCTGGAAAGCTCACCTTCCTCCGGTCCAACCTCCTAAAAGGAAATCAGCCTCCTCTCAACGAATCTCCGCTTGTCCTTCTCTTCCCTGACGCGGCCCAAAAGCTCTGAAGCGCAGGGAAGGGCTCCTCGATCGGTTCTGATGGCAGGCAGCAAAGAGATAAGCGAAGGCTGGCAACACAAAATACAGGATAAATTACCAGAGCGGAATAACGACAGCAAAACCAATTTCAGTTTGCAATAGGAGTTAACCTCATGTGAAAGCCACTCATACAAAAGCTATCTGGTTTAGCTGCTGAAGAATAAACGGGGAAAAAAAAAGCACAGTGAACTGTTTCTGGTTTAATACAAATCACTTTCACATTTATTCCAGAGCTCGTTTTGCTGTTTCTATAATTTGTGCTTTATCTGGTTAAATATTCACATGAGCCACGATATTGAACATTTACTTTTCCCTTGACAGGGGTTTTCTAAGCACAGTTCTATGTTTAATATGTCCTGACCTCATCTATATTTGACAGCCTCTGAGGAGAGCTATTCCTCTGGAAGTAATACATGAGTTCTGTTTGTTATATTTTTATATTTTCCCAATAATTTCTGCCACGAGCAACTCAGGCTGCAATGGAGATATTAAAATTTCATTCTGGAGATTTCATCATAAGCCTTTGGCTTGAATACAAAAAAATATATCCGTGGTTTTCTATGCTGGGTATCATAAACTCATCAGACTCCAATGAGGGAGCTGGCAAGAAAAGCTGCAGCAGTTTGAGTCCTCAGGGAGCCCAAATAAGATCCAACAGTCAAAGCAATTAAAGTGTAGTTGCTATTTATTGCCTGACGGAATACACAGGCAGAACAACAGCATCTTCTCTGAACTGTTCCCCCCGAGCTCATGCACCGGAATTCTACCAGCAACAAGGTTCTCTGGAAGAGCTATTCAAAAAAACCTGTAAATACAGGACCACAACAATTTGAGGTCATTGCAGAATTGACAGCACTGGTTTGGATAAGAACAGGGTCTTTTGTAAAAACAACTGTCATTGTAAAAATTGGCTTTGGGAAATTTTATTTTGCCTTTTGTAAACTTTTGTTTCATTAGATGTCTCCCTATCCCTGCGTTATGATCACTGGAAAGAAAGTCTAACGACAACAATACAATGAATTCTGCAGCATTAACTACTTAAGGTGATTTTGGCACTAACTGGCACAAACGAAAAAAAAAAGGTTGTTAAATTAACAGCCTTTTTTTTTTTTTTCCCATGTTGTTGAGCTCTAATCCTCCGTCACCAAAGGAAACAGGAACTGAATCAGACCTAGAGACTCTAGTACCAAAAACCTCCACCATCATCTAACAAAGGCAAAGCTCCTTTGGAGTTCTCTGGAACACTGAAAATGTCCCTGCTTTTGTGCAAAGTCTGACCATGACCAAACTGCTACAGGAGCTCTAGTCATTCTGCATTGGAACTTCCCATCCCTGCATTTTAAAGGAGTTTCAGTAACTGCTTTTCTATTTATCTTTGTAAATTTTGTCTTAAAGAAAACAACAGATCCTTTGTAAATTTTCAAGCTCCTCCTCCTCTGTACACTTTAAATTAAGACCTTGTCAGCAAAAAGCCAGCAAGAGAATTCAGCCTTCTATTCATTCCTGTAACCTCTGACCATCACTGCCAAAGGCTCATGAATCCCACCAGTCCTCTTTGCACAGCATTTTCTTTCAGTCCAGTCTCAAAAAGGAGACAAAACCCTGCAAATTTTAAGTCAGTCACTGTTGAACTACGCAAATAAATAAAGAAAATGTTTTATCCTGACACAAAAAAGAATTCCTAAAGCCCTAAGAACACGTGTGCAGCCATTTGACACCCAGTAAAAACTGCAGAATTTTGTTAGTCAGATGTGACCCTGCCTAACAAGGGCTGTCAGAACTGGTACAACTGGTAACTGTAGTGGCCAGAAAGCATTGATGGCAAACCAGTCGTGTCTCCCTTTCAAGGTCAAGCTGCAAAAAAGCCATCGACAAGAAAAAAGCTGGGGAATCAGGCCAAGCCATCTTTTTTTTCTCGGGAAATGATGGAGAACCAATAAAGGCAGGTGCAATGTCCCCTGCTGAAACCTGCAGGGCTGCTGCTGGGAGAGGGCTCTGGACCCCGTGGCTTCTCCTGGCGGGCATCCAGCCCACGGGCTGTAGCCTTGATGCCCAGGTCAGGAGGCTGGAAGAGACAGAAACAGCCTCTGAAAGCTCAACAGTTTCCTGAGAGCTCCCTCCTTTTCTGCATTACCTAAGACAGCAAAACCCACAAAGATCAGGGGACACAGACATTTTAACCAGCAGAGCACAGAAGAAAGGTCACCCTCAGCTTGGAGGGAGAAGGCAGAAGGATCCATCAGACCTCTCCTGCCTTGCTAATGGCTCTCCCCACCGTGTCTGCAGCCACCAGACCCAGAGCAGAAAGCCACCACAGCTTGACCGAGCCCGTCCGTGTCGGTGAGCACCGTGTCGTCTCCCTGGGCTGTTCCAAAGGGTCCCGGGGAGGAGATGGGACCTGGACAGACCGTGCTGTGCCACATCCCTCGGGGTCCAGAGCGGCCGGGCAGCAGCCACAGCCTGACCCCTCAGCACCAGTATGAGCCACGGGACTCCCATCGGCCTTTCAGGGGAGCTGGGAGAGCTGCACTTCCATGTGCACCAAGAGACCAGACGTAACAACCTCCTGAAAAACAAGAGCTCATCTGACTCAAAGTGCAGTCATAAAAACAACCACCTGTCATAAACACATCGAACAAATAAATGGGAGTTAATTTCTTAGCATTTTTCAGAACTAGGAGCCATATTTACTTTTAAACAGACAACAAAACTGCCCCAAACTGGCACTAAATAGTATTTTTATTACGACTGCCGTGCTCCAAAAGGCACATTAATAATGCAAACACCCGCAGCTCACATTTGTTACTGGTTATGGAACAAGGCAGAGGGTTTCAGATCTTATTGCCTTTCTGGGGAAATGAGACACTGGAGAATCATCTGCTGCTAATGGGAAACGTTGGTTGTTTACAAATTCATATTCAACGTTCCCCTTAATTTCACTTTAGATTTTACCTCAGCACACAATAACCAAGCCTGTAAACATCAACTCATTTCACGAACCGCAACTGAGTAGTTTGGATCTAAAAAGCCGATAAACTCACACTTAGGAAAAGCTTCTCCTGTTTCCATCCCCATCGTGAAACTCCAGCCTATGAAGCTTCACAGCATTTTAAAGACTGTTATCACTAATCTGCAGCTGACAAGAATTTAATCTAATGCATACAAATTTGTTATTTGTACTTCCTTTCATGAAGACAATATGCCACAATACTATATCCCCTTCAATCATCAATCCACTTACATAACTTTCCCGACTTCCAGCGCTAAACTAATCCGGAGCGCCGTCCTTCTCTACAGGGATGCCCTCTCTGAAGCCCAGATTACCTGCAAATGTTTGCTGGCCGGGCTTAACTGCTCATTCCATTTTAAATTAAATGCTGAAAAGGGGGGAGGCCTCTTCAGGCAGCACCAGTTCTCAAGCTGCAGAAATACATTCGTCATCTCCCAAACTACTTGTGAGTTATTTTTTAAGAGCATGACCAAAACTACTGGATCTCTGTGTGAGGAAATTTTACATTTTATCCTACACATAACATTACACGTAAACTTAATGCTCTGGAGACGAAAAAAACCAAACATGTTTTACCACCTTTCCCTCTCACACAGCCGTGCCAGGGCACAGGAGACTTGGCCTGCAACGCGGAGCTGGCAGCGCCAGGGGATGGCCACAAGCTCCTCACTTTTCACACCCCACTGCCAGTGGAGGCCACCAGCACCGTGAAGGAGCCGGGCGGGACACGGCCGGGAGCTGCCTGGGCTGGGGGGGAGCGCCCGCAGACAGGGCTCACCCGATGACTCCCCCGATCTCTCGCTCCCGCCTCAGGCCCAAGGCCGCTCAGACTACATTGCCCACAATGCCCCGCGGGAGCCTCTTCTCGCGAGAGGAGGGGGTGGTGACGGCGGAAGTCGCGTAGGCGCGGCCCGGAAGCGGCGCTGCGGTGGAGCCGGGAGAGGAGAGGCGGGCGCCGAGTATGGCCGAGACCGACCCGAAGACCGTGCAGGATCTGACCGCCGTGGTGAGCCCCGCGGGGCCGGCAAAGGGAACGGGTCCGCCGGGGAAGCGCCGAGCGGAGCGCTGCAGAGCGCNGGCCGGGCGCGGCTGAGTTGGGGCGACCGGCGTCTGTGGAGGGGCTGCTGGGCTTGTGGCGTTGCCTGGGCCTTTTCCCCGGGTCCAATTATAAACGGCTCCCACTGCCGTTAGTGCCGAGTCTCTCGGGGACGGCCCGGCTCAGAGCGCCGTTACCGTCGCGTTTCCATCGCAGCGCTGAAGCCGTTCGCTTCCCAGGGCGGGCAGCCGGGGCCTCCTTGCGCAACGAGGAGATTTCCGTGCCTGGGAGGGATGACCTACGAGGAAGAGTTTGGGAGCCTGGGGAGAAAGGCTGTTATTCTGATACTGAAAACCTGTCATCATGGGATTGACGTAGGGCGCTGGAAGCAGCTGCTGTGGGGTTGGGCAAGGCTGTGAAATGCAGGCATTTTCTAGGTCTTAGAAATTGGTTTTGGTGAGCCTCGGTTCTCCTGTGTGTACAGCCATATATATGTAAAAATAGGATACTTAAGGAAGGATGTTACGGAGCGTGCGCACAGTTGAGCTCAGCAATGAAAGAAAATGTGGTAAGTACCTCGTTACATGAGGTGAAAAGAAAACAGACTTCTTGTTTTCCTTTCTATTAGGTGCAGACGTTGCTTCAGCAAATGCAGGACAAATTTCAAACCATGTCGGACCAAATAATTGGAAGAAATATCCTTTTTGGAAGTCAGGTGCTGTACACTACGGAATCAGAAGTATTTTAAGGTATATTTTACCAGTGGGATTTGTAAGGTAAATTTAAAGTGTCCATAAGAGCAAAGCTGTAATAAAAACTACCCAGCCAACCAAAAAACCCCAGCCACCACTGGATTGCCACCATGGTCCTTAACCCCGCTGAACTTGACGACATGAGCTGTCGCATCGACGACCTGGAGAAGAACATCGCAGACCTCATGACACAAGCCGGGGTGGAAGAATTGGAAGGAGAGAACAAGACCCCTGCTCCTAACAAGAGTTAAAGTGAGTCCGTTGCTAGCCTTGAAACAAATCCCTGGGTCACTTGGGAAGTTACTCACTTTTTCCTTTGATTTCTAGTCTGAAATTCATGCAGAGCAGAATTACATGTAGAGAATTGTACTCTACATAGAAAGAGTTCTAGATTAGGTCGGAATACAAGAAGCTGCCTCTTCAGTGAGGCATCAGTACTGGGGGGAAAGTTATTTTCTTCATGCCCAGTTAGTTTTGAGGACGTGCAATAGCTGGATTCCTCCCACCTGGATTCATCCCTGGTTCTCTGAGTGGGATCTGAAACATCAACTGTCTTTGCAGAATGGGAAGGAGGAGAGATGGGAAAAAATATCTGTAACAAACCAGAATGTTCTCTTTTCTTTTTCCTCATCATATTTGAGTGTTCTGAAAGGCCAGTGATCTCATGTAAATTTATTTTTCCCCGACAGGTTGCCAATAGCTCAAGGTGAAACCCGGAAGACTTTTTTTCTACAAATCCTTGGAATTACAGAACAGCTTTTTGCAACTACTGTGTGTAAAAGCGTTTTTATATTGTTCCAGAGCTTGCATTCCTAATGTATATTGTATAGGTAGGGATAGGTTAGTTTATATTTTGATTTGTGTACTGTAATTTCACTTTTTGAATTCTTCTGATGAGGATCAATTTGTTGTGTTATTAAAACACAGATCTTACGGATCTCAACTACTGGGTGTATTTTGGTTTTTTTTTGTGAAGTCACTTTTTTTTTTTCCTCAAACTTTTTCTAGACATTTCATTTTTGATAGCTAAACATCTGGTGACTCCCAGCAAGTGGAAATCTTACCTTGTCCTACGTAACTTTGTGGAGTGAAGCACAAGATTGAAACGTGGCATTAATCTTAGCTCTGAGCATCAGTCACTCACCTAGTTGAGAACCATGTGGTGTTTTCTCCTAAATGTAGTGAAGTGAGTTTGGAAACATAAGGCACTGAACGTCACAATCCTGTCACCTCTCTCCTCCTCCTGTGTGTTCCTGGAACATAAAGCAGAAGCGGAGATGTCACATTAGAGGCATCCACGTGAGCAACCACTGCCATTCAGATCTGTTCTATTCAGACAGACAAGGAACTATTAACTCTGAAAAATCTCACTTAGGGATTTAAGTTTTTTAACACTGTAAAACTCTGCTTGGAAACTGGCAATGTGACATTTAGTATTTAACAGGGATTGATTTAAACAGCCGTGCTGGGCAGAGCAGGGGTGGGATTGCAGGAGGCTCTGGATGTGGGCTGCCAGTTTAAATCGCTGGCTCATTGTACAAAAGACAAGAAGGATATTCTGTGTAACACAAAGAAAGGAGAGAATCCAGTTAGAATTGTAAAGCTTTGCTTCTCTTTCAATAACAACGAGCTAGAACTGTTCAAAACACTTGGTTTAGAAAGGTGTTTGCTTTTGTGATAGCCACAGTTACAGGCCTGAAGTTGAATGGATTACTTCAGAGGATTTGGGCAACGCAAAGTGTATTTAGAAGAGTCTGTACCTGTGGCGCTTGTGAAGAAAAATGACCAGTGTTGAGTTTTAGGGACAATCATTACCATGCTCCTTCAGCCTGCGATACAAACTGGTGGTCACCAGTGACACGTGGGCCGGGCTCGAGGCTGCTCTTGGAACGCCACCGAATTAGCGCCGCTGTGTGACAGGTCATTTTTCAAATCTGAGGGGAAATTGTACTGAAAGCTCATAATAACGGGGGATTTTTGTGAACAGAGGAAATGTATCAATACACGTTGTAACACCAGCCTTGGGCTCTTTGTAATGTCCTTTAAAGTAAAAATCTAATAAACGGTTCTGTGGTAACAAGGAGTCAGGTCGTATCTTTTAAAGCAAAATCCAGCAGAAGGATAGCTTTGCAGGTGGGACTGTATTAAGGTAGAAGTTATAGAAAGACTCTAGCACAGCTGCTGCTTATAGAATATAATACAGAATATAGGGGTGTCCTGTATAATAAACAGGGGAGCACCATTCAGGGCCTGTCAAATCTGTGTCTTTGTTACTAGGTCATTAAAATCCAGACCAAATTCGTAGGAAAGAATATTAAAAGTGGAGGATCATTTTGTTTGATCATAGAATCCTAGAAGGGCTTGAGTTGGAAGGGACCTGAAGGATCATCAAGTTCCAACCCCCCTGCCATGGGCAGGGACACCTCCCACCAGAGCAGGTTGCTCAGAGCCTCATCCAGCCTGGGCTTCAACACTTCCAGGGGTGAGGCTCCACAACTCTGGGCAACCCATTCCAGTGTCTCACCACCCTCAGAGGAAAGAACTTCTTCCTAACTGATGTTTATACAACTGTAAATTCTCCTCTGGCTGCCTTCCTGTGGGAGAAGAGATCATTCCGGAATGTGCTTGCCCTGTGCTATGTCCAACAGCAGAAGGCCTGCTCCCCTCAAGTGTCCAAGTTCCCTCCTGGACAATTAGTTGAGCTTTAAGAAGTGAGATTCTTCAAGTCATTGGAAAGATTCCAATTACAGAATTACTCTGAAAAAGACCTTTAAGATCATCAAGTCCAAATATTATCTAACTCTACCAGGGCCACTACTACACCAGATCCTTGAGCACCATATCTAGACGGCTTTTAAATACATCCAGGGATGGTGATCCAACCACCTCCCTGGGCAGCCTGTTCCAGGCTTTGATAACCCTTTCAGTAGAGCAAGTTTTTCCTCATGTCCATCCTAAACCTCCCCTGGCACAACCTGATGTCATTTCCCCTTATCCTGTCAGTTGTGACTGGTGAGAAGAGGCGAACACCCACCTCTCCACAACCTCCTTGCAGGTAGTTGTAGTTTTGTCACTTAGGGAGAGTTTTCCTTATAAATAATACTGATTTTGAAAAGTAACAATTCAATTCAAACCAAGCCTTTCAGACAGGAAGGTGTTGCTTGTAGGTCTTTAAATAATGCGTGGTTTGGAAAAATGTTTTTTATTCTCACTCAGAACCAGTGATAGAGCCTCTATGTATAAACCACGTCCGAGCCAAAGTACAATCCCTTTTGGCCACATTTTCATGAAGTGCAGTTAGTTTAGTAGACAAAGCAAAAAGATCACTTTCTTAAGTAAGTGTTACATGATATGGATTTGATAATACTTCACTAAATAATAGTGTTCAGGGTTTCATTTCTTTTCTGAACGTGCTGGTTCAGATCTTAACTGACAACTCCGTGTCCCCTCTACTGGCTTGCAAAGAGAAGGATCAAACCCTTGAATTAGGGCTGCCTTTCTTATTAGAATATGAATCAAGCTGCTCCATATATTCATTTAAATCTAACTATGTCCCGTGTTCAGTTCAGGACAGTCATTTGAGACATTTTGCATTAGTTATGCTGAAGTCTAGATAAGCGCTTTCTACTTTCCATTTTCTGCTACCTGTCATCCTGGTACCGTACATTGGGATTTTACCAGTGATGTATTTACCTCCTCCAGTTTCTCTTCCCAAACAGTGACAGATTAACCGCACCCTGCCCTGATCTCCTTGTACAAGCAGGCGTGGTGGGTGCTGCACGGCCCAGTTGGCAGTTCCAGGCTGGTGTACCTTTGGGCAGACCTGCTGTGATCGGCAGGCCCGGCAGAGCCGTGCCAAGGCCAATCACATGAGTCCCCTGGGGGTGTGAGTGAGCTTGGGCGTCTCTCACGGCTCACACCTGCCTGCAAGAGGGGAAAGGGCTTCTGGTAGAATAGGTGCCATGTGGCAGGAGGTGAGAGAGGTGGGAAATGCACTCTGGTGAACTTGATGCTTCCTTCATTCGGTCCCATCCTACCCCAAGCAGCAATTAGGGGATGGCAAAGGTGCTTCTCCTGAGTGTGAGGTACGGAACTACACAGAGCGAGCAGAGAGTCTGCAGGTCCTGCATGTAGGGGGCAAGGGAAGAACAGCTAAGGACGGAGAAGACAGGCCCCCATACACACTCCTGTCTAAGTTCCTCAAGCTCCCCATTGTCTCTGCTCCCACACCTCACCACTTCTACTGCAGATTTCCATTAGCACCACCCTCTTCATCCCCTGCTTCTCTTCCACTCTGACTCTTCAGAGCGCAATTTCAGCTGTTACTGAGGAAAAAGCCATTGTCTCCAGGTAACTAAGTACAGATGCTCTTTCACAAAAGCTCTACATTAGGAACAGCAAATAGAATCAGGTTTTTTCTATGACAGGAATGATGTGTGACACCATGCAAGTCTTCAACCACAGTTTTTGTAGCCAACTGTTAACAGCAGTATTGTTTTCTGAGCGTAAGACTTAAGACCTGAGAACCCAGAAACAATCTCAAGGTCTCAGGAGCTCTGTAGCCCGTGTATTTTACACCAGGCAACAAAAATGAATTTGTCTTGTCTCTTCTGGTGTTTTAATTCCTCTCTTTACAGCAGGAATGATACTCTCTCGGTACAGAGGAAGAGTGTTATAATAAATCCGTGTTTTGAAACAGGCCCACTGATAAGTGATCCAGAATTATGGTATCCTTAAGAGGATTTTTCATTTAATCTCTGCCATGAAGACAATGTACGGTAAATAAGACTGCACACAGACAGCTCTTCAACTGATACCATCTGGTCCATGCACTGAATGATGCTGGTTATAGGCCAGAGACACACACAAAGCTACAACACTTGCTGTCTGCAAGTGCTGGTTTCGAAGGCACGGGGAATTGGTTTGCCTGGGATCAGTCAGAGACCTAACCTGCCTCGCTTCCAAACCCTGCAGAGCGCTGAACTCACTCAGAGGTTCTTCCTCCAAACTTGGAAAGCTCATGAAATTCATTCCTTCATATTGTAAATGCATTTGGCACTGTGCTTCCAAAAAAGAAAATACTTTTGATTCCACATGGGTTTGCTGTGAAACACCTCTAACCGAGGCCAGAGTCACTGCCCATCCTCTCTCTAAAATCTCACCTCGATCTGCAGTTTTTCTGGAGGGATTCACATAGAATTATTTTTAATGAAGCTTTTCAACTTTTCCTCAAGATTCTAACTTTCTAGCTGATAGTGCCTTCTAGTGGGCACACTCTCACTAATAGAAGGAACACTACTCAGATTAATTATTTGATTACCTTTAATGTCCAAGTTCAGATGTTAGGACTTTAATGAGCCACATGCTGTTTTGAACTGTGGTTATTACCCAAGACACTGAGGCTTTGTTTACACTTAAGAAAATTAATAGGATACACAAATCCCTTCCTGAGTGTTAAGCCTTACTGTGTTTTGAAAAGACCTGGTGCTTGCTGAGATTTTTTTTTTCTGACTCCGATGCAGAGTTAATGAAATTAGGTCATTAGGAAAATAAAGCATGGGAATAGAAACTTCACGTCTTGTAAGCAGGCTGAGGTAGGAAAAGTCAAGAAGGAATTGTCCCTCTGACAAATGCACAGATATTTATAGAAAGTGTTCTTTTATGTCGTTTTGCTACAGACCTGGCATTTTTATTTATGAAGCTCTTGTAGTTAGATACACACAACAAAACTTTCTTCAGTTTACAAAGCTGTAGAATATACAATCCTTGCTCAAGAGATTAAATTCTGTTTGAAATTGCAGCTGGAAAAGTGATGGAGTTAAGTCAAGTCTCAGATTCATAGGTGTTCACATAACAAGTGTGGGGGCAAGACCCAGAACCTTTTTGTGCAAGCCCCCAATACTGATATGGAAAATAGAGCAAAATAATCCATCCTCTTAGGGGTTTTTTGCAGTTTAACCTGCACCACCACGCTGGAGGAAACCCCTGAGTTCAGCTGTTCTCTGTCCCCTGGCATAGAAACTTCAGTTCCATAGGAGCAACACCAGAAGGTTTCCAGGAATTTTTCACTGCTCTTTTATTTTTACATACACTTTGAGAAGTCAAGAGGCCGAGGATATCCGGGACAGACATTGTGTAGTCTGGGAAAATGAAAGCACCTGATAACACAGAGGAAAAAGAGACAAACTTTAAGACGTGAGGCTGGCTGCTAGTTCCTGGGCATTTAGGATCCCACGTGTGAAGACTGTGTGTGATGAAGTGTCCACCATGGTCTAAGCTCTGACACAGGACACATCCCAGCGGCAATAACGAAGGAGCGCTCGTTAGCTTCCCAAGAGGCTGCTCAACAGCAGGATAGCAAGTCATTTAGTTCACCAGCTGCTTCAAACAGAAGTTTTGTATCATACAACAGGTGTCCAATTCAATTAGACTGTGAGAGGCCAAATCCTCTCTTCAAAATGTGTTCACTCTAAAAAGAATTCTTCAGAGGTAAAGGGCAATAAGAAAAAAACCAAAAAGCACTGCAATAGTTAAATATCTAAGGCCCCAAAGCCCAAATGTCATTGATCTTTGCAAACAGATTGATTCTGCAAGGTTTTTGTTGACTTGAGAAGCACCAGAAAGAAGACCCTTCAAGGCTCATCACCAGATCTTTTAGGATAAAGCACGTGAATTTTCTCCTGGCTCTACAAAGCAGGACATTTTTAATGCTAATGACTGGTCACCAAAGAGAAAACAACCTGGGTGTTTGCTTGCCTAATTTCATGCTGAGAAACACAAGTACGAGACCTCAGTCATGTTATTATCTTTTGAAAAAATACCTAATTCCAACAACTGAAAGCGTGATTCTTAATGAATGTTAATGTGATATAAGGGGGAGGAAACCCACCCCAAACCTGACACTTTTTTTCAGTGAAACTGGTCCTCCTGCCACTGACACACAAAACATACCATAAAACAGACCAAATCTTCTTAAAAAAATTACTGGACTGCAAATGTTAAAATAAACGACAAATGCAATCAACATTTATTAGAAGGGACGTTATTGGGATCTCCGATGAGTCAGGCAAAAAAATTAATCAGGTTCTTATCAGAGGGTTACAAATAGATGTGTCATTTTAATAAATTCAACAAGTGTACCATGCAACTGAAAATTGGGTGTATCTTAAAAGACAATTAACCATAGATCCTTGAACAGGATTCACTGCTCTGGGAATTCTTTGCAAGTCCTTTTTAAAAATTATTAATGCTACCCTGTCATATGAGAAGGTACAGAATTGTGCTCTTCTTCATGAGTAGCCCCAATTCTCATCTTTTTAACTGAGCATTTTAATTAAAAATACGTTCAGAACCAGTACAGAATCCATAAGCAAGAGCTCTTCAATTCTTTTGAGTGTCGCACGTGGCAGTGGAGAAAATGATTGGGGGACTTTTTGACAATCTGGTTTTAAATGTTCTTAATTTTATTCTTATACAGGTTCTTCACATTAACATTGTTCTTCTCTCAGGTCAGAACCACTTTTAAATAAAAATCAAGACTTTTCTACTGAGCAACTGTGGTAGTGAATATGACCATGAAGTTTAAATTGCTGCACAGAGACCCCAGACACGATCACGGCCTTCCCCCCTGCATCTCCAGTGAAGACACTCTTTGGGATTCAAAGTGACTGACAAGCTAGATTATTAGTGCCACTCATTAGCAAGAAATGTAATAAATGGAAGCCCTTGAAGGAAAGGTCTGTCACACAATAAAACTCTAGTTTAAATTCCATTTTGAGCACTTCTAAACTGACAGGCCACAGTAAACAATATTTAGCAGAAGTACACCATCTGATTTTTATTTTTTTTGTATCACTTTTCCAACGTGTTAAGCAAGGATTTGGTTCTAAACACTGACAACCGGCACTATAAATTTGGATTTTCTGCTCTCTGAATAGTAAGGAACAAAATCAAACAAAGTGCAGATGAAAGTGCAGATGTAAATCTCAGTTTTCACACATTATTGAGCTCGTGAGATGTGTTTCCAGAGGAACTCGCTCCTGCTGCATGTTCAAGGGAGGGGATATGGACAGTGCTGAAGCACATTCCCTGATGTTTGTAACTGGTTCTGCATTTGGCTGGGCCACTTGGAACTGGCGATAGGGGGCTGCTTCGTGGAGATAGCAACGAGATGAATGGCTGATGGAATGGACCAAGACAAACCAGGCACCTCTGCATCTTTATTTGGAGTCCCTTTATGTCCCAGTGATATTCCTTTCTAAGGCTTGGATTCACAGAAGTGCCCTGTTCTTCCAAACACTGAGATTTATACGAGCTCTGTGTCTTCCAGTCATATAAGACAACAAATAAAATGGAAATTCCTACTGTCTTTACATATTTGTAGGCTCATTGATCCAGGATGTTTCAGGAAATCCTGCTCCAGCCCCCCGAAAGCACTGAACAAAATCACTGTTCCACACATCACACAACGCTAAAAACAAATGTATTGAACCTGAGGCATATTTAAAAATGAGGAGGATTTTCATGCTGTGAGTTATTTCAAAACATCTTTGCTCCATAGACTGAAGTTAACCAATTAAAATGCATAATCACATTTAAAAAGCAGCACCAAAACTGTAGGCCGTTCCGTCACCGACTCTGCTCCAGCATGGTTTGATTATTTAACGTTATGTTCTAAAACCAATTTATACCCTATCCCCTTGATCTGTATTTCAATTTCCGGATGTCAAGGTGTGCACCACCGCTGTATGAGCTGATAGGGCAGAACAAATACTTCAGGAAAAGTCATGATTAGAATTTGAAATCTCTCTCGGCCATGTTTAATGCCCAAACGTACTCACCTCGCTGGCTTTTCCGGCAGATTTTCCCCACTGGTATCCCATGTTTTATACCTGGAAAGAATGATGATTTAACATCAATAAGAGCTGGCTGCAGTTTGACAGGGAGCATACGGGCGCAGTCACTCCTGCTATGATGGATCTGGACAGGCTGGATCGCTGGGCCAAGGCCAATCACATGAGATTCAGTAAGGACAAGTGCAGGGTCTTGCACTTGGGCCACAACAACCCCCGGCAGCGCTCCAGGCCTGGGGAGGAGTGGCTGGAGAGCTGCCAGGCAGAGAGGGACCTGGGGATGTTCATAGATGGCCGGCTGAACATGAGCCAGCAGTGTGCCCAAGTGGCCAAGGCAGCCAACGGCATCCAGGCCTGGATCAGAAAGAGTGTCGCCAGCAGGAGTAGGGAGGTGATCATTGCCCCGTACTCAGCTCTGGGCAGGCCGCACCTCGAGTGCCGTGTCCAGTTTTGGGGCTCCCCCTACAAGAGGGACATTGAGGTGCTGGAGAGGGTACAGAGGCGGCTACCAAGCTAGGAAAGGATTTGGAGCAGATGTCGTATGAGGAATGGCTGAGGGATCTGGGGCTGTTTAGCCTGGAGAAGAGGAGATTGAGGGGAGACCTTTTTGCTCTTTACAACTACCTGAAGGGAGGTTGTAGTGAGGCAGAGGTTGGTCTGTTCTCCCTGGTGGCCAGTAATAGGACAAGGGGAAATGGCCTTCGATTGCACCAGGGGAGGCTCAGGTTGGATATTAGGAAAAATATCTTCCCTGAAAGGGTTGTCAGGCATTGGAACAGGCTGCCCAGGGAGGCGGTTGAGTCACCATCCCTGGAGGTGTTTAAGAGGCAGGTCGATGTTGCATTGAGGGACATGGTTTAGTGGTGTTGATAGGGCTAGGAAAAGGTTGGACTCGATGATCTTGAAGGTCTCTTCCAGCCTAAAATGTTCTGTGGTTCTATAATTCTATGAATGCTAAGATGATCAGGCATCAACTAGATCTCATCCAACTGAACTGTTTCACAGACATACCGCCTGTCTCCTCAGACACAGAGACCAAGCAGTCGCCACGTACCGTGCTACAGAAATCCTAGGATCCAGAGAGCCGAGTCTGAAGTTGCCAGAGGCTATTTGCTCATTTTTCTCTTTGCATCACCTGCGCCTCCAGCTTCTGCAAACTTTCCTCTATTCTTTGTGCTGCCTTTGTTTCACTGTGTACAACCCTGCAACGAGAAGATATTAGAAGGTTCAGTTCAGTGAAGTACCCGCATGTTCTGAAGCTTCTAACATGGCCCTGAGTTCCATTCACTCCCTACTAAAGGAAACAACACAGCAGACAAACCACGAGACAGAATCACTGTTGCAGGAGAAACGATTTTGTATTCCAAGCGTTGGCAAAGAAATGAGTGGAATTTGAGGAGAAGCTTATTGATAGGAATTTAGCCAGCGGGCAACGTTAACACCGGGGCTACCATCCCCTCCACCATTAATGCTTTATTAATTGCACCCATACGGCCATTACAGTGATTCATTACCTTTTCTTCTTCAAAACATATTGTGTATAAATAGTCTCCTACTGGAATATGCATCCTCAAGCAACTCAAACTGCTTGTCCAGCAGAAGGTTATAACACGTACTTGCGCTCTTTGCAGAAGGCACAGGGGAGTCTCCTTCTCTGGAGATATTCAAAACCCACCTGGATCTGTTCCTGTGTGGCCTGCCCTGGGTGATCCTGCTCTGGCAGGGGGGTTGGACTCAACGATCTTTTGAGGTCCTTTCCAACCCTTAACATTCCGTGAATTCCTCCAAGAAAGGAGGGATACTGCTCGAAAGGCACAGGGGGATGGGGGCAGCGTAGAGCACAGGTATATCCAGGTCTCAAACACCCGTTGGCACCGATGCAGGTCTTTGCCAACTGCAGATGACTGTGGATATGATTCAGTGCCAGTTACCCACAGGGTGGTTGCCATTTCAGGTAGCAGAGGGATGTGAACTGAAACTGGGATTTGCAGGGCTGGTGCCTGCCTCGGAGAAGGCAGAGGTGTGGTGCAAAGCTTCACAGTGGCACAGCAAAGGCTGTAGCAACCTTTTCTATATCAGCAACAGGGCTGTCTCAAAAAACCTCCTAAATAAACCAAATTCCTACAAAAAGGAGCAGACAATTTGAAGGAGATAGTTTTGCCTAGAACTAAGTGAACAGTTATTTTCACTGCATACTCCAAATTTAAATATCTGCCTAGCGTTTGCGGAATGAATTTCATTCTGAGGACAGAAAGCTTTCATTTTTGGTATTAGTTAATATTCTTCTTACCATTTCACAGCTTGCCTCAGAAAAGGATGGAAATCTCTCCCTACAGCAACCTCTTAAAAACCACAGAAACGAGTAGCTCATTCTTGATAGCAACACTCAGATATTTCCCAAGGAAGGTTTGCTAAGCAAAGGGACCGTGACACTTTGCAAAAGTTCTGCAGTTTCTCTCGTACAAGACAGGAAGGGATGGTAAAAAGTAGAGCATTGTTGTCCTTCAAATGCCCTTGCTAAACCAAATGAACAGCTTGAGTGCCTATCATTAGCAGGCAGAACACCTCTGCAGGAGGCACACGGCTTGAAACCCAGAGAATTCTGCATGATTACAGCTAAGTAACTCCGCAAAAATCGAGCAGAAAGTTTTCCTGAGGGAATTTATCTACCAAAAAAGAGAAAATGTTTACACTAAGGTTAGCGTGTATTAATTGAGTCTGAGGAGAAAAATTGTTATTTGGAGATAAACAGGGAGGTTCAGCTCTCTGAGGGAGAAAGGGTGGAGGGCGCAGGCCCTCGCTGCAGGGGCGCAGATGATTTACGCGTCACCTCAGGGTATCTCCAGCTCCAAGGTGATGGCTGCGCACACACTCACAGCAGAGCATAACTATACAATTAGTGAGCATTTGCATTTTCTTTAGAGATGGAAAAAGCTATGTGCAATGCAGTGCAAGTCCACTTGAAAACTCTACGTCTGTTAAATGGGGAATTGGAACTGCTAACCACAGTTATGGCAATGTAAGCTCTTCCTAGCTCTCTTTTCTATGATTGTGTCTTTAGAACCAGAGAAAAAAGCTAGGAAAAGAAGTACCTTGAGCAGTCAGCTACCTCTCAGTCTGCTCCAAAGCATTCTTACGCTATGAAGTCTGACAGATTTAGTTTAATTTTCTTACAGACGCTCACTAAGAGAAATATCAGGGAGGTTTTGTGATTCTGGAGCATTCCCACTTGACCATTCTATGGGGCCCAGCCTCCTGGATGATGCTCAACCTGTAGTCCTTTGAGCTTTGGATGATGCACACCAAGGTGGAAGACCAGCAAGAAGAGGTCAAGCAGGTCAACTTTTTTTATGATAAACAAGGCTCCTGTACTTCTGGAGGAGGTGATCCAACAGGTTAAACTATCACAAACTAAATGCACGCAGTATAAGTCCTCAGAATTCTTGCACAAATGTCACTAGATTTTTTGTTTAACTAAGGAATTTGAGTCCACGACTAAAAATCCTCTCATCTTCACCCAAGTATCTATTGCTATTTAAACATCTGCCCATCCTACTTGGCACATCCTACTTGGTTAGATCCTCATCTTATGGTAATGTTAAGTGATTAGATTCCCACTTTTCTCTAGTGCCTAGAACTGAATTGCCAACTGAGTGGCAAAAATCTTACTAACGGGCAATACTTTTATAGGTTCAGTAGGAGAAATAGGAGGTTTTTCCAAGCAGACACCTTCAGACTGATGCTCCATTTCTGTTACAGGAGCTTATTACAGCCAAAATTCAGCTTTGGGGTGAAATTAGGTACTTGAGAGTCCATGTAAGCTGGCTTGCATGGAAAATACATAAATCTTCTACTGCAGCTATTGCTTTGATTTTACCACCTGTCAGGTAGAGTTGGAAGGGATTAACTTCTAAAGAGATCACATCAGTGAGCAGACTCATAGGCCAGACCCAACCTAGCCGCTGAATTTTAGCAAGGTTCAGAGCCAAACTTCCTCATCTTCACAGCCTTTAGCAAGAGAGTCCAACTCCCTACAAATCTGCAGTAGTTACACTGGAGTCAGAGCCTCGTGATGACAGCAAGAACAATCCCTTGATTTTTCCTGTTCCAAAGAGCAGGAACAGATTTCTTGCCTGAAGGGAAGGAATGAAGCAGCACTAAAGCACTTACAACTGTCAAACCTAGAGCCTGTGGGATAGCAAACCTCCCAGCTTACATGAAAAGAGCAAATCTCATCCATTTCCCCTTTTAGATGACAGGAGTCTATAGCCTTTAAAGACACCCAGGACAGTCCTAGTTAATCCAGTAGCTATAGAAAACCTCAAAGTTTGTTCGAGTTAAGAATCAATCTCCATTTGCTGTAGGATTCTGGGCCACCAAGTAGATTCCCTGTTCCCTTCCTCTCTCAGAACAGCCGTGTCCTCTGTGTGTTTGTCAGTAAAATCGGGAAGCTTTTGAGTAAGTGACATATACGATAATCATTCGCAAACCGCTCAGAGTTCAAGAGCGATACAACTGCAGAGGAGCCTAAAAGCTGATGGAAATATCTGTGATTGGGATAAAGATTAGTCCTTTTCCCTGAAAGCTGCCAAATGGTCTTCAAAATGACACCAAGCCGTATAGGAAAGTGGTTGGAATAAGGCGATTTCAGAATTGCTTGTGTGATTATTTGGTACTACCGACACTAAGTTCTGGTCCGTTACTTACCGTTAGCGCGTTCGGCTCTAGGGAGAACATCTAGGAGGACTCAAACTGGACTGAGGGAGCAGCAAGTGCTATTTTAAATGAATAGTCAGCGGAGAGCACGAGGATAAATCGATAAACATACAAGACCATTTCACATTTTGGCAGAAGGCACAAAGCCACATTGTCAGCCTGACTCAGTAGATGGCACTGCACCCTCTGTAATGAAGCCACGCTTCAGCACGGTGGTGAGGGAAGAATCAGGTTCTGGAAGAGAAATACAGCTGAGATCCTTCCTCCTTGTAGTCATTAGATGCTCAGCTACCGTGGCAGTAAGTGCCTCTGATAGGCCTTAACAGATGGTGGGATCCAGGGTGCTTTTCAACTCCAGGCTTGATAGCCCAATGACCCGGTTGTAGACTGGGTATTCACAATCTGCCTCCCAAAATTCCTGTGAAGTTGAAATTGGGCATAATGGCATCATTCATTTCCTGTCCTAAACTCCTTGGTCATTTCAGCACCGCTTCTCAATGCAGCAGTGAGTTGTATTCCAGGCTGTGCTGGGTAGTTTCTGGATGTGTAAATAGAACACTTGGGAATCCACTGGGGACAAAGAGACATCTTGGAAGTTGTCAAAGATACTTTCCTCAAGCTTAGGGGAGGCATTTTACAAGTTATGTAATTAAGTAAATGACGACACGGTCCTTCAGTTTTTCCCAGACAGTCTCCTTCATGGTGTGCTTCCTTTTTTTCCAGCTCTTTTTGGTTTTTGCTGGTTTGTTGTTTTGTTTTTTTTTTTGCTAAGAGAAGTCATTCTCTGACCTCAGTCTAAAAAGAGATAGACAGGCACATTTCCACAGGGGCACCTCTGTGAACGTGACCTCTTGTTGCGGTCCAAGGTCAGACTGCAACCAAATCCCCTGTGGTGGTAAAACTGGACAGAATGGTATCCTTCCCTTCACAGCTTAAATCACTGCTGCTAGCAGTGGTCCAACCCAGCACAAAGGCTGCATATCAACTACGGATAAAACCACGGGGGCACGTATGGGCAGCATTTTAGGGATATAATGGGAGCGAGAGGGACTTCAAGACTGAGCATGAGCAGTACAACAATCACAAGGTACGTTACTTACCTAAATTTGGCAACTGAAAAAAGAAATGGGTCAGAAATTTCACAACGAGATTGTGCAGGTGATCAAGTAAGAAGCAGCATTTCTGGCCCACTTTGTTCTACAAAACCAGGTACAGATTTCAAAGGTCTTTCCAAGCAAAGCACCTCTTCATCTCTCTGCAAAAATCCTATTCTCTTTTATTATCTGAGCACAAATCAGAAACAACTCACTTCAATGATGCGGAATCAGAAGAGCGTGAGGAAATAAATCTTTTTGTTCCTGAGAGCTGGGATGGATGGGTGCATTATTGATGTCCTACTCCTCCGCCTAGCTCAAGTGACAGTTCGGAATATTAAAGAGCCACAACTTTAGGGATGGTGAGAGGCAGGGAATCCACAGATGAAAGCCACACATCACACTATTATTTCATTTCTGGATGACAATAACAACCTTCTCTCTTCTTATATTCACTTGAATTTAAAATCTCATCTTGACAAACACAGAACAAGCACAATTTCTCAATTTCTGAGTACAGTGAAAGTCAAATTTATGTTGTGCTTTGATGCCAGCACTGCTCTACTCTCATAAGAGAATATGTGGTCAAGAGAGATGATGTTCCACCCATCATGCTACTTCCATCTCCCCAAGCAAAAAGAGGAAAGAAGGGCAGATTCAGCATTCTTCTGCCGAGAATTCATCCCTGCCCCTCAGTGTTTTGGCGTTTCAGGCTAAAAAATAAAAAGAAAAACAAGCTTCCACTTTAGTCTTGACTAGTGATTTTTCAAACCGAACTCTTTCTGCCATGATTCTTCTCATGACACCTTCCATGTTTTTTCCACATCAGCAACTTTCTAATAGCAGCAGAGAAGGAAAGAAGAGCTCCATAAAACAGTATTAAACAAGGAGGCTCATTGGTAATTAAAGTGGGGATGAAGATAAAGGAACACTGGGTAAAGCCTGCTGGAATATCTCCTTGGGATATTTCAAGCACTTTTTTGAAATAACACTTCTGTCTTTCTAGAGCTAATTATACATTTGCTGCACACTAAGCAGAAGGCTAAATTAATTGGAAGAACAAAGGTAATTTGTTGCGGGTTGGAATGAGGCCATGGATACTTGTTTCCCTTGTGGGAGAAGAACTGATGACCTATCCTAGGTCTGTCATCGACAAAAGATGAGATGCATCCGGACCAGAAGGTGCATTCCACCCGGCCCATTACGGAGCAGTACCACCCTCCAAGCCTCCTCTTCATCCCTAGCTCTGCCAGCCACTGCGACTGGGTAGCAGTGGGTGGAAAGTCCCTCTGCCTCTCCTTCCAGCCTCCCTCCATTCTTTCACCATCTGGCAGTAGGCTGCTTCAGTAAGAGCTGCCAGATTCAACACGTCAATATTAATAACCAAAGTCACAATGGAGTGTTTGTGAGGCCCACGCTCACGTTCTGCCTGTCAAATAGATCATCTCCTTTGCGCTGGTTCCTCAGAAACAGCTGGAGATTTTTAAACACTGTATTAAAATAGAATAGATCAGCAGCAGCTGGAGCATTTTAAAGCCAGAAGGGCATTATGCCAGTAAATATGGTACTTGCCAAAAAGCAGGTGGCAGCTATAACGGCAACGCTCTACAAGACTGCTGCCCTTCCTGCAGGATATATTGATTTGGACAGGCTTTACCATGGGGGACAGGTATGGAATACCCACCTCTGCTTCCCAGCTTGCCCAAAGTTGCAAATATAAAACACGTCTTCTCAGATTTCCAGAATGTCTGCTTAAATACAAAGCAATTTGGTAGTTCCTTTTTCCTAATCAAAAAAAAAAAAAAGAAAAAAAGTATGATCAAAAAAAATCTGCTGCACCTTTGTAGAAGATCAATTTCTCAATGGTACAAAAGAGCCTATATTGCCACACTTGGAAGCCATTCAAAAACATACATTTCAGTTTGGGGTGTTAGTGCTTTTATGGCAAAACGTACAAATGCAGCTGGTGTCTTTAAACTCACAATTTCATTCCCCCGTGAGAAGGATTTAATTGGCTTCAAATAAGAAATCACTGGTTTACATAGTACAATTTTTTCACTTAATACCCAAGAATCCATGTCACGTAGTTAAATTACAAGTAAAATACTTACTAATGAGCTAATGTTTTGCAAACACCGATAGAAATATTTGAACCTACCCCGCTTCCCTTCCCTCTTAAACAGGACGTGGTGTAGAGGGGGAGGTAACTGTCTTGGGTAACTGGTGAGAGAGCTGAGCTGTTAAATAGAATTGTGGCCCTTCATTTCAGTCCCAGTTTTTCCCTCTAATCCACTGTATAACTTCAGGAAAGACACTTAACCTCTACGCGCCTCAGTTCACCCGTCTGTAAAATAGTAGATAAGTCACCTAATTCACAGGGATGTTATGGAGATTAATTAACTAACGTCTGGAAAATGCCTCAAGATCCTTCTGTGAAAGGCATTATAAGGGCAAGGGATAGCAGTATAACCATATGCAAAAGGTTTTATCACTTGGCACGAGGCAGTTTGGTGTTATCCTCTTTCTCTCTGCAACGTCGCCGAGGATTTTTACAGGGACCGTTGCCTAAGAGCGGACTCACGCTGCTTTTCAGGGGACCATTATCTTCAGTCAAAGGACAAGTTATTTCAACCGAGGTAAAATTGTATTTAGTCAGCTCCCGATCCTGCTTCAAGATCCCCGGTGAGCTCAGAGCCCTGGCAGGGTAGATGCTGTCCTTGAAAAACAGTCCTTGAATACGTAAGAAAGCTGCATCTAGTTAACAGAAGAGATCTTTTTAAGCTAATTTAATGGAACTGACAAATGTGCTATGCAGGCTGTCTTTAATGGCGGTGTCTTTTCACGGCCAGCTCTAGGTAGAGGTGAAGTGGGTGGTTGCCTTGAGCAGCAGACTGCTGCGACTAACGGGCTTTCTGCCAGCTTCCCTCTGCTGGATCCACGAAGATTCTGACTGGCTATTGCTGCCCCCTGACAAAAGAAGGGTTGGGATGGGCTGGAGTGTTATTCAGTGATCCCTCTTACCCTCAGAATCAGTGGCAGCAGGCTCCCACCCCTGCTCTTGCTTTTCATTTGCCATTCTGAATGCGCTGCTTCACTCAAACTGAAAGAACAGGTTGCAGTTCCCTGACATGAGTTGGAGTCAATGGGTTGATTTGAAGTCAGACCTCACATTAATCCAACCTTGCGGTACCCACAAGTCACTGCTCTTTGGTGCTTCCCACACAAACAGGAAGGGGAAAAAAAGGCAGAGCAGAACAAGGACTAAGTGGGGAAATGATATGCCCTTCAACAGCATAGTCAGAAATAATTCCCAGAGTCCCTCGTGTCTTGTGTCCTAACTGCCAGATCTAGCTGGTTCCTTATAGGTATTAGTGACTTGTCTGGATCTTCCTGCTTTTCCATCAATGCTTTCTCATATCATCTGATAGAACTTTTACCCAGGAAACTGAATTCCACCACGTAATCTTCTCCACTGAGCTTGGCACGCAGCTTGCCATGCTCCACTTCCCTTCACTTGTTACGTGCTCAGAGAGCCAATTTTAAAACAGAAAAGTATCTGTCACAACCATGTTGCTTTCAACTGCGGCACAGCACGTTGCAGTCAATTTTTCTAGCAGGAAGAGAACTGGAAAACTTCATTTTAAAGCAGCTGTTTATCTTCTTGAGCTATTCTGATTCAGTTTCCTCTTGGAACAGCAGACCTGGAAGGGCAAAGGACTGGGGAGGAAGAAAGGTTTGGCCACAATTTAGAGTCATTTGTTCCTGTCAGAATTTATATGAGCTAAATCTCAAGCCTGGGCAAGCCTTAATAACCATCATATTTAAAGTTCAGCTTTACAGGGGAAGACTGTGTGGCCCAAGGGGATAAGTAATAGAATATAGAATAGTTCACCTCTCATATGCCCATCCATACCCAATCCAGCAAGGACAGCCTGGTGCTGGCCTTTCAGAGGCACACATGACATGAATTTATCAGTCTCCAGCTAATCCCATTGGACTAGACTACTGCTAATTGGTGTCCTTGCTGGATAAAGTCACTCAGCAGGTCCCTGACAAAGTCAAAGACCTGTGCTGGAGGGACGGGAAGCATCTACTTTCTCGTGATAAACTGATCCACCCAAGCAACTGTTAATGTTCCTATCTGTACTTTATCTTTACAATCACACAGGGTTTGTGTCAAGAGAATGCACCCTGCTGAGACAGGAATCTAAAAATGAGAAAAAGCAACATTTGGGCAGATGGGTTTTCTGTGGAATGAGGTGCGCTGTGGATAGTAAAGACAAGAAACAGAGCCAAAGATTCTCCTCCACTGGGGTGTCACAGACCACAAATGGATCACAGAAAACAGAAAGCTCAGGAATGGCTTTAGAATCTTTTTACCGCTGCAAACCTCTAAGAAATCAATGATGGCAGAGGAAAGTAATAATCTGCCAATCACCTCTTCAGAAATTGGCCATGAACAAAGATGTGTCTCCCTTTATCAGCCTCTCTTAACTTCAGAGCTTCCCCACTCAAGATTCCAATATTAAATATTTTTACTCCAGAACAGAGGAGGCCTAAGACCAGCAGTAGGCCTTTACCAGAAGTATTTCTATTTCAGTCAATAGAGGCCAGTGCCCTCTGCGTGGAAGAGCCAAGAGTTGGTCCCTGCTGACTTGTTGCTGTGAGGTTTATGATCAGGAGGTATAAACAGCATTGCTGAGAAATGCCCCTTGCTGAAATCCCTTCCAACCCTAGAGCAGAATTCAGAGCTGGAGCGTTCAGCACTAACCTAGTTCATGTCAGTGCTTCAGTCACGCAAGATATCCACAGCAGTCAGCGTTCCCTGGGGAATTTCATGGAAGAGGCAGTTGGTACAGATGGGTGTCTTTTCAAGAAGAGAGTGAGGTAGAGTAGAAGAGAGAAGAGGAGAAAAAAAGGTAGTTAGGAATAAATTCAGTTGGGCAGCAACCTTGGTGGGGATGTGGATGAGCGGTAATGGGCCTGAAATATTCACGCATAACCTGCTGTGAAGAGGTTCGGCCCAATAATATTTTGTGGTATCTCTCTGGAGCAAGAAACCTCATTAAAAACAAGATCTGGGAGACAGACAGATCTGGCGATAAAAGAAGAGCAAGAGGACCCTCCCACAACAGCTGTAGCTAGAGAAGACTTATTTCTCCAGCAGTAGAAGCTGACAGTTCTCTCCAGCGCTACATTTGTTTTGGCAAAAGGACAAACCCAAGGAAAAGGTCTGACGTTCTGCATCGAGTCTTTAATCTTTCTCCCCGTGTGCCCAGCTCCCGCACGTCAGGCAGTTCAGCAGTAGATCAGGTGAATCCCGACAGCAGCTTCCAGAGGCACGTTCACCTCACCACACCGTACTCCAGACGCAGCCAGAGCCCAGAAGTGCAAAGTCTCGTTATTTCTTATTGATGAGCAGAGCGCTCCCCGTTCATCAGCGCTGCCAACCATTCCTGGGGAGGGGCAGCAGCAAAGTCTGGGGTCTGCAGACCACTGAACCTTGTTATTTGTCACAGCCACGAGACAGCCACACACAAACTTGCCCATTGCATTAGTCTGCGGACTGGAATCCTTACTTGAGGGGACCTCCTTTGTTTCTCACCATATTAAATCCTTCAGATGGAAGCTGGGACCTTGTGAGGAGGTTTAATCTATCACATGTTTTCTATTAGTGGGAGTTCACCGTGAAGAAGGTGTGGGCATGAAAGATAATGTAGGGAAAAAGAGTATTTTTCCTTATTTTTAAAAATCAATCTCATCATTCGTTTTCAATTCTTTAAGTTGAAGCCAAGGCCAACTTACAATTGGTAGCACCAGGTTTGCAGAGAACAGCTCTAAAATTAGAAGACTAAATAATCTTGGATCTACAAGCATCACAAATGCTGCTCTTGTAAACACTCTCATCAAGAGAAAGTCTGCTTGGCATGTAATTGCATATTCAAAAATAATATGGAGAGAACATTTAGTAAAGAAATGCAAATTTAGCACTCATGAAAGGTCCTGCCTGGACAGCCGACAGAAGGACTCCGCTCTGCTGACTCTCGAAGGTGACATGGCTGGAAGGCAGGTCAATTCTCCCTTCAGTTCTACTCACAAGGGAACAAAATCAGTGCCACCAGCCCCTCAGTTGCACTTGTCGTTCCTGTAGTTCACTCCTCCTGACCCAGAGGTTTCCAGCCTTTGATTACACCACCAGAGACAGATCTGCATGGACACAAGTTCACTGATGGTCCTTCACCATTTTGCCTCAAGAGATAGCTTGTCAATGAAAGATAGAAGACTATTTGCTGTCATAACTTCATTTCCTTAGACCTCCAGGCGATAACACTCCTTGCTATGCCTCTCTTTTACTAGTCCGGATTTCTTTCACCCTGAACAAAAATGAATAGCGATAGGGAAAGATATTTCAAGATGAGGGAACAAAAGGGGTTAAAAATCACCTCAATTTTCAAACCCTGGTGTAGGCTAAATCTACGTCCAAGAGCTAGGAGGTATCTCTAGGGCTTCTGGGAGGTTCAGGATCCAAATAGGAATTTAAGTAACAGTCACTCCTGTCTCTTCAAACTGGAATATATTTCAAGTATTACGAAACTGAGATGCCACTATTCCAACGATCTAAGCCCAGACACTCCTGCTGGTGGGTACTCAAACTTCAGACCCAAATGTTGCAAATTTGAATTATCTTCACTTTTATTCACACTTATATCTAAGGTTAAGTAGAGGATGGATCTACAGAGCTGCTGCTGAGCACTGAACACAAGGATATTGCGAGGTTTCTCAGAAAACTTTACCCACCAGTTTCAACGTCTCCACAGGGAATTTGCAAAAATACCCCAAAACATCACAATTTGAAACCTCTGCTCGCGGCTTTCACGCAGGTCTAGGATTGGCACAGAGCTACCAGATGGTGTCACACGCCTTTACTGAGCTGCAGCTCTGGGACCAGACCAAATTGGCTTAAAAAGCAATGGAAGAAAGCCCCCTGTATCTGGTGTAAATAATAGATTTGCAATTCTTGCAGCACATTCACACACGGGCACGTTCTTCAAATAAAATCTGAATCTCTGCTATAATCAAAGGATATTGAGCAGTACATTATGCAGCTTAAAACCAGAGCCAGAGATTGCTTGTACCAGCTACTGTAACTTTAATCTGCAAGAAATTTTTTTTTTTTTTTTTTTACTGAGGCATAAATAGTGCCTGTCAAGAGCATAATACAAAACCGATCTGGTAAACTTTAGCAATTACATCCCTTTGGAATATATGACCCCATTTACCGCATGTAAGACCCAAAGCAGGTCCTGCTGAGCAATATTTTCCATGCTAAACTTCAGCACTATTCTTCCAGATTCATTCTAGTGAAATACTGGGAAATCAAGGGGACCTACAAAAAAAAAAAAAAAAGGGATGGATACATTACACGCTCATTGACTTTATTCAGACACTTTCGGGGATGTATTTTCAGGAAGAGCACGATGGAGGCGGAGTGGAAAGCAGTGTGCTTGGAAAAGGCACTTTGAAAATACTTCAGAGGGCACTTTCTAATGAGATTGATGTCATGAGATCACTCGTAACTCGCATCTCTCCCACGGCGTCAGTCAGAAGCGACAGGGAGTGATAACGGCAGCAATGGAGGTCTCCAAGTGTTTCCAAAAGGAATTCTCCATTTTATCGCTTCCCATGTGAATCATAGAATCCTAGAATGGTAGGGGTTGGAAGGGACCTCTAGAGATCATCGAGTCCAACGCCCCTGCCAGAGCAGGATCACCCAGGGCAGGCCACACAGGAACAGATCCAAGGGGGGGTTGGAAAGTCTCCAGAGAAGGAGACTCCACCACCCCTCTGGGCAGCCTGGGCCAGGCTCTGTCACACTCACAGCAAAGAAGTTTCTCCTCCTGTTGAGGTGGAACTTCCTATGTTCTAACTTAAATCCATTATTTCTTGTTCTATTGCTGGGCACCACTGAAAAGAGATTGTCCCCTTTCTCTTGACACCCACCCCTCAGATATTTATAGACATTAATAAGATCCCCTCTCAGCCGTCTCCTTTCAAGGCTAAACAGCCCCAGTTCGCTCAGTCTCTCTTCATAAGAGAGATGTTCAAGTCCCTTCATCGTCCTCGTAGCCTCCCTTGGACTCTCTCCAGTACGTCCCTGTCTCTCTTGAATTGAGAAGCCCAAAACTGGACACAGCATTCCAGGTGTGGTCTCACCAGGGCAGAGTAGAGAGGGAGCAGGACCTCCCTAGACCTGCTGGACACAGTTTTCTTAAAGCACCCCAGGAGACCATTGGCCCTCTTGGCCCCAAGGGCCCATTGCTGTCCCACGGAGAACTTCCTGTCCACTAGGACCCCAAGGTCTTTCTCCATGGAGCTACTTTCCAGCAGGACGTCCCCTAATCTGTACTGGTGCCTGGGGTTATTCCTCCCCCAATGCAGGACTCTACACTTGTCCTTATTGAACTTATTGAAATCACATATTTGCAACGGTGCCCAAAGACTTCAAAAAAGCTGCCCTGAGGGCCCACCCTGCTAAATTCTCCAGATTTATGTAGGAAGAGACACATCCTGAAAAGCTCAGTCCTATTTAGCCTTGCTAGTACAACATCTGGTATCCGTACTGGGAATGGTAACACGGGGCCAATACGGATTTTACCGACACGACTACCAGGTGACCATCTTTTTGAACAGAAGAGCAAGGTGATGTGTAGCTGAGAGAGTTTAGCAGCAGCTAGCACGATTAATCAGGGTCCGAAGAAGAGGCATTCTCCTGCCTCCAGTAGAGGTTAACACCATCCAACTACGACATAGAGCATCCTGGGGAGTTCAGCCACCTCACCCCCAAGGCTCTTTCCATTCAGACAAACAAAACCAGCTTCCCATTCTGCACTAGAGACACTTGAAGCAAAACTTATGAGTGCTGTTGAGCCAGAGCATTTCCTTTGCACTAATAACCAGCGTGCTCACGTCCCCACTCAGATCCAGCATAACACAGAGAATACGCACTCCCTCGGAGGATTAATCATGAAAATAGGGCTGGAAGAGAACCTCAAAGGTCACTCAGTCTATCTTCCTGCCTAAGGCTGGCTCAGCTACACAAACTCTTCTTGACAGACATTTCTCTAATCTGTTCTCGAAAGCCCCTAAGGAAAACGACTTCACCACCCCCAAAGAAATCTCTTCCGTGCTTAAACCACCCTTGCAATTCCAAAGTTTCTCCCAGTAAATGAAATGTGCCCTGGTTTAAGTGCAAAATGAGGTCAGAGCGACGTTCTTGTCTCCTTCTTGAATTTTTCACTGCAATGATTTTTAATTTATTTGATTATCTGGAGCACATGGCCACACCCTATTTGATAGATCCCTATGTCTTGTCTCTCCAAGACACCAGCCAAGTGATAGGATTGGCATGACAAACTTCTCTCAGGTTGGCTATCTTTCAGATGGTAATGGAACCACAGAGAAAATGTTTAAAATGAACCCTGTAAAAAGAGTGCATCTATGAACCAAAATTAATTTGAATTTTCTCTTACTCTGATTGTTAATTGGGCCCTTTCCACATGTAAAGAGTTCACTGTGTTTCTGTCTGGGTTTGCTCTGACACAGGCAGAAGGGAGCACGGATACAAAAGGGATTCTTTTGAAAATAAGGTTCCCCTTGACCTGAACCAGCATCGCTTCCATCCACAAATCTCAAGTCTGTAATATAAACTCATATTGGACCAAAATGAAGTCCTTAAGACAATTCTTTTCTTTGAATGTTCAGAGTGTTTCAGAGGGTCTTGCCATTTGGTCAAGATACACAGATTTTAATGGTCAGAAAGCAGCCCAGAAGAATTAAATTAAGACCAGAGCAACTAAATTAGAGCCCAGGAAAGGGAACTCACTGTAAGAATACAGGATAATGCAGAGAAATACCCAAAGCCAGCCAAGAAATGCAAGGAATTGTGACGACCCTTCCCAGCTCTGCCATTAAGGCGGAGGTCAGCAGCCCACGTCTGCAAAAGCAAGTGAAAATAGTCCCGAGAGAGCTTTTGCATTTGCTAAACTGAAAATGCCAGCAAGTCCCCCACCAGGCAGAGGTTTACAAGCTTTCACTTCTCCACAGCCATCTTCCCCTTCCAGCAGAATTTCCCTCAACCACAGTACACCCAGAGCTGGAGACAACAGATCCAGAAGATGGTGCTCTTGGGTAAAGCACAACTTCAGGACAGTTTCTTTGCGTTTCCCTTGGCTTTGATGATACAGCAGAGATTCCTGCACATTCTGCTCTTCATTCACAGAGGAAGCTCGTGTAATGATCGTCAAGAAGAGGAAAGAAGGCACAAGGAGCAGAGAGATTAACAGCACTAGCACCGGGCCATTGAGAAATGCCCCTCACTCCTTGTGAGCATATACACACCCTCCCCATAAAATGGCAAAAAGAAACTGTTTTGCCAGCAGTTTGATCAAGATCTATCCAGGATCAAGGGGTTACTTGGAGTCTTCCTCTAAAACCCAGAGCAGAAAATATGGCAGAAATTGTGTGGGAAACGGAAAGAAATAAACCATGAAAACCGTGTCTAGCAACTCCCTCAGTCATCACATAACCTTTCCCGGGATACTCATCGGGGACTCTGGTGTGCGGAGAGCACGACCTCCGACTATTCCCAAAGAGGAGGGGGGTTCACTCCCAAGGAACCAGGAAAGGAAGTAGCTGCATCATGAAGCCTCATAAATCAGTATTATTCAGCCCGTTTCATTTTTAAATGCATCTGTCAAATAAACAACATTTTCTCTCAAGGATCTCCAAGCATTTTACATAAGAAAATAAATATAATTATCTACATAATAGAGACTGAAATGGAATTATTTTCACTGCCAAGGAAATCTGTTTTCCTTCCCTTTTGAAAGGGCAAAACAACTATTGTACTGTGGAGGTGATGCATCGGCGCAAGCTGCTGTGCCACATTCCTAGATCTCAATACAATATATGCACACTCCTGAAAGAAAAGAAAATCTATGTCTATGTAGCTAGAGAGCTAAAAGCTTGGTTTGCAGGAGACCTGGGTGTGCTTGCAGCTGAGGTGTAGAGAAAACAAAAGCAGACAGAAGACTTACTGGATATTAAGGTAAGCTTCAAGTGGCTTCCAAGGCTGGAGACAACCTGTGGCAGCACCAAGGGTGAGGCATCTCTTGCTTTCAGCTGAGCCCTTTGTTTCCAACCTGGCAATCACTTCAGCCATTCACTGAGATGATGAAAACAGAATTTCTCTTTCTATTAATCTAAAAAGAAATTAATAACTCTTATGCTTTTATATTTTTTCCTTTTTTTGGGGGGGCAGAGGGGTGCTTGATTTTTTAATTTTTTTTTTGCTTGTTTGAAAAAGAATAACCTTGTAGCTCAGTCCTGGGCTGGAAGAAAAAAACTTCTCCAAAAATAAATTAAGATCAGACCAGCAGGCTCAGAAACCTCTATTCCCTAAACTGAGAGTCAATTAGTTATAATCAATTAAATAAAATTAAGAAAAACAAAGTCACATGGGCTCGGGAAAGGAAAAATGATAAATGAACTACCATTGCAGTCACTTGGGAGAAAAAAATGTCACCATCAAGGAGAAAAAAAAAATGGAAGCAATTAAAAAAGTTAAAGACTTTTCTTTATTGCAGGGAGACGAGGGAGTGTCTCAGCCCCCAAGGTTTTCGCCAAGTCATTTCAATCCGTTTCCTTTTTGCGTCTTTGCCGACAGATTCTGGTGGGCTGTGGGAAGTACTTGAGCCACGGGGCCCGGAGCCTTGCAGAGTGCTCTACTTTGCAAAGCCAAGTGTAGCTGCCACCGCTCCTGCTAGCACAGGCCAGATGTTTACAGCTGATTTCAACCCAAACGGTTTGTCCCCGTTACATTTTAAGAACACCCTCCATGGGCAAAGAACAATCCGAGAGTCTACACGACAGTCAGCTTGAGAAAATGGATATTCACAGCCCAAAAAAGGACTAATTAGGCTCCATGACTGTTCTGCTAGCAGCATTTAGCACAATCCAGAGAGAAAATACTTCAGAGGAGGCCTGCAGATGACTGTAAATACAAACTCTGCAAAGCCCAAGCTGCCCAGGACGCAGGGCAGCTTCTCGACGCTACCTTTGAAGCCTGCGCCGTCTGGATTTGAGTCCAGACAAATCTGACAAGTCCAGTATTAATACATCTCACTTTTAACATAGATGGAGCTTCCACGACACGCTGCCAACAAGAATGTCAATGAATAGCAGCCTTGGTGGTAGGTTTCAAAATCAATATAATCAGCAGAGTGTTCTATTCACAGCTTATAAATTGCTGTCACAGCGGCAAACTTCACAGCCCTATCAGTTCCAGAAGCCTTGTTAAAACTGCCTGTGAAGTTTGCTGGACACAGTTTTGTCAAAAGGTATCCTGCCTGCGGGTTAACACGGGTGCGCTATTCAGCCTCTGTCCAGAAAGTCTCCGCAGGGCAGTAGCAGAGAGGCTACAAAAGAGAAAGGAAACACGCTGACAGACTTCCAAGAGAGAAGGTAGAAAGGAAGGTGGCGGATTTGGAAACGTAAGTTGTTTCCCTCACTCCCCCCCAGAGAAGCATTCTTAAAGGCTGTGAATTTGGGAATTTTCGAACAGGAGTGAAAGGTAGAAAAATAAAGCAAATATCACGCAGTGTCTTCTCCTTCAGCAGTTCAGATTAACAGCACAGATTCCCAGGCATCTAAAAAGCACGGTAAGGCTGAAACAGGTTCTTTTTTTCACCACAGGACAACCCTACAACCCCTACAAGGCACACACACCTTCAACACAAATTCACATCCTTATCAACCAACTAATTTAGTGTTTCACCTATCAGGTAATTAGGTGAGGATCTCATCACCCACTTACAGTAAGCAGCTTAAATATTATTTCAGGATTCCTGTGCTCCGTGCCTTGGATCTGAATTTCACAGTATTTCCTAATCTTTCAGTCACTACTCCAGAAGTACCTCGTTTTTCAAACAATTTGAATAAATCAATTCTTGGTATAGCTCCCTTGATTTCAGCTGAGTTATACCTTTCTGTTTCAAACTTGTCAATATTTTCTTGAAGTCTCGAAGAATAAAGTGCAGTCCTTTCCCCAGACCATCCCATAAGGCCGTAACGTTTCATCGCGACCCTTAGCGGTGAAGTGTCATTTATTAAAATATTTTTCCTCTATTGTAGGCTTTATCCTGCTGCTGTTCACATCTTCAGAAATCAAACTGCCACCAAAATAAGGTGGAAAAGTACTCCTGCAAATCTACAGAGAGGGAGATAGACACAGACATTAAGTGATTTGCTTGAGACAGCTGAAGAAAACTCTATCAGGGCTGGGAAATGAAGTGATGCCCCTTGGCTCTTCGTTCAGGACTTTATTCTTGGGATCACTCTTATCTTTCTCAGCTTCAGTAGCCTGGAAAGACAACATTTAAGTGCCTTGGGTGGTGTCATCTTCTTTCATTCAGCCCCTCGTCTCCTACAGCAATGACAAGGGCAGGAAGCACGAGTGACGTCCACGGACAAAGCAAGTTTTTGCTTTTTTAACAAGAATACTTGCCTCAAGTAACAAGTTTTAGTTTCTTTCTTCCCAAAAGATTTCAGGAATTTTAACCACAAAGGCTAACCCATTACTCTTCGGATATTCGCTTTTCTTTACAGGGGTGTTGGGAAATAGATTAAATCTTTTGTTTGCCAAACTCGTGATGCCAAATTACCAAACTGGTGCAACTATGACCTTTATTAGGTAACTTGGTATTTCTGCTGAAAGAAAGAGACCATATAGGAAATAGCCAGTATTTAAAAAAAACCATGTATATTAAAAATATCATATTTATAAAAAATATCAATATAGTTTAGATTCTTAGTATAGGAATTTGGAACTAAACTGGTCTTTTCTCCACTTCTAGAGATGGAAATCCTTCGAGGAGTTGTATCAAAGTACAAAAGCAGCTTGCTGGAAAAAAAATAATCACAGATCACTATCACCTGTCCATTATCCTTCCTTCCCTAAAGGGCTGTAAATATCCACAGTCCTTATTGGTGGTATTCTGCTCTAAATGCAGGAACATGTCCTCACTTCCTTTCCTCCCGATGATTTATTTTATGGGCATCTCTCACCTGCAAGAGACGGACAAACGCTACCCCTTTTGTACTTAACTAAGTGGAAAGATAGAAAGTGTCTGACACACAACCTGACTAGAAAGCTGAAAACCAAACTTCCCATTTTCACCTGTTTCATCTCCCTTCTGCACTATCTCCTACGAGCCATCGCATACCTACTGTGACTTTTCTTGTATACATCTGACTGAACTTTCTCTTCTTTTTTTTTTTTTTTTTTTTCTGGAATCTATTGCTGCATTCAGAATAGGAGTCACATGGGTGCACTTTGCTCAGATCCTTCTGCATCTATTATCTTGTAACATCACAAACATTAGTGACAGACTCAATACAAATGCTTTCAAACATCAGCTGTCACTGTTAAGAAAACCAAACCAGAGGAAAAAACAGATTTTGCTACATTTTTACATCCTCTTTTCTATATTGTCCCCCTACTTGCTCACAGATCTTCAACAAGATATTTCTACTCAAAGATAAACCTCCACAATTTCTGCTAAAATTGTCACCTGCCTTTCCCCAAACATACAAGTTCACGTTACTTCAGGCTGTATTGCTGTTCATTTTCAGTGGGCTGGAAATATCTGCTATTGAGATCTTTCAAACAGGCCTGGTTTTAGTATGGACAAAAAGACGTCTGCATTTCAGCCTTACCTTGCATCTGTAGTCACAAGAATGCAGGGCATTTTTTTTTTTTCTGCTGAGTTACTCCTACCACCCAGCTACTGAAAACTGACTTCAAGTGTCCCACCCATGCTGCGTGTGTGAGCCTGAACCCGTGGCCTTTGGTAAGCAAACTTCTGAGCCCTGCTCCTGCAGGCAGTGATGGCTGCTTCTTCCAGAGTGGTGGTAGGCATCAGACTTTGCAGAAAGGTGAAGCTGCAAACTGCTATTTTTTCAGTCACATAAAGCCCAGACTGGTCAAAACATTGTCCTCTGTTTATGCTCACAAGAAAAGCTCGGATCCATCCTCCTGCTCTCATCTAAGGCATCAGCTTCCAGCACTGTCTTTCAGTCACTATTTGCTTGCGAGCCTGCATTCCTGTGGTCTTACTCTCTCACAAAAAAAAGAGAGAGGTTCTAAGATAATCTGCTTTTCCTACAGTGTACATCCCCAAGGAGGCTTCTAAGGGATGCCAGAACTGACCATGAGACTGAAATATTTGAAAGCTCAGTGGAACTGAATTCTACCTTAGCTGCTGTCTTAATTAACGTACTGGGAGCCCTTTTTCACCACTGACTTTGCAAAGAACAGGAAGACCTTCCATGTCTCTTTAGGGTGAGGTCTAGCTCATCTACTCCACTCATCTGAGTTGGGTGTTGAGCCTCAGCTTGTCATCTGCACAGCCTCACAGCAAGAGGTAGAGAGGGGCTGCCAGGGATCAAGTCATACACTCTCTTAGCACGGAATAATCACCTTCTGGGCATGCCTAGCTTCCCATTTGCCTATAGACAGCAAATTTAAAGCAGAGGACATGTAAAGTTAGTTAAATCCACCCTGCACTTTCACAGCGCATCCTACCCCTAGCTCACACCTTTCTGCAGTGCTGAGCACAGGATAGTGTGCAATGACACCGTGTAAAGATCTGTTTTTCCAAGGGAGTAATTGAGGTAAAATAAAAATCCATGTTCTCTGCCTGGCTTTTGCCACTGATGGTGTGTGTCACCCTCGGCAAGTCACTTTATTTCTCTTAGCTAAGTTAGTTTCTCAAGTGTTTCATGTAAGTGAAAGTAATAAGAGTGCCTCACAATAGCAGTGCCCAGAGTAAAATTAATGTCTACAGAGAACATTCAATCCTCCCATGAAAGAGGCAAGATCAAGACAAGGCATCACTTACATGGGTATTTTTAAAGAGGCAGAGACTATAATGCATCTTATTCCATTTGACAGGTATCACAGATTCAGATGAAGTTACTGTGGATTCCAGCAGAGTGCTCTTCTATAATTATGTAAATTACTCTCGTTACAACCACTGGATATATTCACATAAATGACCCTGATTTTTCTGAAACACTCCTCTTTTTCAGGTGTAATTTTGCATGCACAATAAACTGTGGATTTCAGAGAAGCACTTTAAGCATCTAAATATCAGACTGTGCCTACAAATTGTTTAGACCGACATTCTAATACTGTAATTTGTTAGTGCAATTACTTAAGTAGAGAAGACTGTGTGCAAGGAGGCAGTAAATAATTAAGACCACCAAACTGGAGCCTAGGGCACCATTTAGAAATCTTTTCTCTAATATCTAAATTTGGCAAGCAGAGGGAAAAGGTGCTTAAGGAGAACACACATAGACAATGAGCACATAAGCCTCCCGTTGCAGCACGCCATCCAGTTTCACTTATTGCTGAAGATTATTTCTGACTGCTCTGATTTTGAAGTTATCAAAATTAGCTATTGTAAGTTGATGCTGCTTGGCTTTTCAAAGCCTCATCAAGTTTTTAAAAACACAGATGGCTGTTCTACGATGAAAACGAACCTACCTGCAGTGATGCATTTCCAGCAGAATAATCAGGCCATAACAAGAGGAAGAACAAGCCATATATTTATTGACTATGGAAAGTTACATTCATGAGCACTAGTGCTAACTGGTGGTATAAACACCAGGTGCTGGCAGAAAATGTAAAACTACATTAATGCATCATTTAATAAAATGCCCCATTTTCTCATCTTCTGGGTCTCTTTACGTCTTCCGTAATGATTTGCTTTTCTAAGTTACTCATCTCAACCCAACGATGGGATAGATCTCGAATCTCAGAAATGGTCCTGACTACTACAGTTGACAGCATAAAATGCCATCCAAAAGAAATACTGGAACCTTTATGTATGTGATTAAGGCGACTCGGAATGCTCCATCTATAGCTCTGAAAATAAAAAGCTTCCTGCTGCTTGAAAAGGTTGCTCCAGCAACATTTTAACTCAACAACGTCGCAGAAGAAAAATCAAGAGACAAAAAGCCTCCAAGAATCCCCCTTGCAGAAAACCCATTAAACACAACAAATTTCACAATGTCAAATGGGTAGCTTGCAGCTTTTTCACAGGCTCCGTATTTGTAGCGGGGAAACTGTCCAAGCCAACAGAGCGTGGTGTGATAGGGATAGGAAAACCTTGCAGAATCAAAGCAGCAGAAATCCTGGAGCCAAAGAAAATGAGAGGCAGTGGGGGGGAGATAAAACTACTGATTGGAAAGTAATTTCGCTGTGGCTAGCAGAGAAATCCCTTTAGAGCTGGCAAGCTGACAGAAAAAAACCCCGTTATCTTCTCTATCAAGAGGAGGTGGGCAGTGGGGTCTTTGCACAGCAACAGACTTTCAGTCTCTGGACATGAGGAGGATAAAGACGACTGGGTTGTTTTGACTGAGACTGTGCTTCTAGGAAACAGCTGATCTACCTCCAAGAAAGTGAATTGCAGCTTTAAAACCTTAATTTTTCTTCACCTCCTCAGGTTAAAATAAGCTTCTGAACTGTGTCTGGATTTCTCAGCTTGAAAAGCTTACCCTCTGCAAAGCTCCAGAACTCTGGGGTTTGAGATGCAAGGATCTCCAAGGATTTCAGATCTTTAAACAGGCATTTTACCAAAAAGTCTTCTTTTTTTGCAGTTACCACAAAATCTTTGAATCAAGAGCATGAGTAACTTCCTGTAAGTATATTTTGATTTTCGCAAGGCTTAGATTTACCTCCTCGGCAGAAAATTCAGATGGGAAATCCTGCCTCTGGATCATCTCCATTTCCTCATGGAGCTTCAAGCTCCTCTTTGGCCATCTCCTACTTTGTCTTTCTACATCCCCCTTGGTGAGCTAGAGCTCCACCCACACAGGCCTGAAGTCCAATAGAGTTGGAATTCTACAAAATTTCTACAGTCTCTACAAATTTTCTACAAAGTTTCTCTACAAAGTTTCTACAAAGTCTCTTTTCCCACCAAATTCACAAGCAAAATCAGCCTGACTTCATGTAGGAGTTTTACTGAGGACATCTTCAAATTCAGAGAAAGGCAAAAAATGACCAATCTAAGGAAACTAAAATGCTTCCGAGAAGTTCAAAATGTAGTGCGCTAGCAGGTATCTTTTGGGGCACGATAAAAAGTCCAGAGAAGTAACAGGAGTTGTAAAGATGTCTGTTGTGGCTGCATAAAATTATTCTTCATCTTGCTATCAACAGTAACTGTTTCTTCCTGAGAGTTCATAAATCCAGGTTACCTAGAACGCCTTGTGGAGGTGTCTGATAACGTGGCTGAACTTACCTCACAACCTTTTCCCCTGGAAGGCCATTCACTCAGCTTTCTTCTGCCCGCCCAGCTGCCTATTTTCACGAAAGCATTAACAGAAAACATCATTGATGCCACCATCTCTCTACCAAGTTTTGCTGAGAACAGCTAATTGGATCAAAAGTTATTAGAAGATCAAAGAAGAAACAGTGAATTCATAAATCTTGTTTCTTTGAGAAACAACAACAGACAAGATAACACACTGGAGTAATACAACTCCCTGTGCCAGAAATTGACTATTTCACCTGTTGGTGACAACGATAACGTGTATTTTGAGAAGTACCTTTCAGTCAATTGCCTTGAGGGGGTGGATTCTCATTGCTTAAAGTTCTAATGTTAAGCTGTGGTGTCCCAATTATCTCTTAGAGAGGGGCTTCTAATTTAATGAGCTAAGAATCTTTCATTGAAATGAGGATAAATAGATGGATCAAAAAGAACAAATCTTTTCTTAAACAGAGTTCACAATCATCTGGTGGGTACAGTAGAAATCTTCAGGCACTCACTATAGCTGGGCACGTGTGTTTGAAGTCACGTTGCATAATTCCCTCTAGGATATCAGAATTTTCCTTCTGTTAACTCCTTGTCTGCTGTATCCTTACGAATAAGCAGAGATTGATGTTTCGAACTGTATTCCTCACAGAATCACAGAATGGCTTGAGTTGGAAGCGACCTTAAAGATTATCTAGTTCCAATCTCCCTGCCATGGGCAGGACACCTCCCACTAGACCAGGTTGCTCAGAGCCTCATCTTAAACATTTCCAGGGATGGGGCTCCACAACTTCTCTGGGCAACCCTTTCCAGTGTCTCACCACCCTCAGAGGAAAGAGTTTCTTCCTAATGTTTAATCTGAATCTACTCTGCTCTAGTTTCAAACCATTGCCCCTTCTCCTATCTCCACAGATCCTTATAAAAAGTTCCTGCCCAGCTCTCCTGTAGCCCCTTCAGATACTGGGGGCCGCTATAAGGTCTCCCTGGAGCCTTCTCTTTTTCAGACTGAACAGACCCAACTCCCTCAGCCTGTCCCCATAGGAGGGTGACTGAGACTCACAGTACCATCGATAGAGCTACTTCACTGTCAGACTATCTAAAAGTTGTCAGATTTTGTACAGTGTGCTTGTCATGTTTCTTTATCTTCAAGTTTACCGTTCCCTTTTCTCCTCACATCTCAAGGTAAAAATAAACAGAATTCATACATCGCTCACACGACCTTTTCTTCTCTGTGAGACTGGGTGTCCTTGGAGTGTTAGCATCTGCTCGCAGTAGATAATGAAAATATCTTCAGTCAGTTTGTTGGGTTTGGGTTTTTTTTCTGGATTTCCTTATTTTTTTGTTTGTTTGGTTTGTTGTGGGGTTTTTTTTGGTCGTTTCTTTTTGTTTGATTGATTGGTTTGGGTTTTGGTTTTTTTTCATTGGTTTGTTGGGCTTTTTTAGTATCTTTTATTTAGGGTTATCCTCTTGTCCTCAGAATAAGCCAAGAACATTCTAGGTTGAATAATGATCCAGGAAAATTCCTGCATGGCTTTTTCACCTGCTTCCTTCATTCCCTTAGAGGAAAAAAAAGGAGCACCTTTAACGCTAGGGAAGCCAATCCATAGTTGGCTGTTCTATGAGTTCTAATGTATAGGAGACTCAGCCAGAATCAAGTCACATCATCTTAACAAAAGCTCCTGAGAGAACCCTCAGCCCGGAGGCACTTGCCATAGCAGAGGCAAAACATGAAGAGGAGGGGGAAGTGGACACGCTGCAGGAAGACATAACACGCCTGCAGGAAGAGGAAACAACACAAAGCAAGAGCTTTAGGGCGTCTCTAAGTATTTCTGGGAAATTCTTTTCCGCTAGACAATCCATGAAGGGTTTGCATCTCTATTCCACCTTGTAAGAATTGCTTCACTCGTAAAGCACCAGAAAGGCTTCAGCCCGTTACCTCTGCAGGGACTTGCTGTCACGTCACTATTGACCGCAAAGGAAAAGAGAGGCAAGCACATGCTATGCAAAACCCATTCCTTCCGCTAAAGTAGCAATTCTAGTTTGGTGGGAACCATTTCAAAGAGAAGAAAAGATGTTTCCATAAGAATAAGGCTCTTGAAAACAAAGAGCTGACACACCCTTGGGTTCAGTGTGTGACATCTCTGGGCAAATTTCAGAACAGAGAGAATTTTTACCTTTTTAGCTGAAGTATTTAAGGATGAGGGAAGGCAATATAGTGGCCTTAAGATGGATAAATCTTTCCAGTAACAGTAGCATGAACAGAGCTGCAGACAGACTTCAGCACAAAGACAAGACCCACAACCAGAACGATTCTTGCCAAGGTGCAATCTTTGATAATACCTATTAACAGCAAATAACCCAAACACACCAGAAAAGGTTCATGTCCCCTTTGCCAGCATTATCCTAAAGTTTATTCTTTTCTGCAAAATGCTTAAATCATGCCAAATGCTATTTTTACTTGAAATATAATCAGGGAGAATGAGAAATTAATATTCTCAAATTGCAATTATGAAAAAAAAGTATGCAACGTTTTAGGTGCTTCATTTAGAGAACACTCCAGGTTAATTACATGATTTTTCTAATGAAGATATTTCCATGAATACTTAGGATTGTTGCATTCATCTCATTTGGTAATGAATAGATTGATACGCAGATGATTTCAGCATTTCATTAAAATAGCTCCAGAATAAATGCTGAAATTCATTCAAGTGAATTGAGAACGCTAGTTCCAATTACACTGCTTCCCAAGTTTAATTAATAAGTTGTATTGTTCCAATTAATCATAGTCAGATGGTTACGAATAGTGAATTTTTATGATTGGAATGCTTTCTAAATGTACACTGTGATACATCTATATCAGTAAAGTCCACGTGCTGTAAATCAAACAATACTTACAATAATATCTAAGTCCCTGGTATAACAACCATGAAGCTGCTGCGAAACTCTAAGGTGAACTATACGCTAACCTGCTGCTTAGGATGGCTTTCTTTAGATGTCCACCATCTAGAGGTAGCCATCAGTAAGTTGTAATTTCCTGTAATATAGATCTAAAGACCATCATCATTAAGGTGTAATTTTCTGTAATAGGAAGTCGTGTGTAAAACAAGCAGGATTTGGGCTCCAGGCTCATCTCCTGCCAGAACAGGATCACAGAATGCAAAGCTGGAATCACAGAATCACACAGACATGGTGTAGTAGTGGCCCTGGTAGAGTTAGATACTGGTTGGACTCGATGATCTTCAAGGTCTTTTCCAACCCTAGCAGTTCTGTGAAGGATCAAAGTGTAGGATACTTGAATGGCGCTCCTAGTGGGTTGCTGAGTTTGCCCATACACACAAATGAGCAGAGGAAAAACAACAGGAGGACAAGCTCAGTATCTCACCAGAGCAGAGGGAAGGCCTTGAGCCTGCTCCTCCTTGGGCCATCAGAGGAGGCCACGATCCACGTGTGCTACTCACCACGTGGGTCAGCACTAGGGGTTCTTACCAGTCACAGGTAAGCAGGAGCCTGGTCAATACCCTTGTGTGGCCACACACCTCATCACAGCAAACTCTTCTGGTTTTGGTTCAGCCCCATTTCTATTTATTTTCCTGGCTGATGGGCTCTCAAACCTGTGCACACATGGAAGTTTAAGCGGCAGCCCCTGAAGATGAGGTCATGGGTCATACAGGTCCATGTGTTTTGGATACCAGCCACTGGAGGGACACAGAGCCCCTATCAGGCTACTGCATTTGGCAACTCCTAACACCAGGGATTTCAACCGGCCCTGCTCAAAGCAGATCTAACTGTGTCTAGGGAGTAAGGAAATCAGAAACTCTCCCCCTCCGGTTTCTTTTCTATCATTTCCTCCACATGCATGAGTTAGCAGAGAATTTACAATCTCTTCCCAGCATCTGCTAAAAATCCTGGGTAACCAGCCATGGACACGGCCTGGCCATTTCCAGGCTCCTCTGCAATTGCTGCTTCTATCTTTCTTAAAACCAGCTCTTCTCACTGTTTCTTACCTGTCTGATTCCCTTTAATTTATGTCATTGCTATAAGATAGCAAAAGCACTTCAGAGTACAGTTTACACCGATATCCATTACTTTCCTTCAACTGGAGCGGTAAAACTCTTACTGTCACTCTCAATTGAGGGCTTATACCTGACTGTAAAGCAAGCAACCTTCTATTTGACCTGCTAAGAAAGCATTTGGTTTTCTACTTCACCTGGTCATTCTGCATTCAGCTTTCTAACCCTCCATCCTCTACAGTGTGTTAAAAGAAACTCTCCTTTTGACACTACATCTGAAAATGAGTTTTAAGAACTTTTCACTGCTAATAAACCAAGGGCCTGATCTAAGGGCCAGAGGTGTCAATAGAGAGACTTCCATTTGTCCATGGGAGTGGGCTTTAGATCACAACTTTGGTTTCTCAAGAGATTTTTAATCCTTTCCAGATGTACTTTTGTCACAGTCACGCAGAACTGAGGGACTTGCGCTGTCAGGAAAAGTAAAAATTTGTCGACTGCTGATTTTCTTAAGCGTTGAATCTCCAAGAGTAACACAATTGAAAGGGGTTAGTGCAGACTCCCTTCCTTTTTAATTTCCAATTACAGTCCAGACATTAAACAACTCTGAACTGCAGGCTCTTCTCAGAGATGAAAGATAAATTGTTTTCATTGGATTCTGGTTGGTTGAACACAAAGCCTGTGCTAATGTTTACACATACCTTTATCTGCACAGAACACCGAGGTTTCATTTCTACCCTGGAGTGATACATGTTTTTCTAATAATATTCCTTGAAATGATGGAGTTTGTTCTTCATTTCAAAGCCGCTGTAATTTGGGGGCTCCCGGTCCTGTAATTTCTTGAAGTCTGATCTCTTAGCAATGTGTTGTTTTGACGTGTTGTTTATTTTGGAGTGGACTTGGAAAAGCAAAGATATCTTGAATAACTAAGCCCGAAGTTATTATCTGATAACAATTTTTGTTGGAAGGTTTAGGCCGAATTAATTTTAACATCACTGAGATTTATTTCGGGATGTCTTTGTGCTAGATGTGTTCACATTATTTCTATTACAAGCTATTTGGTGATGAAAAAATATATTTCTCTTTAATAAATCAAACTATCATTGGCAACTTTTCATTCTGGCCAGAAATGATTAGATACATATAATTTAAATATTCTTAATTTTCACCTCAGAACTGACTATTGAAAAAGAAAAGGAGGCTACAGAAGGGTTCCAGCTTTCGCAACTGTGAAAATAGGAGAGTTACATAAGAAAAATACTGATTCTGTGATCCAAATTTTTAAAAAGGAAGAAGGGAAGAAACAAATCCCTCCCACCTTTCCCCAGGCCTGGCTGGATATATGTGTTTCTTGTTAAGGTGCTTGAGAGGTTGAGATTTTTGGCCCAGCTCCTGACGAGACTTTGCAAACCGTGATGTAATCATCAACTTCAGGTCTCCACAGAAACACTGCCTGGTTAACTGGTGTGCAAAGCAAGATGGTTTTGGTCTTGCAAACCTCACAATTCCCTTTGGTCTTTTCTGTAACCCTCACATCAGACAAGTTAAAAGTGACCCAGGCGAAGTGAGGCACACTACTCCAGTCCTGTGGCACTTCTACAGCCCTTCACTGCAAGTTGTTAGCATGTAATTTCAGTTCCCATTATCAGATTTGCTACTTGAGAACACCTAATAGGTATCTGGTTTTGATATTTCATACACAGGTGTGCTGAAGGCCAAGCTAGAATATTTAAGAATAACTTTAATATATTCCAAAGATCTGAGTGCAAGAGATTTCCCTGGCTAAATATCCTTGCCAAGACTTCTAAATTGAAATGTTCTTCCACAGGAGATTCTAGATGAAGTATCAAGTAAGGGTTGAGGAGGCAGAAGATATTGCACTGCCACAACATCTCAGCTTAAAACAACTATTCACAGAATCACAGAATCACAGAATCACAGAATGTTAGGGATTGGAAGGGACCTCAAAGGATCAAACTATTCACAAAATCACAGAATGGTAGGGGCTGGAACGGATATCAAAAGATCATCGAGTCCAACCCCCCTGTCAGAGCAGGATCACCTAGAGCAGGTCACACAGGAACATGTCTAGATGGGTTTTGAATGTCTCCAGAGAAGGACACTCCACTACTTCTCGCAGCAACCTGTTCCAGGCTCTGTCACCTTCACTGTGAAAAAGTGTTTCCTTGTGTTTACCTAGAACCTCCTCTGCTCCGGTTTGCACCCACTGCCCCTTGTCCTGTCATTGGGCATCACTGAGAAGAGCCTGACTCTGTCCTCCTGACACTCGCCCTTTCCATATTTATAAACATTCCTGAGGTCACCCCTCAGTCTCCTCTTCTCCAAGCTAAAGAGACCCAGCTCCCTCAGCCTTTCCTCAGCAGGGAGATGTTCCACTCCATCATCTCTATGGCTTGTGCTGGACTCCTTCCAGCAGTTCCCTGTCCTTCTTGAACTGAGGGGCCCAGAACTGGACACAATATTCCAGCTGCAGTCTTACCAGGGCAGAGTAGAGGAGGAGGAGAAGCTCTCTTGACCTACTAACCACAGCCCTTCTAATATATCCCAGGATGCCACTGGCCTTCTTGGCCACAAGGGCCCATTGCTGGCTCACAGCCATCCTGCTGCCCACCAGGACCCTCAGGTCCCTTTTCCCTACGCTCTCCAACAGATCAGCCCCCGACCTATACCGGTACCTGCGGTTCTTCTTTCCCAGATGCCAGACTCTACACTNAAATCGCAGAATGGTAGGGGCTGGAACAGATATCAAAAGATCATCAAGTCCAACCCACCTGTCAGAGCAGGATCACCTAGAGCAGGTCACACAGGAACATGTCTAGATGGGTTTTGAATGTCTCCAGAGAAGGACACTCCACTACTTCTCGCAGCAACCTGTTCCAGGCTCTGTCACCTTCACTGTGAAAAAGTGTTTCCTTGTGTTTACCTAGAACCTCCTCTGCTCCGGTTTGCACCCACTGCCCCTTGTCCTGTCATTGGGCATCACTGAGAAGAGCCTGACTCTGTCCTCCTGACACTCAACCTTTCCACATTTATGAACATTACTGAGCTCATCCCTCAGTCTCCTCTTCTCCAAGCTAAAGAGACCCAGCTCCCTCAGCCTTTCCTCAGCAGGGAGATGTTCCACTCCATCATCTCTATGGCTTGTGCTGGACTCCTTCCAGCAGTTCCCTGTCCTTCTTGAACTGAGGGGCCCAGAACTGGACACAATATTCCAGCTGCAGTCTTACCAGGGCAGAGTAGAGGGGGAGGAGAAGCTCTCTTGACCTACTGACCACAGCCCTTCTAATATATCCCAGGATGCCACTGGCCTTCTTGGCCACAAGGGCCCATTGCTGGCTCACAGCCATCCTGCTGCCCACCAGGACCCTCAGGTCCCTTTTCCCTACGCTCTCCAACAGATCAGCCCCCGACCTATACCGGTACCTGCGGTTCTTCTTTCCCAGATGCCAGACTCTACACGTGCCCTTGGTGAACTTCATTAAATTTCTCCCCACCCAGCTCTCCAGCCTGCCCAGGTCTCGCTGAACGGTAGCGCAGCCTTCTGGTGTCTCAGCCACTCCTCCCAGCTTTGTGTCATCAGCAAACTTGCCGCCAGTGCCCTCTGCTCCCTCAGCCAGGTCACTGATGAATCTATTGAACAGCACTGGCCCCAGTACTGACCCTTGAGGGACTCCACTAGATACAGGCCTCCAACTAGACTCAGTCCCATTGATCACAATTCTCTGATTTCTATCCTTCAATCAGCTCACGATCCAAAAATAAAAACACACAGCAGGAGCAAAAACAGCTTCACTTCTAAGAGGTGTCTTTTAAGACAGTTGGAAAAGAAGTGTTCTCAGAATACGCACCATGCACAGTCTTCCCTAGGCATTTTTAGCTACACAAAGTGTAGGTAGTTTGGCAAGCACGTTTTTCGCCCATAGGAAGGGAGCTTGACAGTACAAAGCTTGATGGTGTTGCCTCATTCAAGAAATATCGTTTCTTGCCCCTAATCGGCAAGGGCAGTACAGCAACCCCACCGTGGACCAGGACGACTGGTCTTTAACAACCACTTCTCTGTATTTCACACTAGGTATTGGTGACCTAAGATGTACAGTCAAGTTCCAGAAACGTTCAATCAACTCCAGGAAGCGTAGCACCTTGGTCATACCAAAACGATATCGGCTGAGAATTTACTTTCTACAGCCATTCCCGCAGGTCATTTCTGCTAAAACACGTTCCAAACCATTACTGCAGGAGATGAGAGGGGACCTTCATTTCTGGGAAGCTCCATTATAAAAAATAATAATAAAAAGTGATAGTTTTGTGATGGCTCTCCGCATTAATTGGTTGATATGGAAAAGGATGTGCAATCAAACCACATCACAGCACTATGATATTTTAATTAAACAATAAATTAGCAGCGTGGAGATCAATACTCAATTCCATTTGAAAATGCCAGATGGGTCCAAATTCAGCAAAGGTCACACACGTTGTAGATTAGCCTTCCTGAAATAATTAGTAAAAGAAGATGCAGTCTAGCCTCTTAATTTGGAGCGCATTTTTGAAAAATGTGAGTAATTACTTATTTTCAGTATTAGGAAACTAATACAAAGATTATTGAAAGGCTGGAAATTTTACAACAGCTTGAAAAAAGTGAACTGCAGGTTGCAAGATGGATGCTGCATTTAAAGGAAGAATTTAAAGCTAACTGGGTAGAAATGGGAGAGGGCTGAGGTGTCTGCACTTTTGTTCTGATCTCCTTTAAAAGAGCTGTCCAGGACAGACAGGCAATTTCAAGCCCTGTAGAATTTCTTCTTTTCAGAAATGAATAGCCAAAAGCAAGTTTTTATTCTATCTAAGCAAAGGAATAAGTAAACAGAGAAATGGCAGGAAGGAAGCTAAATAAAATCACAAACCAGTAACACCCATGAGATCTCAAGCTATCTGGTTACCTTATTTTTATAAATATCAAGATTAGACATGCAATTTTCCTAGATGCTACAGTGTTTGATATGCTGTATTTTACTACATCTATAAAGGCTACATGGAAAATCAAACTACTAACATCAGTTTTTCCACCTCTCCGCGTGGCCAGCATTTTAACAAAGCTGAGATCCAAACTCGAGATAATTTGATCCAGAGATGCCAAAAGCACCAAGGGAAATTTCTACTAGATCAGAATTTACTCAAGTGTCTTCTGACCATCAAAACTGTGCGTGGCATCGTGCAGCTCGGACTGGTTTTTGATTGCCTGTGGCCAGCTAAGCCCAGCTCTTCCTGAGAAGATAAGCCAAGCAACCCTAAACCCTGCACGTGTGCTCCTTAGGAAGCTAGGTTAGAAATAGATGAGCATCCATCCCACAACAGTCAAACCCTCACAGTGTGTTTTCTCTTGTTCAACAGCCAGTTCAATGTTATTGCTCTTTGCTACAAAACCCTGAGCAGTTCAGGAAGTTGCTCTTTTAAAGGGGGCAAAAGGGAGAGACCCAAAGTACCTGCCCCAGGTACCCAAGTTTGGATTCTGCTCCCTGGAAGAGAGGTAGGCTCCGAGATGAGGCGTTTCAGAGCCTGAACTTCTCTTCAGAGTCCTGCTCTCTGTTTATCATAATAGGAGATTAGTTTCTCTAAGCTTCTAATATATATTACTAAAATTAGGCAGTACTAATCTCTCCGCCTTTCCCCACTCTCCCAATTTTTCCCTGCTAAGGTCTCATATTACTTAAGCCTCATGGATTACAGACAAGAAAGAGAGTCTCATCCTAGTGAAAAGCTCCCTGGCATAAACGACAGCTAAAAAGATGCCTAATTATTTTAAGCAGCTGTATTAATGAGACTACTCTCCAGGATACAGGCAGACTTGTGAAGCTCAAGCTAACACAGGAGGACTTCAATTTACTCCTAATACGAAGCCAACTCACAAGTGCTGAACATAGACGAGCTTTGTTACTTGAGATTCCTTATGTTATTGATGAAGAAGATACTGCATTCTTCAACAGACTTTAATAAGGGTAATACATGGAAATGGACACGCTGTGGAGCATTTTTTGTATTCCAGCAAGCTAGAAATACACCTTCCACCTCTCAAGTATCAGTCTCAAAATGAGTATAAGTCTGCAATTGTCAGGGAACAGGCCCTGCAGATAATTAGAGAAGCATCAAGTTGGAATCACTCCTCAAAACGGGAATGACTAACTGAGCGATAACTCCATCATTAGTACCCTGGTAGCTACAGGTCCTAATTACACCTAATATTTTGTAGTCTATTAAGTGTGTGATGCAGTGTTGAAAGAAAAGTGTGAAGAAGGACACTGAAGCCAATGAGTAAAGGCACAAATGAAGCATGTACCTTTGATGAGAGCTTTTTTGTCCTTCCTCTTTACAAACCAAACTTTGTTCTACAACAGATTGCAAGATTGATTTCACACAGCAGCTGATGCTCTTTTTTTTTTCCCCCCTTTTTTCAAAAAGCAAGTGCTATCTGACCAAGAAGTAGGTGCCAGTCTGTCTGACACCTTTGGCAGAATAAGTGCTCTTGTACCCTTTAATGTCCTGTAAAGAAAACTCAGCTCTCAGGTAGGAGAAAACCAGCAGGAAAATCCATGTATTCACCTAGCAGGAACATAGACTTCAGCCTGGGGGAAAAAAAAAAAAGTATATTATAATTCCAGTTCTTTAATCTGTACTGATTTAGCCAGGGCTTGAAAGAAAGCACATTTTTCCATGGGGCATCTTGTCACAGTACACGAAGGAGCTGAAACTTTTCTGAAGTAGAATTAGCAGTTAAGAAAACCAGCAAAAAATCCTTGAATTCAGGTCCTAGCAGAACTAGACACTCCCTTCTCAATTATAAAAAGATAGAGGCTTTTCCCTCACCACTGTTGCATTACTTCAGTGGTATTTAATGGAAAAGGCTGGTTTGGAAATTGTTGTACCTTGAAGGAAATGAAAAAATGTAAGGAGCTGAGGAAAAGGAATGTTTGGGAAGGAGCAGAAGGAATAAATGCATCTCAGGCTGGTAACATCAGCACACACCAAGCAAGGATCTGAAAGAGGGCATGTCAGATGTTAGGCTTCAGCTCCAGCTCTCAAAAGGCCAGTTTTCCCTTAAAATTCTGTTTCTAGGTAACCGAATCCCTGTCACACACGTCTTTCCACAGTCTCCCAAAGGACACTGACATGAGCAGCACAGAGACCACTGCTATCAATAGGTAATCCTATATCTTTATCTTTTTATAAAATGTCACAAAAATATAACATTACACTGTCGCCTGCGACTGGGGGTAGAGCGGAGCTGAGGCCGGGCGGCGTAGGTTGGGAGGGCTGGGCGTGCTCTGCAGCCAACCTTTACATTCCTGTAAAAGCACTTCACAGGGCTGCAAAGCAGCAAGCTCAAGAGCTGCAAAAGCAGTCTTGATTGAGAAGAACTGTGCTGTCACAAGGATTAGCCTGAAAGCTGTGAATGCCTGGCAGCCTTCGAGCTACTGCCATCTGCAGAACGAACGGACCGATGAGAAAGCGGCTCGGAAGCTTGTCTTGTAGTAGCAGCTTTCTCGAAGGGCTGACAGTTCTTACAGACAGTTACTCAAAACAAGACTAACAGAAGGACCGGCCTGTAAACAGCAGCTAGGGCAAGTCAGAGGGGGATCACTAATTGTAGGGTTTGAGGGCTGATTGATACCAGCCAAGAGCATGCAGACAGCAGCATCACTTCGGCTACGATACAGCAGAATTTGCTGCATCAAATCTGAGGCTGTCCCAGCAGCAAAAAGCCACGACAATGTAGTGTGAAAGGCAACCAAGCAGCTGAGCTGCTTCCTGGCATGCTGACAGAGGAAGAAGAGGACATTGCCAAGAAATTCCTTGTGAACCGTGGAAGCAGGCACTGACAGAGTGGAAGGGAGTGAGGATGAGTAACACAGAGTGGCTGCAAGTCTGACAGTCGTGCAGCTCGGAGCAGGCCGTTTAGTGGCAACGGGAGAGTCCTCCAGCTTCCCTCTTCATGCTGCTGCTCACCCTCTGCCCTCGGGTGCCTTCAATGACTACTTCCAAGCCCAGCAGTGGTACTCCTGCCAGACACAATACTGTGGTAGAAGGCATTTTCCACAGGGCATCCTGGGTTCTCCATTGAGGCCTCAGGACAGACAATAGCAGCAGCTGATAAGCCTCACTTAAGAGCCCCAAAATATCATCATGAATTGAAATCTTCTTGTGAATAATATTCTTTGGATGGGACCAGACCACCTGTGTTTTTAAGAGGTACAGCACACTACTTTTCTACTCTTACTATAACCTTTTTAGCTTAAAATGAAAACAGCCAACAAAAAACAGAACTACATTTCAACCAGGAGGCATCACAGCATTTGACTGCCTTCATCTCAGCACCCTCAACAAGCTCTATAACTATTCAACACGAGGCAGTTCCTCTCCTACTCACAAGACAGTTTCTCTCTTAATACTCAGTTCTCAGCAAGATGCATCAAGGCACGAAGCAGTAAAATAACAAACTAAAGTTCAAACTATTCAGGCAGTGCTTGAACCAAACATTCGAGACCTACTTTCTGGCAAGTAACAGGAGACTAAAGGCAAAAAGTTACATTAAAGGTTTAAAGCATACAAGCAGTACTATTCCTAGCAAAGAAATAAGTTTGGAAGAAGAACTACCAATGCTTATGCCTTTCCCAGAAAATGATTTTTTCTATATGGATCCCCATATGGTTTAAACCTCAGTATAAAAACCTTCATTGCCATATATCCAAATTGTAGGTTTCATAAGCTTGAGGTAAATGTTTGCTGAGAAATTATAATGCCTTTAAAAACGCATCAGAATTGGGTCAAAGAAATTCAATAATTTATTGATGAAAATTATGTTCATCAAAAAACAATTACTTTGCACTCAAGACTACATAAAACGCCCAGGAAGCCACCCCCGGTTCTCTCAATCAGGTGGTTAGATCTATTTTTAAACTCAGATAATAAGGGGAATTGAATTGATCTTAAGGTCCTTGACATCTGCTTTAAAGTTTTAAGGCTCTAGCAGTTAACAAAATCTCAGTTTCTCTCCTCAGTAATGTCCTCTCTCTCTCTTCTACGAATTGCACCAAATGTTCAGTTGTTAGCATACCAGATGATGGCTGGGACAGAAGCTGAGAAGTGGAGTGGGCATTTCAGCCCAAGTGGAATAGACAGATTGGCTGGAATAATAAAGCTGCCAAGCTAAAGATGGCTTTGAAGAAGCCCTCAGCTTTAGTCTAGTCCTGCTGTCAGTGCTCACCGCTGCCCCACGGGCCTGAGAAGAGAGGCCTGGATGAAAGACTGCAGTGGATGGAGACATCGAACACAAGGGAAAGAAATGTGACAGGGAATGAGCTGACTGATCACTGGTATTTAGCTCAGAACCCCCCATTAAACGTCTTAAGCTACAAACAGGTTGCATGGATTGACAACAGCATAGGCAGGACAAAATCTGGAGCCCAGAGAGGCTGCAAATCCTGCTTGTCATCCCAGCTAAGCGCCGAGGTAGCCATTCTTGGCGTGCTTCTGTCCTGCAGCAGCCCCACCACTCTCCAGGCCCTATTCCCAGCATGTGAACCAGGCCATTTCCAGTTCCTTTGTCCTGCAGCCCTCCCATTCCTGCAGGGTAACACTAATGCTACAGCAAGATGACAAGTAAGGTTCCTCAAGTACATAATATTTGTACAGGTACAACTCTTAAAGGCACTCATACCACTCAGCTTTAAGCTACCGTTCCACATCTAGCTTTTGGAAATCTGTGACAATAGATGCTGTCTTCTGCAATCGGAGCCAGGAGCTGCTGGGCACATAGTTAAAAGAAAAAAAAAAAAAGAAAAATCAGTAAGCGAGTTCACAGATTTAACTAAGAAAAAACTTACCTTTCATTTTATTCTCATAGCAAGTTATTAAACTTAACAACTCAAACCCTTTAAAAACTATTAGAATGCTGAAAGGTACCTTTAAGGTGCTCTTGTAGTGAGAACCTGGATTAGGTTCCTGCATTTTGAGCCCAGTCACAGCCTGTCAGATGTGTTTCTACCTCTTTCACCAACTGTTTATTGCTCGAATTTGTATTTTTCCAAGAGGGACATCCCCGTTGTGGGCAGATGTCTGCCTGAATATTCCTATCATTCTGTTGCAACAACGACAGAGACCTTGTGATCCCTGTGGAAAAATAGTGAGCCTTATGCATCCCTAAAAAAACCCAAATGTTTCAGTTCTGATGTGGATTAGAACACTGACTCCCACCTGCGAGACTACTGAGGAAGGGAAAAAAAGCTGCAGGAAAGGATCAAAATCCCTGAGTTAAAAGAAGATAGACTTTTTCCACTTTCTTTTTGAAAATGTCACTTCGCTGAGCTTTTAAAATCTTGCTGAAGTTGAGATAGGATATCTACTGTTTTTCCTGTAGCTGCAAGTGTTTTCTCTAGCAGAGAGATAAACCAGATTTGTCAGGAACAGATCTCAAAACAGTGCTGGTTCTTACTCATCTCTTTTTTTTCTTTTCTACTTTCACAACCATTTGTAACTTTTTCAGCGCTTTTCTGGGAAGTGACACAAGGCTGAGTTCCTCTTTATACCTCTGAGTAATGTCCCCTTTTCTGGTGTTTCTAGCACCTCATCCAGTCCAGACAAGCAGTTCTCAGACAATTACCAGCACTGACTGAAGCCAGCTCAAGTAAGAGCTCTGGGATGTCTGCCTTCAGCATTTCTAAATTATAAAAATATCCCACAGCCTGTTCTTTGCCTGCTTTAGGGAGAGGAATTCTGCCATTAACTGGGTTAACAATCTCACTGTAAATCCTGTTCTTTGTGAAGGATGATGCAATGTAAAAATGCATAAAGAAAAAAGTTTTTCTGTATGGCTTTCTAAGCCTAAATTTTTATTTTTTATTTGTTTGGGATTTTTTGTTTGGTTTGTTTGTTCAGGTTTTTTTTTGGTAGCAGGCCACTTCTTTCCCGTTTCTCTTGTATACTTCTAGGATACTCTAACACTACATATTTACCATATTTACATGCACAGTCCCCTGCGCTTTTTCCACCCGTGGGCACAGTTCACTACCTTGGCAAACAGCACCACCACCCACACTGCTTTAAAAGACAAATTCAAAAGAGAGCCTGAGGAAGTTGGTATCTATAAAAGAATAGCTGGGTGACTGGTTCACTTTGTGTCTTCAAATTATCCAGTTTGGAGCTGGATGAACACAGATGCAGAAGAAACATCTGCACCAGGTTTGCTCTGTTTTGCTCTTCTAACTACAGGTACCAATGTGATATTTAACTAAAATTTTCAACAATAAACAACCACAGGTTCAAGCTGGAGAGTGTATTTATTGGAAAATAGAGGTGAATTCAAATTGATTTCAACTCCTCGAAGCCAATTCATATCCTACTGTAGCCATAAAACATACAGGGTGTAGCAGATTTATTGTTTGCAATTTGCGTTCCCCAGCTCCGGGGTTTCGTGCGATACTGTGTATGCAGCACTGTAAATAAAACAACTATTTTCTAACTCATGTGAACTCAGGGCATGGAAAGGTGCTGCTCTGGCAACTGCAGAAACCAGTTCTCTGTTCATGCTAACAGATACACTACTGAAAGAACCCGTTTCTCACGGGTTGCCTCTCCCTTCTCGCTCCCCATTAAACAGAGATTTAACACCAGAAGTGTCAGAACTTTCCATTCTTTTCTTTTCTTCCATTAGAACTTAAATTCATGAAGATCAATGGCTTTTCTTTTCAAAAATCTATACCAATTTCTTGAGTACTTCAACACTGCAATGAAATATCTGGCCAAAACATCCAGTAACGCCACAGTTAAGGAGACAAATTCAACTCCCAGCTGGACCAGATTGAAACTAGAAACTCTACCTTCCATATATCAACGGAGGGTCCAGACTACAGAGCTACAGAGTATATTCAGATTTCTGTCTCCCTCAAAGAGAGACAAGACTTTTCATTTTGCTTAGAGCAGAATAGTTATTTTTAAAATAAAAAAACTTTTATTTAGTCGGGGTTTTTTTGCAAGAGGAGAAAGCCACTGTGGGCCCAGGAAGACAAGCAGCTGCCAGAGGCTGTGTTCTCACAGATATTTGCAGCTGGCTCACCTGCTCCTCCCTCTGCTGGGTGCAGATCACATCAGCCGGTGCCAACTGCGGTGATGGGTGGGCACGAGCCTCAGGCAACTGAGTCAAGCCCACCAAACTCATTTCAGAAGATCTGCAATGCTTTCATCTGCAACTGCAATTCTGAGGATCAAGGATTCAAATTATACTGGCATTTCTTCCAGCCCCAGGCAGGGTTTACACAAGCAAACCACAACTACATGTCTCTAGTACACATTATATAAAAAAAACCAAACTGGTGAGGGAAGGTGCAAGAGCAACATGGGAGATTAGTCATGCAACCCTGTGCCACACACTTCACGTACAGAAAGGGAATTGCTGCAACTTTGGTATTTATAAAAGGGTTTTCATGGAGGTATCACGGATGTGGAAGTTGGGCTCTGGACAACATTATCGGCATTTGATTTCTCTTAATCTTTAAACTTTTGAGCTGTAAAATGTATATATTTTTTAATCAGTCTGTTAAGTTAGGGAGTATTTTCTGCTGAAACTCTGGAATCATTCCCCTAACTTTCCTTAGTCAGCTCTACAGTGACTGCTATTACAGCAATGCCATTGTGTCAATTGCCCTTTCATCTTTTTTTTTTTTTTTTTTCACCCTTAACATGGATCCATTTTTAAACCTATCATAGGTTCTATGGCATACTACTTTAATGTGTCATTTATACTCTTCCCCCTTGAGTATCAGCCTTTGTCCAAGCCTCCAAAGCTACACAATAGCCTGTTCAATCTTAGAGCAAAACAAAATAATCCCATTTCACTTACCCAGGAGCAACCCATGTTACTTTGAAATGTAAATAATTCTAAGTGTTGGAGAAATGTGAAAGAAATTTCCACCCACATGCAAATTCCCTATTTAATAGCTTAAAGAAAGTTCTGCCCCACTACCACTGAACTCTCAGAATTCTGACTGTGGTTCAGCAGAATGGATAACACACATGGAAATCCTGCTGACCAGCACGGGTCTTATGTGCTTTGTCAGATCGAGATCTATGCAAATACAAAAAAGTTATTGGTCCCTCCCCATGCTTCACATTCAAAAACTCTGTCGTGGCAATCCACACACCACCCTATAGATAATTAGTACACAGACAACTCAAAACCATGCAGAGATACGTGTGAAACCATCCACACGAGGCAGTATTTGGTGGATTGGTGTGTTCCTGGGGTTTGCTGCAGCAACTGCAGGGCAATGCCATTTATTTCATCACATAGCAACAAAATGTGCTCTCAGGTGCATCCAAGTATCCTCAGGAAGCAAGGGAAGCCTCAACACATCCCAATTAAAGTAACAGCAGCTCAGAAGAGCCCCAATGAATCTGAGCTATAAGTGGAGATGGCGTTTAGTAATTTTGATACATTAATGAAATTTGCAACATTTTTTCAAGTTCATAATTCAAGAAAATTCCAGAACAGTTTCTGAAAAAAAATAAAATTAAATTATTTAAAACACGTGTGTTCTTAAAACACAGTTTTAGTTACAGCTAGAAAATCAACAGTTGAAGATGATTTCAACATGATCTGAAAAGCCACGGAAGTGCAATGGTATTAATAAAATAAATGTTACTGTTATTCTGGAAATGCCACAAAGTCTTTCTGGAAGCCTTTGTTTTTCCATAACATATTTTTGCTTTTAGCCCAAATCACCACTTGCTGGCACCGGCACTCAGATGTGGAATTATAAGACTAGCAGACTGTCACATTATTTTATAAGACTGTATTGCGATTAGACTGTATTATTTTATGGAAAATTCACAACAAGTAGCACATTATTCATCTGGGTTGGGACTCAGTTCTCTGTTGTATAAAGCCTACATTCTGAAAATGTCTTCACCAGAAAGCAAGTTGAATGTTCTTCAAAATCAAGTCAGATTATTGGCTGGAAAGGTTTCTGTTATTGCTCCTATGCAGAGAAATACTATAACATTTTATTGCTTTTTCAACAGCTGAAGAAGGTCCTGTTCCCTCTGCATTTTCTAGTGTATTATTTTTCAGATTTTATGAGGCATTTCATTGTATGAATTATGGGTGGTAGATCTGACCTTGTTGCAATTTAAATTGACCAGTCATGGGTCAACATTTGCCAAAAAACGCTGAGCATCTGAAGCCTATATAAATTTTTGAAGCAAGTTATAAAATAATAAAATTAGTCAAGAATAGCAGCATTTTTTAATTCAGGTTGAAAGAAAGATAAAGTGGAAAATATATCAGGATTGATGCTGCTGAACCTAATAAAATTTTAATTTCTTCTCTCCACATGCATCACCTTTTGTTTCACTTTGAAACAATTTCAGAGTTCACACACAACTCAACGGATATACAATTACACTGCCTGGTCTGAAAAATGCTCAAAGCTTATCGAATGTGGGGAAAATCAGCAAGTTGGAAACTGTTCTGTATAACAATACCCCCATAAACAACACCTTTAGATTTTACACATCAAAAGCTAACTAAAAATGCTCTAGTATGTACGAGTTCAGAACTTCTTTTGCCTGATCTCTAGCATTTTAGATCAAACCTCATTTATTTGTCCTTCTCCACATAAACCACCACCACAGATCCAATCTAAAGCCAGGTAAAATAGTAGATGTATTTTAATTATTTTGACAGGCTTTACATCAGAGTTGTGTATGCACGACTGTGCCAGAAAACTCCTTTTACTGCAGGATTTTTGAATGAGCACTATTCTGTTTTTGGAGGGGAGCATGAGGTATGAAGGGGAGGCAGTCAAAAGATGCTTTCAAAAACCTTTAAAAGGAGGTATTTTCCTACTCCTGATCTCACAGTTCTTTTGTTAATGATTACTCTAAAGCAAAAAATAACCTGTTTAGCAGAGTTAAGGTATGAAATTGTTTTTTCAATACACTATCAGTAATTGATTCAGCAGCGGGATCTCTTGGAAAAGATCAATTGCATAAACTACTAAGCTTGTTTCAGTGGCTACCCTGATACCCAATAAAAGCCCACACTGAAACAATTAGTGCTCACAACCTCATTACACGAGACATTAAGGCACATTGATCAATAGTCTCGTCAAGTAGGTGATTACCATCATAAAAAAGCTTCCTAACTCCAGGCAGCCAGCCAGAGACTGGGGTGAACAACAGACCCTGCGCTTCCAGAAACTTCTATTCCGTTCCGTCTTCATATTTCTCCTCTCACCTACATTTCATAGTGGAGAAGGTAACCTTTCGACAGACATCTACCGGGAGCTGTTAACAAGACGAGTACATCTCGAGGGGCTAAATAAAAGAGCTTTTTTTTTACCTTATAACTTCTGGCAAGGATGTAATCCTAACTCCCAGAAAGACAAATCCTCAGAATGGGAAAAGCCAAATGCCATCCTGGCTGTTTCTGAGTATTTTTTTTATTCACACCACAGATAAAGAAAAAACTAGAGACGTTTGTCACATTCACCTAATACCCAGGTTAACTTCAGTAGCAAAGGAAATGATGAAAGAATTGAAACATATAAAACAATTATTTCTCCCAGATTTTATTAGCATTGAAATGAAGCATAAGGTCGTCACAGGTTTTGTCCCTGCTGCTTGATTTCAGAACCACCTAATCCCTAGACCAAAACAAAACCAATCCCTTCTGGCACACACCACCCTTCAATGTCCAATTCAGCTTTCAAAATTTTTTATGCAACACCAGGTCAAAAAACCTTGATCAGCTTTTCACCTCAAAAAGCCCAAATATTAGTAAAATGAGTATTGAGAAAGGAGCTTCACTTTACAGAAGGGAGGGTATTTCTTAGTCCCTGTGATAACACAGAGAATGAATTCTCCAAAATGCTGTTGACAACAGTATTTCTAGGATAGCAGGAAATCACAATTCCCAGGATTATGCTCAGACCAGCAACCAATATCTTTCAACAAAAAGTGGAAAATTTCTGAAATTCATGTAATTTAATTCAGTAGCACGTCATTAGTGACAACTTGTCTGTGGTTTGGCTGGCACTGACGTGACACTCTTGCAGTTGTTGCTCTTAGCAGGCAAATGATGCAATACTAAGAAAAATATTCCACGAGAAACATATGCTGTAAGTAAGTATTGCTCCTTCAGGTAACACATCAAATTCATGCTCAGAGCACTATGATGACATCCTCACTATAGAAGTTTTTCTCTGAAATTTATTTTAATGTGCAGAGCAGAAGAAAGGTAGCCAAAGAAAAAGGCCTATTTAAAATATAAAGCTATTGTTAGGACAATAGCACAAATGAAGAAAAAACCCAAGCCAAAAAAAACCACTAAGGGTTATTATTATTTTTTTTTTTAATTAAAGCTTTATTATTGCATAAGTGTAAAAAAAGCCCTGAAAAACCTTGAGGAGCTGAATACAGGAAATATTTAATCATTTTTCAATATAGAATATTCTTAAACTGATTATTATGCAAAATCACAGTGGGTGGTTGAACATTTAACAACGTTGAGTCATTTGGATGCAAGTTTGTGAAACTACCTTCGAACTTTCCTTAATTACACAAATAGGCAAGAAAAATACTCTAGACACAGGTCATCCCATTAGCATTGAATATTTTCTTCAGCAAATACTGGTCGGGTTTCAGCCCTGTATAACAACAATAGTTCTTCCAGTCTGACTGTGCTACCAACTCCAGGTCACATTGGGAAACTCATCTCCTTCTAAATAATCATAGAATTATACAATTGTCAGGGTTGGAAGTGACCTTGAAGATCATCTCGTTCCAACCCTCCTGCCATGGGCAGGGACACCTCCCACTAGAGCAGGCTGCCCAGAGCCCCATCCAACCTGTCCATAAAAATTTCCAGGGATGGGGTTTCCACCACCTCTCTGGGCAATCTGTGCCAGGGTCTCACCACCCTCATGGGGAAGAACTTCTTCCTAACGTCCAATCTAAATCTCCCCTCCTCTAGTTTGGATCCACTCCCCCTTGTCCTATCACTACCCAACATCCTAAAAAGTCCCTCCCCAGCTTTCTTGTAGGCCCCCTTCAGACACTGGAAGGCCACAAGAAGGTCTCCTGGGAGCCTTTTCTTCTCCAGACTGAACAACCCCAGCTCTCTCAGCCTGTCTCCATAGCAGAGGTGCTCCAGCCCTCGGATCATCCTTGTGGCCCTTCTCTGGACATGTTCCAGCACATCCAGATCTTTCTTGGAACAGGGCCTCCAGAACTGGACGCAGTGCTCCAGGTGGGGTCTCATCAGAGTGGAGTAGAGGGGGAGGAAGCAGGGACCTGAACTCAGGATAAAATATCCCAGTTTTCTTACAGGATCCTTAGGCTGGACTGGCCATTCTGCCTGAGCTGTCATGGGTGTGGGTGCTGAGACTGATTTCTAAACAGCGACGGGATTCAGCCGTATGTACCAACCATATCCAGTTCTACCACTAACCTAACATTTCAAGTAATAACCACCTCACTTCAGAAAAATATGATACGGAGTTTGGAAGTTACAATTCATTTATATGACCGTCATCCATAAGCTAACTTTGGAAAGTTTTTTTTATCACTTGATTGATTACATCTATGGCTACTCTGTTGGATTTTTTTATGGGCATCCTCTTGCATGCAACAGTTAAATTAAACCAGGATTTGGGACCTTTGAATGAGAAAAGAAGGCAGGATGATGGAGGAAGTTTACAGTTATAGAGTAGAGGTTAATTTCCTCGTTTTTCCCTGGATGCAGAAGCGAGTGCAATACACAGATGCCAAATGTGCACAAAATCGTAGGTTTAAACTGGCAGAGTGGTACTACGCAGCCAAACGAAAAATCTCTTCATTACTACAATGTGAAGCTCTAAACATCTGTACAGAGCAGCACGATGCTCCTTAGTATCAGACAGTAGGAACATGGATACAATAAGGCTTGATAACGCACAGGGGCTCAGTAATTTGAAAGGTTTTCCCATTCCTTGAGGCAATAAGTGTAAAGTGGTGCTTCGGTACAGTTCAAAAATTATTATTAGTACAAAGAAGGCACCAGCGCGTTGAGGAGGTGAAGGCAGATGGAAAATTCCATCGTGTTTGAGGGGAGGTGGGACAAAACAAAGAAAACTGCTTCCATCTTCAAGCTGGAAAAGCTTAACAGCTAGACAGGAAAAAAACCAGGAGCTTAAAGAAGAAAACGAGTTTATTTGCTGATTCAGAGCTCTCCTAGGCCAGCCAGCTTGTAAACAGCTGCCTTTCTTCCACAGATGTGTGAGGACATGACCACAACAGAATTAGAAGGTTAGATTTGTTGGGTCAGTTCTGTTTCCACCATTCAAGGCAGTCACGCAGCATTTGGCTCTCAGGTCTTTTATAATCAAACCTCCTCTCAACAAGGCCCCAGAATCTGGAAGGGATGAGGGAAAAGGTCTATATACAAAGGAAAGAGCATTTCTTAAAGGGAGGAGAAAGCCAAACTACTTCTAGTGTCAAGCATTAGGAATGCTAAAGCATTTGGGACCAAACCTCAAATACAAGGTTTCATCTAACTCTGAATCACGGGAAGAGCTTTCATCAGAACGCGTGTGACATCTAAATCCTGCGAGATGCTTCTCCCAGATAAGGTCTCTAAAGTGTAACTGCATACAGATCAAGGAAAGAAAGTCTTTTCCTTAAAACTGGAGGAGTTAGTTGAAGAGCAGCCTTCAAAGGAGTTTGTTGCGTCTCAGTGAAGCTGGAGGCTGATGGAAAAAAGTTCCCGTTTGGGAACAAGGCAACTTTTCACTTTAAAAACTCAAAATCCACCACTGAGGTAAGAAAACAGTTCCCTTATTCCCTTTACTATGCACTGAATGCTGTCTCGCAAGGTGTAGTTCTAAGAGTCCAGTGAGCTGCAGTTTATCTCCCCGAACACTGACACTGCAAATTTCTTCTAAAAACTCTCTCAAATGTTTCTTTGGAAAAACAGAAAGTAGCAGCCACGTCTCCTTTGAAATACACCTTTGTATCCTTGGTCGGAGACCAGTAGGTTGACAAGCAAGACTCTGTTTTCATTATGCTCACTTCCTTTAGGTTTTTTTTTGTTTTTTTTTTCTTCTTTGTTTAAAACTGTACCTCCAAAAGGGCAAAGAATCTGTCTCAAATACAGATTACAGCTGAATCACAGCTCTTCTCCAATTCACCTTCTGCAGCAGATTCAAATACATCCTCATGCTATCTGACTTTTATAATGTCCTTACCAGGGTTTCTAAATTTACAGTCATGTTCATCAAAAAGTGGGAAAACTTCCCATTCTTTTTAAGAGACCTCACAACCCACAACACATCCAAAGAAGTGTTGTATACATGAAAAATTTGGAAAGGGGATTCTTGCGTCCAGGTGATGAAGTCAAGCATTTCACTGTGTTCAGAAATAAACTGATAGGGCAGCATCACTTCGTTCAACTACTAAACAATAATGCAAGAAGAAAGTGTTTACAAGTGAGCCCTCCAATTGTAAATCAGTAGTACAATATATACTAACCCGGCAATGAACTCTGATATTTGTAGGTAATTGCTCTGTGAAAAAAAAATCAAAGCATATTTACATCGATCGTGGGTGCTGGATGGGGAAAACAATTTATTTCAAGAGATAGGACCAGCAAGGAGCTGGAAAGAAGAATTTTAGTCTTCTCCAGTGGAAAAAGAACAAATAACTACAAGTAGTGGAGTAATGCAGGAAGCGATTTGCAAAGGCCTTTATCATAAAGTATTGCAAATTACTTCTTCCTATCCTTGTAATGCCTGTTTAAATATGTTCTAATAGACAGTGGTTTGTCTGAAAACATTTATGAACCCTGAAGCTGCAAGAAGGATATTTAATTTGAAGTACATTTTTAAAGTGTGCTTTTCAGTTTTCATAGAATCACAGAATTGTCACGGTTGGAAAAGACCTCCAAGAGCACCATATCCAACCATCAACCCAGAAAAAAACCCACAGCCCCCTCCTCAAAACACCTTTCATTTCTCTTTAGAAAGACTGAGCAAGCTGAAATGTAAATGACCTTTTGAACTCAGTAACAAATAACACAGAAAAGTCTGACACCTCAAACAGGTAGTTTGGCCAAAACTCAGTTTGGAATTTATCTGCATATGTTGACAATTAGTTAGAAATATCAATGAATACATCTAAATTTCCCCCTCCTTATGAATGAGAATATGGAAGACTTGTAAAATAAATGACTAAATTAATAATTATTTTATTATGCAGCATGATCTTTACTCCTCTTGCTCTAACAGAGGTAAAATCTTTACAGTTCCTATAGAGGATGCATTGCTTTAACCCTCTCACTGATTGAAGAGCTGCAGGAACAGAGCTGAGGAGACAATTTATGGAATTACAGCAGCTTGACCTGAAATGACCATGGACACATTGCTCCAACAAATTGGAAACATAATTCTAAAGCCAGGCAGTAAAGTTCCCAAAGCTCATTTTCTTCCTGCTTAAACCAGCATTAAAATCTCTGTCAAACCCCACACGTAGAGAGGCTCAGACCACCAGACCTCAGAAGCTCTGCTCGTAAGAAAACTGGAGATCGAGGTGTCCTGGATAGAAGAAGTTTGCAAACTTTGACCCAAGCTTTGACAAACTTAGACAGCCTAAGCGTACCGTATTCCAGCTTCTACTTTCTATTCCAATCACTGGCCTGAAATCCAGCAGGATTTTAGCAGTGCACACACTTCCTCATGTCGGTAAAAAACCCAACAAAGTGACCTTGTGCCTGTGCATTGAGGCTGTGCTGTGTGCTTTAAAATGAGCACATTTTCACTTGAGCAGTCTTGACTCGGCAGCTTCCCCATCCTCTACCACTTTCAGTAGCCTGCAGAGTCAGTTCCACCTCTGCACACTGAAGAAGAACCCGTGTGGTGTCTCGGGGCATGCACTAGATGACCGTTCAAAGGTCCCTTCCAACCCAAACTATTCTATGATTCAAGTTTCATTATGAAGTGACCAGAAGAGCACACGCAACCCTCGGAATGCAAGACGAGAGGAGGAAATTGAGTACCCAGTGACAAGCATTGTAGCACGAATGTTGGGAGTCTTGCTAACTTAGTCCTGAAAAACATTCAGCTCTCTGAAGTGGAAAGTAACAGGCTACCCAGAGGAAAATCATACATCTTTTTGGTGGTTTATTTGCAATGCTGATAAGCCACTGATTAATCTAATATCAGAAGCCAAGGATTTCCTCTCTCTTGTGCTCCGTATTTTGGTATTTGTTTTTACAGAAGGATCACACAGTATTGATTTGGTTGTTTTGCTTCCACCCTGAAGCCTACTGATGACTGTACCAACAAAAGACTTTCCCAGGCACTAGGTGGAATATTTCTAGTCAGTCTTCTGTCCTCATAGCTGATGGAAGAAGTTTGATATTAACTAAAATATTCTTTCAGAGGCCTTAGCCATTTGCAGACATTGACCCACCCATTAAGCACGAACGCTGACTCTCCAAATGCAAACCACTCATGAAACAGCAGCATTTCCTTTATTCCAATGCAATTACCATAAAAAGTGGGGGTTTTCTCCTCTTAACAGTCTGAATGGTTTTGATTAAATGACATTTACTAACTAAGCACTTTCTGACTGGATTGTGGCAGGTTTTCAGTGCTGCTACATCTGTGGAATGGTCTCAAGTTGTTCTCTTAAGTAAACATAAGACTATAAAATGTAAATATAAACATAACAGTTCTATAACAGTAAAAGTATAATCTGAATAAATGGGGAAGCTAATGAAAGACCATTACATGTAAAAGGCTATCATCTCCCTCTCTGCACTATGTAGTGAACTTGCAACTGCAAATTCAGAAGGAAAAGAATTAATTTGGCTCAATCTTTTGATTTTTATGAGAGTCCCAAAAAAAAAATAATACAATTGTTCCTATACATTAGCCACTAAAGCTACCTTGCAATTTGCTTATTGTTATTCCCTTCTCAGTCTTGACTTCCCAATTGAGAGCAGATATAGGAAGTGAGCCATTTATCTGTAAATGAACAACCAGGACAAGCAGAAACAAGCAATTGCTAATCCAAACTGCAAGGCAGCAAAATAGTATTTTAAGGTGGGCAGACAATGGGTTCTTTAGTTTTGACAAACATTATCTGCCATTGAAGAGACAGTTTTTTCAAGAATGTAAAAACAATGAGCTAACAATGTCTGACTTACAAAAACTAAAGCCACGTCTTTTTAAGCAATCATTAAGATTTCATTATGAAATATTCTGATTTGAGTCCAACAGTTCCATTTGCCTATCTTTTAACATATAAAGAATATCAACTTTAATTCGGAGTTAAGATTACTTTTGAACCTTCCTCCCTTAACAATAAAACTCACAGTTCTCTACTACATATCTAAGACTTTAGCTCCAGTTGTCTAGTCACAGGCAGAGCTGAAAAGTGCCATCTACAAACTCCTACGGCATTATACATTATATATCTAATATTTCTGGTATTCTTCAGACCTAAGATCAGCTTGGCCTAGGGTTTTGATACTTCTGTTTGTGTTTTCCTAGATAGAAAACATTAATCCACACAGTGTAGTAAAAGTGCATAGGGACACTCTCCTTACAAGAAACAATAAATATATGAAAAGAAAGAGCATGAAAAGAACCAGACATCTCATTTTGTTACAAAACTTTCAGGATTCTCTGTTACCATCTTTTGATTCTGCTTACAAAGCAAAGTGGGAGAAATCTGCTGTTATGGCAACACTGGGGACTGTTTGGGGGAAAAAACAAACAACAAAAAACCCAAGAAAATGCTGCTACTTCCAGTTAGACAAAGCAACTGACATCTGCAAAAATAATTAGACATGAAGAACTAAATAGAATTATTTCTCCTATTGCTTTGATAGCTTTTATCACAGTGATAAATTTGAAGAGGTAACTGTACTCAAACAGGTTTTTTAAGTGTGACTGTGATTGTCAATTAAAGAAGAGATAATATTGTCAACAAAAGACAACGGAGTCTTCTAAATGGCAGTTTGCATATGTTTACCTAGAGTGCTGAAGAATCTGAGACTAGATTCTCCTCATTTGGGTGTTTTACTGTTAAACTAGAATGTAAATTCCAATACGTACTTACTTCTTTTGTTGCTCTTTCTCTCACTTTAATTTCAAGACAGAATCATTCTCTACTTGCATCCCTTAGCTTCCTTTTTTACAGTCTTAGATAATGCCCCTCTCCCTTCAAGTACAGACATATATACACACACATAAGAAAACCTCAGGAAAGGAAAATGTATTGTGCTGCCTGAAGAAATCTATCACGTAACAACCATAAAATGTATTCCTCTAAAAGATAATAAACGCAGCTTTGCTTTACAAAGCAACAGTGAAGAAAACTCAGAAGCTATAAACGAGGGGAATCTTTGCTACCTCCTTCTCTTTGTGGCCTTGATGCATTAAACCAAATTTAAAGATACTGCTTTATTACTGAATTCTCAAACATGAAATGTTTGGGGTGTAAAACAAGAGAAAGGGCCTTAACTTTCTGAAAGGCAAAAGAACAAATCAAACCCCAGAATGACCAGCTGCTCTCTGCACCAACACAAAAATCTTTCCAGACCAAGGAGAGCCTTGGCCTCTGCTGTCACAGGAGTTAAAATGCTCATACACGGTGCTGTACCGAAAATATGAGTTCCTCAACTCGGGCACTAGGATTTCAGGTTGCAGATACATAATCTACAGTTGCACTGTGGTTCTTGGACCCAGTCAAAATCCCCTGGGCTCTCCCAGCTACCCAAGACTCATAAAATGGCCTATTGACAGATGAGGAGCATCTCTTACCACTAAGAGGAATCGCTGCTCCAGAGAGGAGGGAGATTTGGAGGCAGCAACCTCTTCAGCCAGTGCAGCTGCAGGATGTCTGCCCTTAGGAACTGCTCCAACAACTCCTAAAGAAGCTTTTGACGGATTAAGAAAAAGTTCAAATTCCTCATCAAGCTGAGCAGAAATTCTAAACTTTCTCTCCTTTTTCTGCCTATTTTGTTTGGAAGAAAGGTTTGCCTGCCTCCACCTCGGTTACAACAGGAGGTGCCCATCGGAAATGTCACTGACCTCAATGTACATGTGTTTTCCTACCAAGCAAAGCATTCCTGCCTGCTCTGAGAATTGTTAGGAATTGTCTCTCTTACTCCAAAACTGCAAATTACCTTGAAGCAACCTTTCTCAAATCTATACTATGAACTAAAATCAAATGAAAGCACAGTTAACTCAAAGTATAATAAAGAATGAGCAGAGAATGTCTTAACCTACTGCTGGGTAGTGTAACATCATAGTCACAAATCATCAGTCACATGGTACAATGAGAGGCACAAAATAAAGAATAACCTACACACATTTACCCAATTAAGTTAGACTAGCGATGGAAACTTGCAGTATAATTTGGCCTTCAGGTTTATCTCTCATTGTTTTAGAATCCAGAAAAGTCAGTTTTAATGCACAAAATCATATTACTTCTTGAGAATTCACCTATAATTGTCTGGCTTTGGTGTTTTCTCAGCAGAAACTTAATTAAACAATAGTGATAAACTATTTACAAGCTAATGAAAGACTGACTTTCTGATGATTAAATGCAGATGTCATTGGTTCGAAGAAGCACAATTATCAGAAAACCAACCAACAAAACCCAACTTTATTTTTTCATAAATTTCTGTCAATTGTTCATGGACACCACACCAGTGCAGGGGATACTTCTTCTTGCAAATGTTTGCAAAAAAAACCAGAAGAGCTCGACCACAACTTACTGTTGCTTTTGAGAAAGGATCGTAAGAAAAGAAGGATGTAATCTCCTTAAGATTCCCAGAGACTGCAAGGCATAAGAGTGGGCCATTATGTACTGATTATAAAGAGCATCTCTTTCAAGTTTTGAGTAAAAGGAATAACTTTCTTTTTGAAAAATTCTGAGTATTTGTTCAGAAGGAACAAACTGTAGCTAACGCTGTACGGCTCTTGGAGTTCCCACTGGTTGGAAAGCAAAGAAATTGGTAGGGCTGGTAGCTACATTTTTCATGTGAATGGAATTACTGTAACAGTTGTTTCTCCTATTTTTATGCTTAGATGACAAAAGTGGATTATTTAAGGGTTTTTTTTTCTTAGCTTAGTGCCACTATTTCTACCCATTATATCATCTTTTGTTGCAAGATTACTATCCTCTGGGGGAAGAAATTATAATTCTCTTGGTCTGGTACTAAACCACTTTATGCAAATTGAATACCAGACAGCTTTGATATTAGGTATAGCATTTTCTACAAAATCAGAACAATCATGAGGCAAGCCTTTTATAACTCACTTGGCTTCACTTCCCTAGCTCTCTCAGGGATGTTATTATTTTTATTTGTTTCTTAATCTCCTGAACATTATGATCCTCGAGGCAACTGCTCTCCAAAACTCCTAGTAACCAGCCCTTTCGGAGAAAGGTCTCGTGAACATTTCAAATTACGGAGAATCAAGGGATAGCTTTTCCCCTTCAATTCCAGACCTCCAGGAGACACTTAACCGCATCTGCATTTCTCATCCCTGATGCTTTGGAATTTTAAACCCCAACAGGACTTAAGTGGGCAGTGGAAACACAATTTTGACTGAATCAGACGTCTTAAGAAAATGTCACTTTTCCCAGGAGAGGTCAGCTAAACTTCACCCGGAAAATGTTGTGATTTACTCACATGGACTTTTCACGTTATTCTTCCCTCCTGCCCCAGTCAGAAGCAATTCCTGACCTGAATCCTAGCAGATAAATCATTATTTACCACCACTCCACCATTCCCTGATGATGTCATTTTTTTCAGAGAAATATAAGAAACTAAGCCTAAGAACTGAAGACTCAACAGCTCGTGATAATTTAAGCAGACTCAAATAATAGTTCTGGATCTGTGACCATCTTTCTACCAAAAATAAAATCATCAGTTATCTTTAATATTGGCTGTTTGAAAACAAAAGGAATGGGAGAAATCCTTTTTTTTTTCTCTCCGTGGTGATGATTTTGTTTAAAGAGGTTCACTCAACTGTGCTTTTCTCCTGAAAGTCTTGAACCGAGGATTGTTCTTTTTTGTGCAGTCATATTTAAATTGAATCAACAGTCAATGATAAAATTGTGTACACCAGATCTTCCCTGGTTTTTTAATTACACTTTATTACATGCAAAATAATTTGCAAAACAGAGACCTTCACAGAAGAGATATTAAGTAAGTAGATAGTAGTAAGTAAGTAGTAAGTAAGTAAGTAAATAGCGGCATTCTCTATTGGGTTGATAACTCCATCAAATCTGAGGAAACTTAATCTAAAGAAGTCATCTTGTTGAAACAGTATTTTTCTCTACCATCTATAACCAAAGTCGGATTTAAAGTAAACCTGAAAGCACTACCTCCATTTTGGGGCCTGACATACTCGGCCACGTAAGAGTTACTCCCTCGCCGGTGCGATCAGCGCTGCCTTACTGGCAAGGATTACAGCACGTAGAGAGAAGGGAAGCTTTGGCAGTCCTACGTGAAAAGGCCTCAGGGGAGTTCTGACTTCACCTAGCTTGGCTTTTCATCATAATGCTTAATATCTTCTTGTTGCCTGCACTTAATTCACTCCAGACATACTTAATGTCCACTGGCAATGATGTGACAAACCTGGCAATCTATATTTAAAGGTTTAACCTGATGCCGCAGCAAGATGTGAGCTCATCCCTTTTCTTAGGTTGAGATATTTTGTGGAGACTTTACAAATCAAAATATATGGTTTAGTATTAGTTTTGGGTTCAGTGACTTCAAAACATCAAGTACTTAAGTCCGTGGTATTAAGCACCATGATAAAATGTGCAGGCTTGAGGTTTAGAAGTGAGAAAGCCTCTGAAATGGAGATAAAAGACTGAAGATGAAAAAAGCAACAGCTTTCTGACACCGATGTCAGATGGATTTGATAAGTGTTCTTTACTTTCCATCACTGAGAAACATTTCAAAAGAAATATTTGGTTTCAGTGTTATATTTTAAAATACGTAGTATAAAAATCAACACACTTGGGAAAGCCCTAGAAGTTCTCTTTCAGAAATGTTTTGACCAATTTTGACTTCTTTTTCACCACTACATTTTACCAAAGCTGCTATGGACTTGTGGAAAGCTTCCATTTTGGTAACACTGTTTTCTTGTGAGAAAACTGCCTGCTGGAAAGGTTTTAAGAGGTGATAACTTGATGGTACGTGCCACATTTTTCCCCTGCTCCTAAAGCTACCTATTTGATCCCAGCTCTGAAGCAGCTTTTGTAAGCGAATAGCCCCAAACCTCCCTGGGGATCCTAAATACAATGCTGATAAATAAATGACTGTTTAATAATAATGTGAGAAGAATGGCCAAGGAGATGTGTATGAAACCAGTTCAAGAGTGACGCTTTTACAGGAATACCTACTACAAGAGCCTACCCAAAACCAGACTACGGTGGTAGAAAAGGAGGTTTTGTGCGAATCTGGAGCAGTATGTTCTTGCCCCAAAGCAACACTTGAAATAGAACGGCATGAAGGAACACAGCCAGCCAGAACTTTGCTGAAACAGTGTCTCCGGTTTCATCCTTGCAGTTCAAATAAAAGCAATTAAAGTCGGAACTGCTTATTTGAGCTTAAATATTTGGGTGTTTGAAGCATTTAAAATTTAAAGAAGTACTTAACTAGAAGTATTAGGTTTAAAAACTGCTAAGCAAGTTCTGAGTCTCCCTGTCCCTAAGAACAGCTTATAGACAATATGCTGGCTTCACTGTATGCTGTTGATAAATGCCATGGATGCAGTTAGCAAGGAAACTACCCTTTTGCTTTAAAAGAATATCAGCATAGAATTACCACACAAAACCAAAAAGCCAAAAGTAGTAGGTTGTTCCCTCCACTGTCTGGTCTGCAAACAGTATTTTCCCGTTTATTAGATCAACAGCATCTCTTAATCTAATGGAAAAATGTCTGTGGATAAATGTATTTATTGTATCCCATAAATATCACAGTCTGCAATGTGCTATAGTAGCTCTGAACTCCCAAATGCCAACGTGTAATAAATAAAAAACATTTTCACAGGAACTAATGCTTGTCATAGCAAGAAGGACTTTACACTAGATTTATATTTTTCCAAAAGTTCCTTTTCTGCAATTGTGTAGAGAAACTTCTTATTTTATATTGTTATTAAGATACACTTAACTGGAGGAGTTATGTCTTCCCTCAGCCATGATACTAACAATCTCTAAATCCTTCTCTAACCCCAGAAAGCAGCTTTGTAAGGCTGTTGTGTGCTGCCTTCTCCTGCTCTTTCAAAATCCCAGTGAGCAACAACCTCCAATCATAGTGCATCAGAAAACACGTTAGTCAAAATAAGAGTTAGAGTGGATAATTTTAGCTCATTTCTTACTTCTTGGCTACAGTCAATGCCCTGAAGTCAATGTCTCGATGATCCAAACCTCTGACCTACACTGGGATTAGTGTGCTAAGCACAGGACCACTCCTGCTACTGCAACAGCTGGGATGTTGCTCTGTACCAGGGCTTCTTGAGGACTTTGGCATCGCTAATCACCAGACACCACTTACAAAAGCAACAGAAACATGAGCTAGGAACTTAAGTCCACAATCTCTTTAAGTTTTGCTTCAAGCATTTTTTTCAATGCCCCACAGTTTCTTCCCTCCTGTTTTGCTTTTCCAGCATTTAGTATTATCCTAAAATTAATTTATTTTATAGTATCACACATTTTCAGTTGTGTTTCATAGCATTTGGGTTTCCTCTCATCTGGCACAGGCTGCAGAACAGACTAATCTCTTTTAGTCACCTATGTGCATCTCATACACAGTCTGGACATGATCTGGAAAGACTGATGGAGATTGCAAATTAGTTTATACATGTCTTTCAGCTCTGAAACAGTCCTTGGCCTCTCTTCTCTTTGGAAAGTGATGAAGTCAGAATCTTCTGTTTCTTCTTTGATTGGTTTTGAACTGGAACAATTTTAAGTTTTGACAAGAAAGGAAAAAAAAAAAAAAAAAGTCCTTTAAAGTAATAATTCTGTACTTCATAAGGATTAAACTCCTAAGATTCCTGCCTGAAAAAGGGAGGAACACCACAGGAAAGAATTGAGGTAATGAACATTTCTGTCACTCACCTCACAAACTCATTTTTCTTCTACATTTTTATTAGATGCTGCCTTGCTCTCCTCCTTAAATACAAATGACAGATTATATTAGATGCATAAATTATATGGATTATATTTCTGTCACCAGTAAATTAGCTGTTAAATTTAGTTTGCATGATGTTGCTGACAGGTCCCTGATTTAAGAACCTTTTTTATTTTCAGTAATTTTTTTCCACCTTTTCTTCTTTTCTCTGTTGTCAAGTTCTCCATCACATTTGGGAAGAAACCAGTAAAAGCTGCAAATATGTCACAGACTTACAAGAACAGAGAGGTTACGTTTCTCTTACAAGGGTGGGGAAAAGAAGATTTATAAATGAGTACATACATTAATTAAATAGTATATAAATATAATGCCTTATAAATGCAGCTCTCAATGCAGATAAATGTTTTAGTAGACTTATTTTCTTACTCCTTGCCCAGAATTTTTCTAAGCCTAACAAGTGTTTCTATTTCAAGTAGGAATCAAACAACTTCTGACACATTTAAAGAATTGTTGAGAATTAAGCTTTATTGTCGGCTCCTCAATTTGATTTTGTTTCCAGACCTCAGGAAACAATCCCTCAATTATGAAACCATTTTGACAGATCACAGGCAGCTGAAAAGTTGCAATATGGCTCATTCAAGCTCTATAGGTGCAAAGTTCTGCCATGTTAAGTGCAAGCAAGTCTCAGGAGGATGCATTTCCCTCAGCACAACGAGGGGTGATCCAGGCTGATTTTTACTGGGGCTTGAACTTCAAGTTCAACAAACACATGCTCATTATCACCCGGGGTTAAACGTCACAAAGGCAATTAATATTTTTTTGAGAGACGTGGTGATTTGTAAAATGCTTCCCAATTTGTTGTGATTCATGAAGTACTTTAAGAAGAATGCAGCCAGAATGTCCCACTCCAAATTACAGAAACACTGGTCTGTCATCATCCCCACTCAGCTGGACAACATGGCTACACCTCAAGTTCTCCTTTTAGTAAGTTACCAGGAAGAAGACAAGCTCTCATCTGAAGGGGCAGTGCCAGATGTGCTGTAACGAGCACTTTGCTCAAGTCCAGTAACTTACAATAGCACATCATTCAAAAAACTTAGATTCACCTCACTCTGCGCTCTTTTCATGCCAAATCCTCAAATCACCTCCCCTTTAATTAGATTGCTAGTGTGGAATCCCTGGGAAGTTACTGGCACCATCAAGCTTTTCTGATCCTATTATATTCGTGAACTAATAGAGCTTCTATACACACAAAATTATAACCAAATGATCAGTCTGAAGATGAATAGCTTCTCCTGGGGTTCACTTTACGAAAAGTCTCAAGTATTTGATGACAGTAAATTCACACAATCAACAAACAGTTCTTCCTTGCAGCTCTTTCTTTACTTGCACAGAAATATTTATTCTGTCAGGATTGGTTGCTGAATTACTGCATAACTTCTTGAAACTGTGATCTACAAGTTTCATGAATAAATAGATGTTTTAATGTCTCCAATGTGCAATAATAACCCCAAGCTTCTTCCTAAAAGGGCTGCTACTACACACAGCCCCCTATTGTCAACAAGTTCACAGCGCTGCTGTTTCTCAACCTCAAGAGTAATTTGTCTTTTTAACTAGTAACTAGTCATTTGATTTCTTGGTGGTACTTAGAACTATTTATGTTGCTTCTGGTTTACCTAAGAAGGGAAATTCTGTGGCATAGCAGGAAAACAACCAAGGAACTCTGTTAGTAACACGATGTATCAAAATGGGAACTGTGCTTTCAGAATCATGATGACTGTGCTCCAAGGCTCTTTTTGCAACAAAGGGCAAAACCACATTATGAAACAGTTAACTAGAACAAACTCTGGAGATTAAAAAGGAGTCTGTTTTTAAAAGCTTTTAAACAGACACTTCAAGAAATCTGTTCTAAAGATACTAAAGAAGTATTTTTTACAAAAAGTTTTAAAGTCGGAACGTTAAAGGAGTTTTTCAGCATGAAGTACAATAAGATTTTACAACAATAGCCTAAATACTGTTGTTTTGTCAATGCTTTCATAGATACAAGTCTTTGATAGATTATACAATATTTGGCACGCTCGACTGCATAACAATCGTCTCAATGCTCTCTTAGCTTTTATGTTTCTTTTTTTTAATCAGGAATTCTGCTTGAACTTCGCACCAGCCAATAGATTGTTTTGTGCCTGCACAGAAAACCAAGGGTAAAACAGAGGTAAGAAGTGCTCATTAAGACTCTCCCCTCATTTAGCTTCCTGACCCTTTAACAGGCTTTACAGTAGAAATAGAAACCAACACACTGTAGTAACCACCCAAAGAATCATCAGCATTTAACCCTCGTAGCACCACGACAGTCATCTTCCTGGTGATAAGTATCTCTTTCAGACACTGGAAATTTTTTAGGGCTAGTCAGATTTTGTTTAGAAGCACTTCACTAGCAGAATCAAATTATATTTGACAGAAAGCCAACTAAAATTATCAGAACAGACATATAGACAGAAATTTCTTAAACCCCTCCAATTACCACATCGACTCTAATCTTCTTACAGTAGCAATTTATATGAAGATTAAAAATAAAGCATACATAAATAGGGCTTTGGAGTCAGACTCAAGTTTTTGCATTCCCCATTTATACAAACAGGAATTCCAAGGGGATCTACCTACCAGAGGTATAAGAAAGGAAGCTTTGAAGAATTTGGCCCTAACAGTTAATCTCAAGTACCATAAATTAAACAGGAAAATCAAAAGAGAAGAAAACCTATGTTTCTTTTCTTGCAAGCCTACCTGGTTTACTGTGGACAGAAGCAAGCTTACAAGAAAGTGTTTCCATTTGCTAAAATTCAGAAGAGAAACCCCTCGCTCCCCCCCTTTTCAAGCCCTGTAACTTTTTAAATCCTAAAAGATGAGAATTTGTGAATTTTAATCCTGGCTCTGCCAATAATCTTGTGGATGACCTTGAGCAAATCGCCTTGCCTCTGTTCTTTCAGCCTGGCTGTAAAGCTGGATTAATTCTTCCCCACTCACAGTGGTGTAAAATAAATGATTGTCAGGCAGTATTCTAAAGCACTACGACATGCAAGAGACGAGCAAGAGACACAGGAGGCTTTGGATGAACTTTGCAAAGATAAGCTTAGGTGCAACCGTCTGTAAGGTTTGTAGTGAAACTATCAATATTCTTATTCAAAAGGGCTTCCATTTTACTTTCGTACCTGAAATTCAGTCCATTTTTATTGAAAGCGTTTGAGACAATATGTACATCTTTGATGTGTGCCAGTAAAATATCCCAAATTATCTCTTTTTTCTTTTTTTGTTTTTTTTTTTCCTTTCATGGCACAAGGCTCAGGACTTAACTAGAAGTGTGCATTGCTTCAGCCTTGTTTCAGCAGCACCCACAAATCTTAACAAAACATTGAAATAGCTCCATTTTGCAAGACTGGTCACGGAAACTCAGGCCACCATCAGATTGCACCTGTAGCACCGGCAAGACACCGAGCAGTGCAGGATGATGGCACAAATGCCTCCTAATCTCAGTAATTTTTCTAGCCAGTAATCAATTAATTTATATTTTGAAATATAGTCACACACTTGTTTTGCAAAATATTCCTATTAAATGCAAAGCTATATTACCTAGTATTCCCAATCAGAATTTTAATTAAACTGTCAGCTTCTTGAAGGCAGAGTTATCTAAAGCCTGTTCTTCTTACTGGTCTCTTGTTACAGCTGGATTTTGTTTTCATTAGTTTCTTTCTTGTGGTGGCTTTATTCTCTGCTCTCATTACAGTGAAGATTCATAGATCAAAATGACACTTTTGCTGGAAACTCCCAATTCAGCCAACACCGCGTTTGCTCATAAAAGATACAAACCTGCTTATCAGGAACTTATTTTCTCTGCATAAACGAACACACAAGAATCACCACGACCTACAGCAATGAAATTATTAAGTGTCAATCGTTTGCATGAGGAGAGAAAAATTGTTCCAAAGAATTACAGGGCCTTATCCTTCAAGTAGTTATCCAGGGGGATATCGTCCATGTCCATACAGATGTTTGAGGAAATACAGCTTTTCACGACTTCAAGGCAGTAATTTTCTGGCTTAGCTGGTTGTTTCTAATTAAGAAAATAGTTGCCATGTATACCAGAAAATCCCACATTTCCTACCTGCCTGTATTATAGTTTGGAACACAAAGTTTATCTTCTCCCATCTCGGCATGCAGAACTCCTCAAAGCTAGAGATTCTAAATCCAATAATCAAGGAAACATCCCTTTAATTAAAAATCCCCTCTTTGCAAGACTTCATTCTCATTGTTTGACTGCATTTTAATAACTAGTTTTTTAACACACTGATAGTATATCCGTGGCAGGACGCTCTCAGGATGGTCGGGGGTACCCCTGTGACAATTTACTGAGGGAGATGAAAGAAAACATTTGTAAGGTGAAGCACCTCAAAAATCAGGCACTAAAACGATTGCGTCAAAAGGTCCTAAAACTAACACAGTGATGTTCCCAGATGAGTTAGCAAGATCTCTTCAGTTCCCAAATTAAATATTATCATTTATTTACAAGTTCTTTAATGGGATCTTTTCTGTACAAGTCCTTGGGACTAATTGAACACAATATTCAAATCTCAGGCAGCTTAATATACTGCTTGTACATATCCCAGTATCTCAAGCAACAGCGTCTCAGGGGAACAGGGTGAAGCCACCATCAGGACTGCTCTTCTGGCTGCCACTGACCTGAGCTACAAGTTCAGTGACTGTCATGGTTTAATCCCAGCAGCAACTAAGCCCCACAGAGCTGCTCCCTCCCTCCCACTGGGATAGGGAAGAGAATCAGAAGGGAAAAGTGAGAAAACTTGTGGGTTGAGATAAAGACAGTTTAATAAGCAAAGCAAAAGCTGCACACACAGGCAAAGCGAAACAAGAAATCCATGAACCACCTCCCATGGCAGGCAGGTGTTCAGGCATTCCCTGGAAGACTTGGCTCCATCACATGTAACAGTGACTTGAGAAGACAAACATCATCACTCAGTGTCCTCCCTTCTCCTTCTTCCCCCAGCTTTATATGCTGAGCATGACATCACCTGGTCTGGAATATCCCTTGGGTCAGCTGGGATCAGTTGTCCCGGCTGTGTCCCCTCCCAGCTCCCTGTGCACCCTGGTGGGGTGAGGAGCAGAGAAGGCCCTGACTCTGTGTAAGCACCGCTCAGAAACAGCTAAAACATCCCTGTGTTGCCAACACTGTTTGCAGCACTAATCCAAAACATAGTGCCATACAACCTACTCTGAAGAAAATTAACTCTATCCCAGCCAAAACCAGCACACTGACCTTAGCAGCACTCCCTGTCTTTGTGCCAAGTGTTACTAGACTCTCACATCTGCTGAGAGAAGCACTTGTGTAATTGCTTTCTATCCTGGTCTAGCTTTTTTTTTTTTAAAAAAGGACTTGCTATTAACAGTGGACACCAGTTAGTTGAAATAGACTCCTCTTTAAATATTCATATACCTAAGAAAAACAGAACTAGAAGAATCACAGAAAGGATCAAATTCCAGACTCACTAGGTTTTCTGCTAAATAAGGAATTTTTAGGAAGAGGACATCCAGTGGGAATGAAACCAATGAAGTGAAGCATAGTAGATTGAATGCAAGATAGATATAAGAAATGCAAAGCTCTCACAGGAGATCTCCATGAGGTTGTCTCTGGGAGCTGGATAAAAATTACTCCACGCTATCGACCATCACATACAAGGCTTTTACAGACTGCTTTGGGTATTGCTGCCATTGTCTGTTCTGTCAAAACATGGCCCCACATCAAAGGGGAAGTCTTTGGGTGATGTCCTTTAATGCAGCCTTTCTCCCCCACTAGTTAATTGATACCAGTCTTAGTAATTCAATCGCAAGATATCCAAGACAAGCACTATCTCCACATATAAATATAAAGCAGTCGAATTCCACGTTTTAGGAATATAATTTTTCAAGCACATCCTGCACATCATACAAGCTTTTACTGCCTTTAAACTGTAGAAACAGGAAAAATAACTCTTTCCATCAGTTTCTGTTCACTAATTCAGTGGCCTTCCCCATCTGCACATCCATTCTAGAAGAATGTTTCCTTTAAATTTAGTTTCATAGCACAGCTCTCCATCAGCAGCGAGACCAGCTTGCCTGCAGCCCAGTGCTGGTTTCCTCGGAGTAGTAGAAAAACCTCAACCTTGTAGCAATAAATATGCATTTATTCCCTAGAAAAGCCAAGCAGCACTGCACTTCAGTCAGTGACTAAGAGGAAGAGCACTGAAAGATGTCCGAGTACATTCTATCAACCTGACAAGTCATCTAATGCCCACATGAAGCAAAAACACGGGGAAAATGCAAATTCAATCACGAACAAAAGAGGTCAAAATAAACAAATATAAGAACATCAGGCCACAGAATGATGAGACACCTCCCTGAGGTTAAGAGTGTGCTTTAGTCAGAAAGAGAACTACTTTCAGAGAGGCAAAGTTTGTTTCTGTCCTATCACAACATACTACTGTTGAAAATCAACTTAACTCTGCTTGCTGCAAGGCCCTATATCTTTGATCTCATAATCAGAAAACAAGTTGTTTCTTGTTAATTTATACACGCTCTTCAGTAGGTCACGTGCACAGAATTAACTGCGTTTAAAGAAAGAATTTGGGTGAAAAAAAGTGTTTGCTTTTCAACGAAGATACACAGGAGACAAAATCCATAGTCTGCAAAAAGGAAGTTTTAGTTGTTCACCTAACTTAAAGCTTCCAGAAATCCACTGCTTTTATTTATTTACACCTCTCACACAAACACCATGCAGAAGCACACGCTGGTACTTGGCATAAACACCGGACACCCTTTTAAACAATATAACCTGTCTTCAGAGAGGAGTAATTTTTCAGACTATGAAGGAGTAGATTAATATGAAAAGTATATCACTTGAATAGAATGACAGTAACTCGTGCAATACCTGCTAAACTCGAGTCAGCCCACACTCGTACAAATACCGGGGCTATCGCTACTTGTATTCGCCACAGTTGTTTCGCTTTATGAAGTCACGCAAGAAAAAACGCAAAGAAATCAATGAAATGTCAAAGGCAACATAAAGAGGGCTAGAAGCGCAACAGAATTTTAAAGGTATGGTATTAACAACTATAAAATTACAGAAGGGCCAATAGTTACACAATTAAGGGGCTGAATTTTAAACTTTCGAAGTCTGGGAGATAAACCAGCTCTATATATAGATATTGCTTGGACCGTAAAATCCAATAATTTTAGAGTCAGAGAACTCAGCTACAGTTTTCATCTGGACATACCTCAGGGGTGGCAATTTCTGGAACAATTTATCCCTGAAAGGGTAGAAGTCACGAGGATTTTTAGTGTGGTATTCATATATATATATATCAAGATGAGGTAATTAGCCTTTTTTCCCCTCCCCTCTGTGTATTTGCTCTTATTTTGTAGAGCAGAATAACCAAGAGGTCATTTTAAGTTCCAAAAGGTTACCACCATGTGTAAAGGAGCAATGTCGGGGGCTTCATTATCGCTGAACATCGAAACAAGAAGGTGGTTTCAAAAGGCATCCGGTGATGGGATGATAATAAAACATTATTGATTTGCTGCTGCAGAAGGCAAAGCTGAACTCTGCTTTAGTAAATTAAATGACTGTGGACAGAAGGGCAAGTCCTGGCTTCGTTCCTGGCCCCAACTGCATCTTGGACTCATGTGAGAAGAGGAAACTGGCAATATAGGAAAATACCAGGCTGGGATTTAGGTCTGCATTATTCCCAGCTTAAGTGTACTTTCAATTAGCTCACATTTTTAAAGCATTTCTGTCTCTTTGGGGGTCACTGGCATGAAAACTGAGGAAGTCACTAGAAATCTCGGCGTACAATCAGGACACATGGCCTCTTGCAAGCTGCTTAAACTAAGCTCTGTTTTTACAAAAGAGCTATTACTTTTCCATTTAAAGCTTATCTGTAGGAAGCTGCTGAAGACAATGACAGCTTTGTAACGATCATTAGCGTCTAGAATTATTTTGACCCAAATTCAGTGCAATTTGAAATAAACATTTTGGGAAGAAGACAGCTATCGTTGATCTTCATGGCACAGAGTAGTGCATTAATCCCTAAGCAATGTCCTGGACGATCTTGAAAGTATGAAAAATATATTTCTGACATACTGGGTGTATAAAGGTTTTTATGGTGGCCCTCCAGTGCAAGCTTCATAAACCACTGAATACCTAAGAAATAATTTAAAGCCAATAAAGGTGCTGACCCAAACTGCAGCAGAAACTTCCTTTTCTGTACAAGTTTGCTTGCCAAAGCACTGAAAGAGTGCTAAAAGTAGTTAAAAAAAAAAGAAATAATTTTAATACCACTGACTTCCCAAGTCTCATGTAAGGAAACCTATATTTTTTCAGTAATATGACCTTGCTTTGGAAAGAATGTGGGGTTTTCTTTTTTTTTTTTATTATTTTTTTTTTTTATTTTAACACGTGTCCTTGGACTTGAGAAAAAATAGTCTGTGCGTCAGCGAGTTACTACAATACTCTCTTTTTTTTATATATTAGTGTATTTAATGGTGCCTGGCATTGTAAAAAGAGTAAAGAATGGCAAACATTCACAAACTCATTCCTGTACAGCATCTAGACCATCTTAACACATTTCAGCCACTTCCTATCTCAAGCAGAGCTCTCCTTGAGGCCACTTCCCATCATAACCATCCTAATTGTCAAAGAAAATTCCGTATGGCAGTCCTACACTCTCTAAGTGAAAGAAATACTGGTGCTGTTGTTACTATCATCTGATATATGGTGAGAGTGAACATCAACACTAATAAAATATTTAACAGCCTAGATTTAACTTGGCTTGCCATAGGGTGCAATGAAGCTTTTGACTTGATTAAATATTCCACTTCAGCGTGGGATGCAGGTTTAGCATTTTTTAATTCTTCCCCAGAGCACCATGCCAGGTTTTCAGATAATTAAGTGGGTACACTCCAGACTGTTTACAACAGGGATCCCTGATGAGACTACTGTCTGAAAACTTTATGGTCTTTGCAAAACTACATATAGGCTGTCAAGTGCCTTAATCATTTCCCTTGCAGTGGCTGCTTCAGAGGTTTTTAGTGATTTATTATTAAGGAAATCAAATAGATCCTCCCTCTCCTCCACTTTAATTTTTTTTAATTATTATTATTTTATTTTACTTTTTTATTTTGTTCTCTGCTGTGAGTTTTGGGTCTTAATTACAGGAGTAGTTAAGAAAAAGCTGAAACAGAACTAGCTTAGTTTGAGGCATAGAAATGAGCCTATTTACAATATATGAATCTGTAGAATAATTAAAAGGCAAAGGAGGAACCTTTAGTTCATTTCAAAGAGAGTGAGTGACAAAGCTACAGGAAGAGAATTTTATTTGATACATTAAAAACACACCTGATCTGGGCCACTCATCAAAATACCTACAACTGCAAGGAAATAATCTAGCATCATATGATACAGTTCTCTCAATTTTATTTTATTTTTGCACAAATTTAAGAAGATAGAACAGCTCCTTTATTTACAGGTTTTCATGCTTTACCAGTCTGCTACCCTCTGTCACACCTCATTAGGATGCAAGTAAAAAAAATCAAATGGGAAAGGGCTTTCAAACAACTACTTCATTAAAGGAGGCACAACAATAGACAAGGTAGGAAGTTTGTATACTGAGCAAGTCCTATAGGTAGAAAAAAAAGACATTACCACCTTTGTTCAGTGACACAGATGACCCAACCAGTCAACATCAAATGAATTTGTCTGCTCCTACACACCTCTTCCTTAGCACCCATGAGAAAAGACAGTAACTCTGGAATAAATTGCACTTCAAGTTGCAGGTGATAAATTCACAGTCAAAGAAAGGGAATCAGAAGCAGAATATAATAAACATTTCCAATCAGCAGTAACAAAACATCCATGAAAGAATCACAACACTGAGCCTTCTCTCTTCTTCTGTTTCACACAAATAATTACACACCTTGAATGACACTTCTAAAGATCTTTAGCAATTCCAGAGTTACTCTGCTTCCTAACAAGGATCTTAAATTTCCACGTGCTGATCCCAGCCAGAATATCATGTAACAGATTCAGCTGTTCTTCCTACAACCCATCTGTAGCATAGATATTTGCCTATTAAGTATTTTAAAGATAAAAAGTACAATTCTATTAATTATAACAATATCGTACAATTAACTGTTAATATGCAATTTAATCTTTAAGTGTTTTCTGGTCCTGAATGAATATTGTACAAAGTATTAGGTTTTGGTTTGTTTTTTTTTAAAACTTCTATACTTGTCTTTGTAAATCCACACAAATTCAACTCAAACTGGTGATAAAGGCTTCTACTTTCAAGAAAACTTTAAACAGTACAGCAATTATTATGTAAAATAAGGTTCTTTTCTAGTTCCTATATTATAAGTCACTTCTAAGCAGAGCGTAGGAGCACACTGACCCATGCACATCCAAGCGAGGTGATTCCAGGTGGATGTAAATACTACCCAGGCAGGAAGGAAGCTCACTTGGTTATCAGCACAAGCACCCAGTACACACTCAAGTCATAGGATCACAGAAGTGCTTCAGTTGGAAGGGACATTAAGGATCATCAAGTTCCAAACCCCTGGCACGACGGGCAGGGACACCTCCCACTGGAGCAGGTTGCTCAGAGCTCCATCCAGTCTGGGCTTAAACATTCCCAGGGATGAGGCTCCACAGCTTCTCTGGGAAACCCATTTCAGTGTCTCCTCACCCTCAGAGTAAAGAACTTCTTTCTAATATCTAATCTAAATCTCCCCTGCTCTAGTTTAAAACAATTGCCCCTTGTCCTATCCCCACAGGCCCTTATAAAAAGCCCTTTGAAGATGCCGGATTGCCATGGACTCATTCGGCACACACAGTAAGTACCGTAGGGTCAGTTGGAAGCATGTGAGTGTGCACACCTACGGGTAAAATCCTGCATAGTAACTGCAGTGTAGAACTCAGGAAAGTCAGTAGCCCCAGTCTCTAACCATTGCAAAAAGGAAAACCAGAAACACTGTTCATCCTCAGTCCCGCACTCAATTACAAGGGCAGAGATCCAGCAGCACAGCAAGAGACTTGGAATCACAGTGACTTCCTAAGAGGTGCATTCCCCCCCAAACCCTTTCAATTTCTAATTTTGTTATGCTGTAAATTGAGGTTGTGGCCTTGACTTATTTTTCTCTATCCTTTAGAGATTTCAGCAGCCACCGGTACAGTATTTGCAAAAAGCCATCTGCAGCATCAGACGAGTTTCCCTAAGATGCTTTTCCCTCTTGTATAACTATATTTACTATCACATTAAATGGAATACACCTCTGCACAGCAGAGGTTTTCATGTTCCAGTTTGTGGGTAATTTCTTTGGGGTCAGTAATCAATACAAGTTTAAATGAAACCTATGAACTATGCTCCAGCTGCATTTAGATCTCCAAGCAATGGCACAATAGCACTTTCATACATGTTAGTGTAGAATTCAGAAAATATTCCTCGCCCTCTCCCCTACTAAAGCTGGACACAGACATTTACAGTTCAATTTCTGCTCCCAAGCCTCAGGAGTCCACAGACACCGCATCAGCTGCACGCAGCAAGGCTTAAAGATTCAGGCCTTGGAATAAAGAATACATCACAGCCCCAAGGGAATCCTGAAGGAGCTCTCTGCGCTGGGTGTGTAGCACAGTTGAGCTCTAGCACTTTGTTACTGAGTGTGCTCAGCACTGACGTGAAGGTTTCATCTCACGTTTCAAAACCAGCTCCTTGCCTTACATCGCAGCGTTGCTGAACGCACGACTGCTTCTAAATATCGTTCACGGAGAGCTGCTGAGCTGGATAGGAGAGAACACAAGCCTCACAGTAAAAATTGTTCTGGCAACTACGCAGCAAAAAGGCTACTAGGGACAAGCCACTGCCATCTGCCGTTCTCAACTACAGCAGTGAGCTGCTCTGATGGGGAAAAATGGGCTCGAGCCTGATAAAATTATGTGCAAGTCTTGGAAGTGTGCGCAAGAAAGCACTTTTAATCTCCGAGATGCATTTTATTAGTACATAAACTAGAACAAGATCTATTCTTGGCAAGGAAAGCAAACCTGCTAAGGGAGAAAGATTTAAAGGTTCAGTAACTCCTTCAGTGCTCACTGGGCCCTGGCTGATGGGTCCGTACTGCTCAAGTTAGCACCTTTCAGTGGTTTCCTGACACAGCCTCCCCGGGAGCTTAGGGAAGCAATTCCTACTGCCTGTGAGGGCTGGCTGTCGTCTGTTCATAATTATTACGAGTGTTCTATGAAGGCTCTGTCTTGTGACCTGAAGGCATAAGGAGAGTAAGTGCCAGCTAACTTGCTTGCATGTTGACTACAGACACCATGACCTTTCTACAGTCCTTGGAGAGAGACGAACACACGCAGGTGCCCTCTGGAAGACGCCTCTCCTCTCCCATCCACTATGAGAGTAAACCTCATGAGATCAGCAGAAGAGAAGCTAATCTCTGTGTATATCCCACTCACCAGTAATAGCTCCTTTGCAAACATCATTTCAAAAGGCTAGATTACCTGGCTGGTAAAGCACTGATTACTTTTATTTTTTTTTTCAATCCACAGCTGTAGCAACTTTAAGAAGCTAAACAAATAGTATGTAGTAAATGCACAGAAACAATAGAAATGATGAAAATAAGCATCACCTTTTCCTCACCGGCAACTTACATGTGCATAACTGCGGGAATAACGTGGAGACACCTCAGTGGTAATTGAGCCTTTAGAGGCCTTTAGAGCTGGTGACAGATTAATAGGTTGGTGTCATATGTTTTGATATCCCTGCAATTTTGTTATTCTTGGTCTTATACACAAACTAACCACTTTAAACACCTCAGTGCATCAGCTGTGGCATTACACATGTGATTAGACTGCTGGTAACTTGATGAAATAAGGCCACACGTGTATTTCCATGTCACCGAGCAAGTCAGTGTGCAACAAGAGAAATGAGTCTAAGCACCACACCTATTCCAACGGATAATTTTCAAAAATAAATTTTCTCGAAGAAACTCCGGCAACATTACATATCAGGTCTGTTGAAGACAACATAAAAGCATTGTTTTCCTTGCCACTAGTATAAAAGCCAAAAGATTTTAAAATACTTTTTTTCCCAAATATTAAGTTCCATCCTGTGCAAAGCAATTACCACATCTCTCAATTTCCCAATCCTTGCGTTATTTTGTTAAAACTAATGAATGGTTTTTGCATTCAAGAGACTAAATAAATGTACACAGGATTATAACAGCCAGCCTACATTCATCCCCGTAGACTTAAATAATAACTGAAAAAGAAGTAACATTTACACAGTAAATAACCAGGTTGCATCCTGAACTCCTCATATGTTCTGGCAAATCCTTTAACTCAGCAAACGCCTGAAGCTGAATTGGAGAGGGGCTGGAATAAACACTCTAATCACAGGGAGAGAGAGACTGGCCATCCAGGGCACTGCCAAGGTCACTCATGGACAACATAACACTTTATACATAATCCAGTTACAAGAAAATAGGCCTCTACTTCAATAAAAAACTTGGATCGTTGGTGCTTCAGGTCATTTACTCCCCTAAGCACTGCAGAGCTCAGACTCATTGGGCTGTATTGAGCTATTTATCTAATCTTTTATGATGGAGAAGGAAAAAAAAAGAAGAAAAGGCAAGCAATGAAAACTAGAAAGTTCACATGGTATTGTAGACTGTTCACAATCTCAGTCAGAGCACAGGTGAGTTCAGCCCAACATCTATAACCCTGTCAGGACAGATGAAAAGTTATATGTCTTCCCTCAAAGAATGACAAATATTTCATTGCATTTCTCATTCAACTCCTATGATTAAACATAGGAATAAAATACAAATTGCTTTTCATCTTTCTTCCACGTTTGACTCATGCAACTTCCCCTTCCTGATGACCTCTGTTCCTTTTCCTCCTTGCTCTCTTTCACTACATTTAAAAAGCTAGTAATTTTTACTGCAAGCAGGAAAATGGGGAAACAGCTTTTTGCTCTTACATCTAGCCTTATTTCTGCAGGCTAGGAGGTAATTTAATTAAGAACTTGCTCCTTTGACATCCAAATTCATGTAAGTGTAAAAATACAGTTCAGTAATGAAGGAGAAAAATTTCAAACATCAGTTTAGAAATACCCATCATAAGGAAGAATTTGCTACTATACTGTATAATTTGTGCTATAAGCATAGAAGTTTAGTGCAGAAAAGATTGGCTTCATATGCTGTCCTGTAGGATTCTGTCCACCTTACATGAGAGCCAGACCTAATTGAAAGCATCTGCTGAAATCTTTGGCCTCATTTTTTCCTATAATATGTCATCTGAGCCTTAACAAGAACTATCAGCAAGGAACTGAATGAAGTGGGTAAAACATAGAAGTATTAGCTGGGGACTGAATCATCAACTGAGGCTTCTCAGAGTGAGGAAAAGACAAAATAAGGAAAGGGCTGTTTGTAAAGGGGTAGGAAGAACTTTGGCCAACATGCACCTTTTATTTTTCATACTGAAACAGAATTTAGAGTTTTGTTGCTGTTTCTCATGAGCCCAACATAAATAGAGGGGAAAAAAAGAGCAGCTTGAAACCTGTATGCTGCCAATCTCCACACTAATTATAAGGATTCCATGGTAACAAGGATGAAGTACCTTTACATATAAACCCACGTACTATATTCCACTTTTATTTACTATCAAACTCCGTAAAAGCAATATCAAGCATCAGACAAAGCAAATCAAATGAATGTTTGATGAACATATGCAACTTCCAGCACTGTACTTAGATCAATAAAGTATCACATTCATTCCAACTATACAGTGAAATCTTAAAAACCCCACCATTTCTTAAAGTCTCCAAGACCATTTCTTTTCCTTTTTAAAAAAAGATAAAATGTTTGAGTCTGAGAAACAGGTACAGTTCACTGCCAGTTAAAAATATTCTTAAAGTCGGTAGAAAAAATAAGACACATTAACCACAATTTTATCATAAAAGTTCTGATTCTACAGCCATCTAAATAAAATTCCTTAGCTTCAGGACCATTACTTCAAAGAACGTCTTAATATAGAAAAATTAATCACTTGAAACAAATATTACCATGATCTGATCTCAAAGACAGACACCTATCCTGTTCAGTACTTTATTCCATTACCTAGCAAACAACTCACTGCAGGCAAATTAAACAAGCACTTGAAGATCTGAAGAATGAGGAAGGAAACACTGAACCCAGTGAGCCTTACAGCAGATCCCTAACTAAACTATTTAGTTGAGAACATAGAATTTATTCTATGGCCTCCACGTACAACCCTCATGTACTTAAAGCCAGATGATTCTATAAAACAATATCTTATTTACCTAAAATTAAGATTCAAGCTAAACACCGGCTACAGCTCCGACAACCAAGCACTGTTACTGAATTTTAAACAGAATGCTTTGGGAGCTATAACAAAACAGGGCTCAGAACTGCCATATAGAATTGCCTATCTGGAAGGTCTAAATAATTGCAGAGCTAGTGTGAAAGCAGAAAAGATTCTGCTCTTTACTAAGTAACTACAGCAGATTTTCTTTTGTTTTTTTCTGATACCTTATGAGATTTATGAAATCTCCAAAATGGGATACTCTCTCACTTAAACTCATTTTACAAACTCTCTTCCAAGCTATTCCCAAATGCATTTAGACGCTTGTGACACAGCTCACCACCGCGCTCCAATGTTGTAAGCACTGCTAATTCCCCAACCTTGAAAGAAAAACAGGGGAAGAGGCCTTTTATCATCCCTCAGCCCTTTTCCGAATATCAACCTGAAAAGGGCTGTTTTTCAACTAAACAAAGAGATCTTTTCAGTATTTTTGAGAGATATTAAAAAATATCTCAGTGTGAGAATTAGGCTTAGCAAAAGAAAATTTGTGCATACATCCCATTATTACCCAGAAGAATAAAATGTGAGTCATGATACCTTTATGATAGGTGGGGAGTGGGGCTTCTTCATAAATCTCCCTGGGATGAGGGCTATGCAGGCACAAACACAGACTTGCTTGGAAATGCAAGGCTCCATCTTGTTCCCTTTGAAGTTAATTGAAGTTCTGCTGTTCTTTTGAAGAGTAGCACAGTCTGTTCCTCATTTAAGACTCTTGTCCTGCATGCACTTATTTGGCACTCTATGCAGAATGCAAATTCTAAAATAAATAAATAAATAAAATCTCCACTGAAAACCAAAACCCAAGACATGAGATTGTATTCACATCTATCATAATTCAGACTACCTTCCTTCCAGTGGATTATTGAGCAGAGAATCCAGGATGTGTATTTTATTTTTACTTAACATCTGAACAGACTAAATAAAGAGTTGATTGACTTTCTGTCTTTTATACGCTTCTTTTTTGGCTTGGAGACAGAAGTTATAATTACTAAAGTATAATCACTCTCCTCCAATCTTCAGTTTTCTGGTAATAACATTCCCTTTTCAACAAAGCAAAAGAAAATGACTTTTTAAGAACATAATAAATTAATTTCCAAAGTTTAACAAAGTCTTTGCTATTTCAAGGAAAAGAAGTTCTTAGACTTGAATGACTTGCTTATGCACCTTTGGAACGGTGGTCTCACGTGTGTAGGAAGTGTCAGGGAGCAGAAGGGCCCCGAGCTGGGCAAGGGGAGCAGAGAGCAGCCAGGCTCAACCAAGAGTCCAAGTCAGCACTACAGCCAGGAGCATGAGCCCAGTGATAGAAACCAGAGTCAGACATAACCCAGTAGTTTCCAGGCATGCCCATAGTGGCCAGAGAGATCCAAAGTCAGGCCAGGAGGAAGCAAGCCTGTGGTTTGGGATCACAGATCCCCATAGCCAGGCACAGGTACGGCCATGGCTGAACTGGAGACCCCTACACCCACAGCACAGCTCAGGAAGGGCCTGAAATCCTCCCAGGCTGAGCTGAAATAGGGCTCCTGGGCCCACGGGTGGGTGTGAGCAAAGAGCTCAGGTGAGGCTGGTCAGGGCTGTTAAAGTCTATTAGTGCCCTCAGGTCCTGACAGAAAGAGATGTGTTTTCATTTCTCAAGCAGGAGCTGAAGCAGATAATAGTTTTCCCATAGGGGAGAAAAAAAGCAGCAGTAGAAGATTTCAAAAGAAATGTCTTACTTTACAAAACCTTATAACTTACACCACAATGTTTTTTTGTCGATGAACAATCCAGGCAGCTGGGTTTTATGGCCTGTGGGTTATGCAAGAGAACTGTGTTATTGTAAGAATCGTAACCAAGGCCAATACGAGAGGACTGTCAAAATGAAAAGAATAGAAGTGATTTCTCCGTAGGATTTTTAAAAGGATTTGATCCGGAGAAATGCCGACCGTTTCCTGGGAGGTTGTAAGGCTTCAACTTCCATCACCATTCTCCCTGCACTAACATTTCATTCATGGGCTTCTTGAAATTTCCAGGAATCTCTAAATCATACAGAATCTGAACCGGTGTGTCAGGCTTTCTCCAAATATTTTTGTAAAGTGCCTTAATACTTTGATTTTATTCATTTAAACAGTTATGGGAGTGTCTTAAGACACTAAAGAGATGTCGATGTGTCTTCTGCGTATCCATATGTGTATAAGGGTACCTTGTGTTTCTGGCCCAGGAGCTGAAAACAGCGGGTTTGTCCTAATGGTTTCAGAAGCTGAAACAAAACCGCCACGAAGACTCTCTAGGCTTCTGGAGCCTTGTTATCCCACATCAGCTGTAAAGAACTTTATTATATAACCATATATATGACAAGTATAGCAGATTAAAGATCATCATTAAACATATAGAAGGAAAAGTTCCATTTCTAGCTATCCTTTATTGAAAAAAAACCCCAAGTCTGTCCACCTGTTGTTACGAGGCATTCCTAAAAAATGTTCTATTTTGGTTTTCAACTAGAAAAAGTTGGACTTGGCTAATGGATACCCATTTAAAACTATAGCATTGCTGTCTATAAAATGTGCACAAACAAATATTATCATGTTATTTGCTAAAAGTTCTTACTTACCCATTCCTCTGTCTCTGAAAACATGAGCTTGGGAATCTGACACAGACAGAAGTTTTCAATGACAGAGCATTTTCTGTAGAGGTGAAGCAGAAGGACCAACCAGCCAACTCTTGAGGGCTTTCACTTTTGCTGAAAATGAAGTTACAAAGTTGTTAAGGGAATTTCTGAAACTTAATTCATTGCCTGTGGCATTCAAATGTTTTTTCCAAAAAGTCTTTCTCCTATATTGTAACGGTTCTGAGTAATGCTTTCCCTTTCTTAATGGTATCTTAGCTTATCCCTTGACCCTCAGTTCCCCAGGGCTGTACTGCTCACATAGCTTTTTTTTTTTGTCTCTCCTTCCTTGGGAAGTTTTAACATATTGTTCTATAAATTTGTAATCAGGCAGTGCTCTATTTTTATGTTTGTCTCTTCACTGGTAGGGAGGCTTGATTCTCTCCTCAATTTTGCCTCGAATGGTGAGAATCAAGAATTCCCTGTGCTGCTGAAGGCCAGGCCAATTGGTGCTCCATTCTAACCTCACCGACAGCAACCAGACCTATGTGTTTTGCTTGGTTTAACGGCCGTGTAACAATAGTAATGACAGAGAACTTGGGATGTCAAAAGGAGGCAAATACATGTTTGTTAGACTGACCCAGGAGCAGCAAGTCCGTATTTCGCTTTGTGCATGAATAGCCCTGATGCGCTTTGGAGAACTTTGGGCCCGTATCTGGAGTTTTTTTGGTACAGGTCCCAAAGGACACACTACTTGGAGAACTATGTCCTCAAATTAAACAATCCTGCACTTATTTTAGAGTAATCAGACGCCAGCAGGCCTGGCCTGGGCTACCTGGCACCGTGAGGTAACGCCGGCACCCTCGGACTGAGGGCTCCACAGCCTTCCCAAACCGGCTGACCTCCTAAAATCACTGGGCCACCAGCAATCGCGTAGGACCACGGGGTCATGGGGACACCTGCTCTAACACAAGCTCACCTCTGGCCTCTCCCTCTGCTGCAGGGGGACGGTGAGCAGGGGAAAAGTGGGAGCGACAGGTGACAAATGTACAGCGGTTGTACACCGAAGGATGAGAGAAAGCGCACTCTGGGGAAGTTAATCTCTGAACCCTGAAGAATCGCCGGCAACGCCCCCGGGCTCAGGGGCCACCGCGGGAGGAGTCGCGGCCGNCGCTGCCGCCCTACGAGACCAAGGAGAAGGCTCCGCAGCCGGCGGAGCAGCGCAGCGCGGAGTTCGTGCGGTACTACCGCGCCCTGGAGGCCGGGCCTCCCCGGGCCGAGCTCCTCACCCGCTTGGCCCGCGATTTCGGCGTGGACCACTGTCGGGTGGCAGAGCTGAGCGCCAAGATGCTGCAGGCCCGGGAGCAGCAGAGGGAGCCGGGGGCCTTGCTGCAGGCCGAGGACCGGCTCCGTTACTACCTCACCCCCCAGTACCGGGCTTTCTTCCAGAACCTGGGCCGCCTAGAGGGCGGGCTGCGCTTCCTGGTGGAGCTGAGGGGCGACCTCGTTGAGGGGCTGGCGAGCAAGGCTGTGGACGGGCCTCATGTCAAGGTGAGGGCGGGGCTGGGGGTGGGAGGTTCTGAAAGGGACTCGAGGGGGTACCCAAAGGGGTTGTGGTTCGGGTCTTCCTGCTCATGGAGCCTCCACGTTGGGCTGGAAAGCATCCCCTGAAGGTGATTCCCTGTTGGGGTCTCCAAGGTGCGACACCAACAAGGCGAAGCCCCTTCCTGCCTGTTGTGGCAGCAGCAGGAGCCGGCTCTGCTGACAGCTCAGGGAAGGAGCAAAGCAGGGTCCTTTCCCAGGTGAAGTGGCAGTGGGAAGCTGGGCTGCGGGCTGTGAAGGGCTGCCCTTGGAGCAGCGGACAAGTGCCACGCTGATGCAGCGTGACGTAAGGCAGCTGATGTTGGGGCTGCGTCAGGAACTCGCTGCAGGAGTGACAGGCCACAGTGGTGTGACTCCCATGTCTGATGGAGGACCACAACTGACATAGCAGCCATGTCATGCTAGTGAGAAAGGATTTCAACAGGGGAAAGGAGTTGTCGTGACTTCGCTGACTAGCGTGTAGCAAATAGGTGAGGTAGAACATCCCCAGTGGTTAGATGGTGCAATGAGGTGATGTGGACATGGAGGAAGGAAAGATGTAATAGGTGACGGTGGCAGGAGGTGACAGGATTTCCCAGAAGGCAATGAAGAAAGAGCATGTTGGTCAGATTTCCTGACCATAACTTGTTTGTCAATATTCAGATCCAAATGAAGTTTGACAAGAAAAGGGTGTTTATGATGCCAGTGCTCGCAGTTAACCACCATCATCACACAGCAGCTTTGGTAACATTCCACGTCCAGATGGATCATCTTAAGCAAAATCAGACTGAGTTTGCAAAATCAGCAGAGTAGAAATGTGTAAAACAGCTGAATGTACACACGTCTTAAACAGTATCTTCAGAAACATACTAGACTCATTTGAAGGTAGAAAGATACTTTCTGCAAAAATAAAGCTTCGATGGAAGACTATAAGAAGCAGCTATGTCTTCTCGAAATGTTTTTTTTTTANCACGCTCAAGATGGCGGCCGACACCCTTCCGACCCCGCCACACTCTTCTCGCTTTCGATTGGCGAGAAGGGCTGTCAGTCTGTGCTCCCAACCAATCATCCCGCCCGCTGAGGGCCCGAAGGCGGTGCCGCGGTCTGCCCCCGCCGGAGGGTTGTCGCCGGCCGTCTCAAGAGGCGCGGCGCGGCCTG